>CM050511.1:97187944-97685444 GCA_027563665.1 Antrozous pallidus | reverse complement strand
CTCTCCCCCCACCCCTAAAGTGGGGAATGCTGTGCCTGTCTTTCTTTCTTTTTAAGATTTCTGGGCTGATTCTCTACAGGGCAGCATTCTACATGAAAGGCAATGGTTAACCCAGGACAGAGAAACGTACAGATGCCAGAAGCCCATGTTGGAGCTGGACACCAACCAGGGAAAGGGCCCCCCATCCACGATCGGGCAAAGGTCAAGAAAATGAACATGGGTTTACAGAGTGGCGTTTTCTTCTTGGAGTTTTGCAAAGCTCAAAGAAGAGGTAGAGTTAAACAGGAACAGACCTTGCACTCTACCTGCTTGAGACAAATTTGAGAACTTGCTAACAAATCTGGAGGAATTACATTGGGGAAAGAGATTCTGCCCCCCAGGGAAGCCTTGAGGGGAGGTGATAATTGTGCCAGCATCTGTGGCCAGCACAGCTGGAAGATGTGCCTGTAACAGCCACAGTTGTCCTGGCAGTTGACCTGGGCTTCCTGCTAAGGAATCTCCAGGCAGTGGTGGTTCCCACTCCAGGGCCCATGAGCCACAGGGCCTGCCGTGTTTGCGGGGGAGGGATAAGGAGAGGGCTTGGTGAATTGTCCCTGGAAGATAATGAAAAGGGGCCTCAGCCCTGTATGATCAGCTAGAGAATCTGATCTCCACTTCTCAGATTACTTCGCATTAGCGACCCATCACTTTCTCGTAGGTGAATTTGGAGCTCAGGGGATATCCATTAGCTTGGCTAGTAAAATGTTTGGTTAATGGATTCTACTAGACATTCTAATTTAGATGTCTCTTGCTAAGTACGAAAAAATTTACCAAACCGTTCTCAGCCTCTGAGGCTCACATCTCTGTCCAACAGTAATTATCATCAAGGCAGGTTTACCCGAGAGCTGCCTGCCCAGCTGATTAATTCCCCTCCTCAGCTTCCACTGAGACGCAATGTAGTCAAACAGCGTGTCTCTGTAGGGACCAGCTCTTCAGTATCTAGTCTAGGGGGTGCCTTACGCTGCCATACTTTTCCTCACGTCTGGGAAAGCGAACCGTTACATGCACATTGATTTTGTTAACGTAAAAAAAAAAATTGAAACCTGTAAGGAATTTTTGTGAGTTTATTTGAGCCAAACTGTTGACATATGCCGGGAAGCAGAACCTCAGTGAATGGAGATAATGCTCTGGAGAATGGCGGTTACATCTGTATTTACACATTGCTATCAAAGGAGAGACATGGGTGGGTTACATGAAATTCATTGGTGATAGATTAAGGAGGTGGGATAAAGCAAAGCTGGGAAAACCCCTGGGATTTGATAAAAAGTGAAATGATGGCCACATACGTAGGTGGGTGCAGGAACAATTCACATGATAATAAAGGAATTTGTGGTTGGTCCTGGCGCCCACCACATTTGGTTGTGTCCCAGGGGCTTCAGAAAAAGGGAAGTTACAAGTTACCCAGACATTTCAAGTGTAAGTTACAAATCTGCTCCACCTTGTCAGTGGAGATACTGGCCTAGGATGTAACTGCTCACCTTAACTGCGTTTAGTTAAAGTTTAGTTTCAGACCATCCTCTGTGGTGACTTTAGGGCTCTGAGTTTGCAAGACTGCCCTGCAGGCCTCCCCATTGCCTGTCAGGTCAGCATGTGGCACTTTTGGTCCAAATTCTTTCTCTCTAGCTTGACTCCTCCTCAACTTGCCTCCTCAACTTTACATTTTCCTGCCAATCCCACTTCCTTGACCGCTTCCATCTTTTATAATTTTTTGTAACTTGTGCCCAGTTGAAACTGTGGCCTCCCTTTTGCGGACTGAGAGAGTTGAGACGTGGCAGCAGAAAGAGCACTGTATCTGGAGTTAGAGGAACTGGCTTTGGGTTCCAGCTTCACACATTCCCACTGAGGATGGAGTAGAAGAGAAATGACTCTTACAGAGCATTCTCATTTAGACTGCTATGGAATCTGAGCCTCGGTACTTTTTACAACTCACCAGGGAATTCTTGTGCAAATGGAAGGTTCAGAACTTCTGCTCACACCTTAAACATGCACTACATTGGAGCTGGAGGAAAAGAAAACCCCTCTGTACTCTTGGACAGAGATGTGGGCCTCTGAGGCCGAGAACTGTTTGGTAAACCTTTTTGTACTGAATAACAGCATAATATGGCACAGGGAATAAGCCTAAATTAGACTGGCTAGTAGGATCCACTAACCAAAACATTTTACTAGTCAAGTTACTGGATTTGACTTTCCCTTTAGCTCAAATGCATTGACACAGCACTTGGGGTCCATGGATTACAGGGCCAGAAGGCTGGGAAAGCCAATGGTGGGGTATCTAACTTGGACTCTTGCTTTGTTCTATGCTTTAATGGGGAAAAAACCATTACGATATGTTCATATTCACTGTGAATAATGTCTACGTACATTCACTGGAAGGGGAGAAAGCATGCATGAGCCCAAGTTCAGGCTCTGTGACCTTGGACACAGCACTTACTCCTCTTGGACCCCAGTTTTTCAAAGCCACGTGGAGATGGCAATCTCTAGTGCACACAATTGTCATAGATCAAATTAGAACAGCAGCTGTCACTTGCACGCCTGCTCTGATGCTCAGGCACCTCCACAGGCTTCATGTGAATGATCTCTTTGCACTCTTCCAACATCCCATCGGAGGAAGGTTTATGGGGAGGCAGGGCATTGAAAAGTGCTTTGTGATTGGGAAAACTTTATGAATATATGATGTGATCATGCTCCACAAGGTAGGAAAACATACAGATCTGACTTGACTTTATTCCTTTTTTTATGCCTTCAATTGTAGCCCTTCATAGTTTTCCAAAACTCTCCTACCTTCCTATTCCCAAGTCTAACTGAAAAATAAAGGCACTAGGAGTTCCATTTGGCTCTTTCAACACTGAGATCATTGCTATTTCCACTATAGTTGACTGGTTCCTGGTTCATTGTAAACTGTAGTATCTTTGAACCCAACTGTCCCTTAGTTCCTTGCTAGGCAAAGGGTGATCCTTTGGGTTGCAGCATTGGCTTCATCAAAATCCAGAGAAGTTTAAAGTTTAAAATGTTTAGTTTCACTCTAGCCAATTTGGCTCAGTGGATAGAGCATCAGCCTGCGCACTGAAGGGTCCCAGGATCACTTCTGGTCAAGGGTACATGGGAACTTACAGGCTTCGGGCTTGATCCTCAATAGGGGGTATGCAGGAGGCAGCCAATCAACAATTCTCTCTCATTATTGGTGTTTCTATCTCTCCCCCTCTGCCTTTCCTTTCTGAAATCAATAAAAATATGTTTTTTTAAAAGATTAAATAAAATGTTTAGTTTCATTCTGACATTAAGTATGGCTTTTATTTTAAATGTCAATTCTGGACAAATAGAATATGGTCATTTCTTTGGATGCAAAGTCCTTCAGACTTGCCAAAATGTGTACCAGTTAAGGAAGGCTCTCTTAACTGAGATGCCCATCATTGTCTGCTTTTCCAGTACTGTTTTTCTCATCACATTTTTGGGGAGGTAGGAGACATAAAACGCCCCTTGGTCTGTACTACAAGCCTGGATTGTCCCACTAACGGTCACTAGTTCTTCTGCATTTAAATCCTGTTCATTACAGTGAATTTAGCCTTGTTCCATTTTACTTCCTAGAGTACACCTTGGCCCCTCACTCATCCACCCCGCTTTGAGACTGGGTTGCATTTCAGTATCACCTCTTCTTTTCTCCTGACTCTTGATCGTCTATCTGCCAGGGAATATGAACAGAGACCAGTTCTGCTAGGTGGTTGTAGCTCTAGTAAAAGGTTTATGAAAATAGGAAATGTTATTTTTTAAAAATATATGGATTTTATTTATTGTCATTTCTGTCCTTGGTTTTAATGAGTGGACTGCCCCCTGGTGGACAGGAACTGTAAGTTCACATGGAAACTACTATTTTTGCTACTTGAGCTAATAATCTGAATTATTTCCCTTCAGTTAATATGGATTCTAGTCACCTGAGCAGTAAGAATTGAATCAATAATATCCCAAATTCAATAAAACACAGAACTCTAAGATTCCTTCAGATAGTCTGGGAACATCCTCCAGCACAAGGACAGACTCTTTCTTAATCTTTGCAAGTAAATTTCCAGTTTTCTGGAGTGGTTGGGGAGTTGTGAGTTCCAGTTAGTAAGTTACCCCAGAGTCACTGACGTAGTTTACGTAAAATAATCATCTGCAAAAAAAATTAGTACACAGTTTGTAACATAATACATAGAGTGCTAAATATCAATTTCAGTAGTACTTGATAATAGCCAATATTTATATAACTCACACTGCTTCAGTACTTAATTCTTTAATTTCCCCTTTCCTATGAGATAGGTGTGGCTGCTACCTTATGCAGGTGAAGAAACTGAGACCCGCCACACAGCTAGGAAGTGACAGGGCTGGGATTTAAAACCTTGCTAACTGGGCTCCAGGGACCATCTTCTTCTTCTTTTTTATTTTTTAAATATATTTTTATTGATTTTAGAGAGGAAGGGAAAGGGAGAGAGAGACAGAAACATCAATGATGAGAATCATTGACCAGCTGCCTCCTGAAGGCCTGCTACTGGGGACCGAGCCGACAACCCAGGCATGTGCCCTTGACCGGAATCGAACCGGGGACCCTTCAGTCCTCAGGTGGATGCTCTATCCACTGAGCCAAATCAGCCAGAGCTCCTTCTTTTTTAAAAAACAATATATATATATATATATATATATATGATATTTTTTGGTGACTTATCATGTGCCAGGCATTGTGCTATTGGCTCCTCATGGCCGAGGTGGAGGTGGGGACAGGTGCTGCCCTGTGTTACAGATGAGGACGCTGAAGCATGGAGAGGCGAAGTTCCTTGCCAAGGTCACACAGCCACCTCAGGTGGAACAGGGCTTAGGTTGAGTCTGATTCCAGAGCCAGCCCTTATCACACACTCTGATGCCTGTGTCATAGTTCCTCTGCAGCCAAGAGAGAATTGCAGTGGTGCCTACAGAGATCAGAACTGTAGAAAGCGAATGTGCTAATAATGGAACTCTGAGTATTAAAAGGCAAAGAGAGCTGGTGCTCTGGGTGCATCCTCCTGGCATTGCCCAGGAAATTGATGGAGAAAGATTGTGCAATGGAGGCCAGAGAGTATATATATATATATATATATATATATATATATATATATATAATTGCTTTTTTACAGAGAGGAAGGAAGAGGAATGAGAGAGAAACATTGATCAGCTGCCTCCTGCACAACCCCTACTGGGGATGTGCCTGCAACCAAGGTGCATGACCTTAACCAGAATTGAGCCCGGGACCCTTCAGTGTGCAGGCTGACGCTCTATCCACTGAGCCAACCCGATCAGGGCCAGAGAGCATCTTCTAACCCTCTCATCCCCACAGCACACTGAAGGATGCCACAAGCCTCCTCTCTGAGCCTTGCTGCCCATCATGCCGGGCTGTCAATGTAGACGTTGCAGGAGGTTAGAATGAACCTATGGCAGGCCTTCCTGCCCCTTCCGCTACCCTCGCCACTGTGACACCTGTCAGAGGTGCAGTAAATATCCGTCGGTGAGCTTAGATTATTCAAAGTTTTGTGTTTGTTGTTGTTGGTTGTTGTGGGGTTTTTTTTATCTCATCTCTCAGTGTGCCATTCATTTATACTTCACAAAACTATGGTGGGTCCTATATAACCCAAATCTGGTAATTTGACTGTTTAATTAAAGATAACAGGTTAAGTTCTTCCCACACATTGGAATCCCATGTGGCACATCCAGGCCAAAGCATACCTTACCCAGTTTACCAAAGGAGGTTTCATCCTTTCAAGGCAATTTTTCTTGTCCAAGTCAGATTAGCCAGTTCCGCACTTCCATGCCCAGCAACTTAAAAGGGATCTTTGATACCAGATCTCATCAAGGTCATCATGGGTTTATCGAAAACCGCTGAACTCAAGAATGAGCTCTATACAGCCAAGTCTAATATCCCGTGGTTCATTCTCCCGAGGGGGGCTGGGAGCCCACCAGTCCTAAATGCCGTTCTGGGTGACCTTTTTGGGGTAGCCCATGTTATTTCTGCTGGAATATTTGCTTCTGGTTCCAGGCTCCCGCGGACTTGCCCTCTGTCTTCCCCTCCTGACTGCTTTGTGGCCCTGATCTTCGAAGGGGTTTGGTTTCTCTCTTGGTGACAAGGGCCATGTCCTATTCAGAACACCGATGACATCTTCCATTACGCAGAAATATGGACTCTTGGCATTTCCCAAGCCACATTGCTTAATCCCTCGGTGTCTAACACGGCGTGGACACCCCTGCACACCACTCAGCGGGCAATAGCATTCATAAACGATGTTTGGCCTTCATATGTAACTGGGAGCACTCCACAAACCAGTTTGTTTTTATACAACCATTTTCCTAGGAATCAATGAGGCTCTTGGAAACTGCTTCAGGACTCTGTATACAATCATATACTTCAAAGATAGTTTTGAAGATGCTAAGCAGAGGACTCTCTCTCAGAGGTCCAAGAAGAACATGGCTTCAGAATCCTTCACAAAACCACGGTGGGTCCTATAGAACTCAAATCTGGTAATATTTCTAGTAACACAGGCGTGTCGCCTTGTCTTTAAATTAAATGTGAAGGGACGCGGAAATCCTCCTGATTGTCCCTGCTTCTGATAAAGCTTATTTTATATGGTATTTTGTTTGGGTTTTAGTAAGCCTAGAAAGAAAGAAAAAAACTTCAGCTAATGATGCAACTTTAAAATATTACATTTTCACACATACGAAAATATGTGTGAAATACTTCTCAAGCCTGGAGTATTGACATAATTAACATGGGCTTTAATTAAGTTTCCCTTTTTTCCCCCTTTAAGAAAAAAACAAAAACACATAGCGTCTGCATTTACCCAGAAACACATTCATGGTTGAAATCAGACAGTCTGGGTGTTGTGGACACAAAAGAAACCTTTGAAAACTCTGATCTGAGCATATGAGTGTCAAGAACCCCCACAACAGAGCTATTCCCAAACCTGCTACAGTGATTCCATTCAGAGAGCGTCAATGTGCTTCTTTAATGGTTTCTCAGAATCCCGGGAAATTGAGATTACATGGCATTAGCTTTCGTTTTCTAAAGAACGGATGAAAAGCATGAAAGTCCTCTAAACAATGTGAAGAAAAGTATTTTTGGTTCTGGTAAACTTCTGCTGTTCTCTGATGAAACTACACAGAAAAACGCGTTTAAGATGCCACATAATGATACAGACAATTGTAGCTCAGTCGTGTGGGTGCTGGGGAAACTACCACCTCTCCAGCCTGAAGAAAAACAAACACAAAAAAACCCAAGTGGCTTTTGTTCCCCCTGAACACTCACTTAGTCAAGGATGGTATTCATTCTAGTGATAGCATGAATTTAATTTTCTCTGTTGGATGTACTTATTTTTCCATGGATTTGAGGAGGAAATATTTCCAAGTAAATCACTGTAGGTTTTGGTAGAAATTTATTTCATCTAGATGACTCTATATTTGCTATACAGAGGAGGAGAGTACTAAATACCCTGTGATGGGAAATCGTGGAAATAACATTGACTTTTCTGTGTTAGATATGTACTAGTAGTATTTATATATATATATATAAATTGGGTTTTAGTAAGCCTAGAAAGGCTTCCTTAGCTTGTTGAGATTAAACTGTCTCAAAGTTTAGATAAGAAATTTTTATTTCCTCTCTACACAGCCATTTCACTGTCACCCTGAAGGGGAGGCGAAGGGACAGATACTTGGTGGAGAAGTTCGACCACAGCCACACGTATCTTGGAACAATTTGGTCAGAATCCCAAGTCCCATCCAGACCCACTGAGTCAGACTCTGCATTGGACCAAGATCCTAGGAGAGCCCAGTGCTGTGAAAGATGCATGTGATGGACAACAGCCGTGTTCAGAAAGGAATAAATGGTGAGAATAGGTTTCTTGACAGCAAAATCCAGCATGCCCCGAGTGTTATCTCATCCAAACAGCCGGCTCATCAGGCGTGGCTCCGTGGGTCAGTGGGGACCTGTGAGCCAGGAGGTCACGGTTCAACGCCCAGTCAGAGCCCAACAGTTTCTCTCATTGATGTTTCTATCTCTCTCTCCCTTTCTTTCTGAAATCAATAAAAACTATTTTTTTAAATGACCAAATAAGTTCTATGGACTGAGGTGGACACTTTTTTCCTTCCAAGATCACTTATTTGACATATGGTAAATGGTCAGTCTGACCTCCACCCCCCAATTTTTTGCCCCTGAAGCCCAGAGAAAGCCCTGACATATGAGTGGGACAGGATTTCACCACGATGTGCTGTCTTCCTCCCCCAGCCTCAGCCCAAATCCCTCCAGAAGCCAAATCTCACTTCTGCAGACCAGACCAACCTCTCCTATAAGCCAGCCTTGACAGAGGACCTGGGGTGGGGGGGGGGGGGAAGGAAGGGTGCAAAGAGAACCAAGAAGGCCTCTGTCCCTGGAAGACTGTGCTAATACCGTTTCCCCAAAAATAAGACAGTGTCTTATATTAATTTTTGCTCCCAAAGATGCACTAGGTCTTATTTTTAGGGGATGTCTCATTTTTCCATGAAAAAGAATACGATACACGTTTATTGTTAAACAAAAAAAAAAAAAAGGAAATTTGTTACCTGTATACGGTATGGTAATAGTTGTCATCACAAACCAGCATAACAAGACAAACTGTGAATCCTACGGTATCAAGAATTTCTTGTTACTACCATTACTTCCATGTACAAGAATCTATGGTACATTTACTGATACTGATTTTTACCGGTATGAACACAAAGTAAGATTTATTCAATGACAGTCATGCCATCATCTTCTGGAACGTCATCATAACAATTCAAACCCTGAATTTCCTGGTGAATTTCTTGTGACTCCATTTTTTTCAGAATCAGTGGACCAAATCTCTCATGTTTAGCAATAGCACTGTCCTTAAATGATTACTTCTCGTCAAGGTAGCCCGCTCGTAGAGTACTTGCAGTGCAACTGTCAGTGATTTTCTCCCATGAATTCTTCACCCAAGTCACAACCTCTTGCAGTTTAGGTTCCACAAAGTTTCCACGCTGATTTCTCTCCATTCTATTTTCAATGTAGTCATTAATTTCCATGCGCAAATTGTCCTTGAATGGCTTGTTTATTGTAATACCAAGAGTCTGGAGATAGGCTGTCTTTCCTGTGGGAATCATTATTGATCTATTTTTCTTTCCTGAAGAAATTTCTTCGTGTCTTTAGCGCGGTGGGTACTGGCTGCATCTCAGACTAGCAAACCTCTTTGGCTCCGTCACATAACAAGCGGCAGCATTAAGTTGACCCACTTCCTTATAACTGCTTGTGTGGCCCAGGCTTTTCAGTTTCAAGAATAAAAATATTATAGGGGAGGTCTTATTTTCAGGGGGATGCCTTATATTACAGCAAGAAGAAAAATTGTAAGTAGGTCTTATTTTCGGGGGGATGTCTTACTTTCGGGAAAACAGAGTAATAACTAACCTGGCACTAAGGGATGCTGGGCCTCATTGTCAGCTCCTTACAGGTATTAACACAGTTAGTCTCCACAACAACCTGAGGAGCATGGGAGCCTCACTGGCCAAACACCACCCAACCAGGAATGTCACGCATCTGGGCAGGGTCGGCTGCATGGCCTGGGCTCTCAGCTCCGCCTAAGAAAGCAGCAGAGCTGAAGGTCACTGTGGGGGAAAGGGGCCACATTGCACTCCCACAAAACCTCCTTCAGATTCATTATGTCTAGTCTCATGTGAAGTCCCCCAAGCTCCCAGCGCCACCCGACTCCTCCACTAAATCTTCCTAGAGGAGGCTCCGGAATTTGCACTGAACATTGGGTGTGTTTGCAAACTACATCACCGCAAGGTGGGCAAGCACCCTGGAGATGAAAGCAGAGCATTGTGCAGGCCCAGCGACATTGTCCTAGTTCCTGTGACATCAGGCCTTAAGAAATATCCCTTGCAACTTAATTTCCAGGCTTCCTGGAGGAAGCAGCATTTGAGTCAAGCCTGTGGGTCGTGCGGGTGGCTAAGGGGCAGGAGGCCTTCCAGGCAGTGGGCACGGCATGGGTCGGGCATGGGACTGGCCATCTCTAAGCTCCATCGGATGTAACGAGCTGTGTTTAGGGGCTGGAGGGACAGGTGAAGGGGCAGGAGGAAGCACAGCCGCCCTCCCCTCAGATCCAGCTCGTTTTGCCATGTGAGGCAATAAAGAGAACAGAAGTCTCAGGCCTACATGCTTGTTCGTCAAAGCCAGGTGACTCAGCCAAAACCAGTTTGGCTCAGTGGATAGAGCATCGGCCTGCAGACCGAAAGGTCCCAGGTTCGATTCTGGTCAAGGGCATGTACCTTAGTTGTGGGCACATCCCCAGTAGGAGGTGTGCAAGAGGCAGCTCATGGATGTTTCTCTCTCATCAATGTTTCTGACTTTCTCTCTCTCTCTCCCTTCCTCTCTGTAAAAAATCAATAAAATATATATATTTTTAAAAAGCCAGGTGACTAAGTTCTCAGGTTAGCCAATGGGGAGATGGGAACACCTCTTCACTGCCTGAGAACCCCTCCCTTGGTCAGAAGCACTTTCTGCCTTTTGAGAGGAAGCTCACCTTGGAATCTGACAGTGTTCGTTCTGGAATTTGCACTGCTCCCCTTTCTTCTCCCTCTGAGCCCCTAAACACAAGTCAGTTTCCCAGCCTTCCTCATGGCTCAGGCCAGGCGTGCGATGACACCACTGTCAGAAGAAAATGTTGAAAGAACTGGAATCTAGGGAGAATCTGTGCTGGAGAGAGTGGCAGCAGAGATGGCAAATACACACAGCATGAAGGGCTGTTGGTGTCTGTGGTTTTAGCATGAGAGTTTCTTGTTCTGTGGGTGGTGGAGGTGGTTCAAGTGGGGGCATCTGAGCCCAGGATGGCGGCAGTGGTGGCCAGTCCCAGAGCAGGATCTGGGCATTGTTCTAGCTGTGCTCTTCGGGTAGGCTGTTCAGTATCCTTTAATAAATTTCTTTTCTCCTTAAAACAGCCAGATTTGATTTCTCTTTTTTTAATTGTTTGAAGTACTACGAATAGTAGTACCTATGTCTCTTTTTTTCCCCCATTGACCTCCCCCCCGGCTTCCCCTACCCACCAGCACATGCCCTCAACTGCCCCCCACAGTG
Source organism: Antrozous pallidus (assembly GCA_027563665.1). Classification (NCBI taxonomy): domain Eukaryota; kingdom Metazoa; phylum Chordata; class Mammalia; order Chiroptera; family Vespertilionidae; genus Antrozous; species Antrozous pallidus. The sequence goes on along the minus strand of CM050511.1, from coordinate 97,674,289 downwards.
TCTTTATCCATTGGTTATGCTTATATGCAAGCATACAAGTCTTTTGGTTGAAATCTTACAGCCCCCCAACTACCCCTGCTTTCCCACTGTAGTTTGGCAGTCTGTTCAATGCTTCTTTGCCTCTGTATCTATTTTTATTTCCCCCATTTCTTTTCTTTAAAAAATCTTGCATCTGCATGCTAGAAATAAATATACAAGAACAAAAAATGTTTTGAGTCTCAATTTCAATGTCCCACAGGTCTGAGTCCCAGTTTCAATGTCAAATAGTTCCTGATTTCTCTTGATTGCAACTAGCAACCCAGACACTTTGGAGATGTTGGAAAATGGAGTGTACACCTATAAGAATTTCAGAATTGACCCCTTCAAGATCTGTGATCTTGCACAGATATTCAAAAAGTCAGTCACTGTGTTGATGTCCCAAATTACTTGATGAAAGTGTTTGTGGAAAGCTGGGACTGACGTTTGGGAGCCTGTCAGACAACTGTCAGGAGAAATGTAAAGAAAATGAGATCCTTGGATGAAATGGCCGAATTCCAAGCTGTTCTCTCCCACGGGCCTTTCATGGAACTGTAAGAGGAAGACGAAGGGCTCAGATTCCTCCTCGCTTCTGTGGTGGAAAAGTGTATGGTGCAACTTGTATTCATTTAGTACTTTTTTGGACTCCAAGATTTATCTACTCTGCACCAGCAGAATGGTATGAAGTGGTGTAAGCAGGAGAAGCCCTGCACAAAAAGCAAGTGTTTACACTTGCTGTAGGTGGTGAGCACGTCGGTGTGACGAAAATAATTCTCAAGAACATCCATGGCGGTTCTTTTAGGTTAAGCTCCCAACTGAACTGCACTAACAGTAAATGCCACCCATTGCCGCCATAATCGCCCAGAAGACAGACTTTAAAATATGGCTCTTAAGGTTACAACTTTGATGAAATCATCAAATTCACTCTCTCATATGATGCAATTCATAATTTTAGTTGCAAAGGTTAAGTCATTGAGCAATTTGCTAGAACATATAATAGAACAATATACATTGTTTATCACCTCTACTACAATGAAAGCTCCATGAAAATAGGGCCTTTGGTTGTTTCAATGCATATGTGTTCCAGCACATAGTAGGTGCTAGATCAAACTGGTTTAGCAAGAAGTCACACATAATCCTTTAGAATTTGTAAAGAAGAGACTGTGTGTGTTATATATTGCTTACTATCCTGACCATATGTTTGCAGCAAACACTTACTAATAAATATTTTTACAGAATAAATCATGTTACTTTATAGCCTCCATTTCCCTCCATTTTCAGGGAAAGGGGTGCTAACCAGCAAGTCATACTTCAATTAAGTTTTGCTTATTCTGCATATCACTTCTCTCTCTCTTTAGGATTTTGTGCTTTCAGTATTGAACACAGAGGTTACTTATACAAAAAGGAACTTGACTTGGCTTTCTTGGATTTTTCCATATATGTCAATATGTTCTGCTTTATAATGTAATGCAAGAATTACTTTAACTTCAAAAATGATTCTAGTGAAGTGTGAGATTGTAGAAACTTCTATGATCCTTGTATTTGAAGCAAGCAGTCCTTCAAAGACACCTTTTAGACTTTTCAGTGAGTAACTCCTAAATTGGCAGTTTATTTGTGATATCCTCCTTCTACTTTGCATAATAAATATTGTAAATAACACTAAGAATGTTCTTTGATATTCAAGTTGGGAATGAAAATTTTATTTTAAATGTATTCCATAAATAACTTGATAGTTGATTCTGTAAATATCATTTTTAATGTTACTTACAACTGTTTTCCCAACAACTGCTCTGGCAAGAAAACGCACTATGCAGCAAATGCTCTTTATTTTCTTGGATTAAGTAACACAATGTAGTTACCTTTATTTTCATTTGGTTTTTACTTGCTTGGACTCATTTTGCCAGCTCTGAACATTAAAAATAAAAAGTAAATGTATCACCTTTTGTTTTCTTACCATATTTGAAAAAGGATATGCACATACTCAAAATAAGAATATAAAATACCTCTAACTATTCTATTACAATCCAATTGCAGCAGACAGATGACGTATTCATTCTCCAGGGCTCCCATAACAAAGTACTACACATAAGGTGGCTTAAAACAACCGAAATGTATTGTCTCATAGTTCTGGAATCTAGTGAACCCAACACCTGGCCATCCTCCCTCAGAAACCTGTAGTAGAACCTTCTTTGCTTCCTCCTGGCTTCTAGTGGCTTGTCAGACTCCTGGGCATTTCTTGGCTTATAGATGCATCACTCTGAAAGGGTTCAGCATTCTGGAGAAAGGGACTGCATGTAGATGATTAAAGTGTCCAGAGACGAAAGGTATTGGGGGTCAGGGGATCTTCAGCTGAAGGAGCTAAAGACTCTTTCCTTGACCAAGGACCCATGCTTTTATTCAACACAATTTGTCCTAAGGCAAGATGGAGACAATACACTTCAAAGAGTTCGGTTTACAGATACATTGTCAGTTGGGGAATAGCCTACAGCTGTTCAGGTGTTTGGCCAATAGGAGACAATAAAATGCCCTGAGCTGTCTGGCAGCTAACAATCCTATTCAGATTTGGGGGAAGTGCCATTTAGCCATTTCCAACAGGTAAATTACATATGTGGCTCACCCTTGTTGAGCCCCCTAAGCGTCACCAACCTTTTGTTGAAACTCTTGTATTTATTACATGCTAGAATTGGTTCCCGGCACCACTCCAGTCTTCTGTGTTCACATTCTCTTCTTAGCATTCTCCCTGAGTTTTTACCTTCACTCAGTCATCTTCTTATGAGAACATCAGTCGTATTAGATTGCCCTAAACCCCCACCCAGGTTGACCTTACTTAACTAAGTACATCTGCACCGATCCTACTTCCAAATAAGATCCCATTCTTAAATTATATAGGTTAGGAATTCAATATATCTTTTTTATTTTCTTTTTTGGGGTGGGAGGAGGAGTGGGGGAGAAGGCCACAGTTCAACCTGTAACAACATTTATTTTGCTATTATCAATCAACAAATATTTGTATAGGTCTGTTCACACCAACTATATTATTAAAAGTATTTCTGAGTCAGAAGAAAAATTTGGTTTAGCAACTTGAGAGGAAAGCTTGAATGTGGGTCAGCAAAACCTCAAGAAGAGACAGTATCATGCTAGTCAAGATATATTAAGAAAAGCTGAGGTTTAGGGGGCAGGTGAATGAATGTTCACAACCTTGTCATCAGCCACAAGTATTTGGAAGAAAGTAAAATCTGGTACATGTGGGTTTATTGGTTGCTGTGGACTGAATGGTGTTTCCCCCAAATTCATGTAGAAGCCCTGACCCCCATGAGATAGTATTTGGAGGTGGGGCCTTGGGGAGGTGATTAGGTTTAGATGAGGTCCTGAGACTTCTGAAGCGCTCTGCTATGCTGCCATATTCAAAAATCAAATCACTAATCTCTAAGCAGTAATAAGATACTTTTTCTCAGTAACATGGTTCTTTTGGCTAATAATACAAATATTCTGGTATGTATCAGCTAAAAGATTATTTATAATTTATGTTATTACCCAAAAGAAGCATGTTACTGAGAAAAAGGAAAAACAAACAAAAAATAAAACCCACAATCCCACATATCACCCAGAAATCATCGTAATTCAAACAAATATTTTGCAGCACATCCAATTTATTTCAAATTAATTTCTTGAGAGTTTCCTTACATATTGTCTGGACGTGGATGCACTGCAGGGTAACGAATATACTCACTTTCCTTTTTTAAAAAAAGAGTCAGGTTAGAAGAATAATTAAGTTAGAGTCTGTCACCAACACTGGACAAAAGATGGCTGCTGCAACAGCTGATGCTCTTTCACAGCCTTGGATTATTCACATTGAACACACATCTTAGGTTGGGTCATTTTCCATTGGTATAATTGCCCTGAGGTTTAGTACTAGATGGTATAAAGTCTAAAAATTGACAATTGAACCTAACAGAAGCATTGAGTGATACACTTTTTACAAATACCTTGAAATATTGATCGGTATCCATTTTGCCTTTATTTCTTTTCCAATACATTTAGCAGTGGTTATATGGGTATATTATTAATGCTGTTTAACTATTGATGATCTTTCTTTATGTGTTAGATAATATATTAACATATTTTATATATGTGTAGGGAGGTGTATATTTATAACCATAAATGTATGTGTGTATATCCACAGATTTGCATAACCATATATTTATGACCATTTGTGTACCCCATAGAAGAGCTTGCATTGTGCACACAAGTTTCTGAACTCTTTGGACTATGATAAAATAAATATACCTGGTACTCTGGCCAGGTAGCTCAGTTGGTTAGAGCATCCTCCCGATATACCAAGGTTGTGGGTTCAATCCCCAGTCAAGGCACATACAAGGATCAATCAATCCTATATAATAAAAGCCTAATATGCAAATTGTCCCCTCAACTGGGAGTTTGATCGCTCGCTATGACATGAGCTGACTACCAGGGGTGGCGTGGAACATGGCGGGCATCAGCGACATGCTGCGACTTCTCTCAGGCTACCTGAGAATGGAGGTATGGTGAGAATGCAGGGTATCCACTGAGCTCTCCCTCACTCCCCCTGCTACCCTCCCCCAGGACACCAGGGCTCACACACTGGCGAAGCCCTCCCGCCACCCCCCACTCAGGTGCTGGACACCAGCGAGGAGCCTGCCTCGTACCAGTGCGGCATCTTTCAGGTGAGCTGGGCCACAGCCACTGGGACTGCAGGGGCTGGTCAGACTCCCCGTGGGTTCATGCAGGAGCCAGTCTGCAAGGCCAGCCAGGAGAGAGCGCACTGCTCACCTGGCTTCTGTGTGGTGCTGCTGGGCAGCCCAGAGGCCCACGCTGCATCCCGGCTCTTGACATCTGGCCGTGCTCACTGCATCCCCGTGTGGCAACTTGGGTGCCGTGACTCAGGCAGAGGAGGGTGCACAGGGGTCCCGGGGCCCAGGTGCTGCCCAGGGCCCAGAGGTCAGTTGGGACCTGCCCTTCCAGGCCAGACGCTTGCGCTTCGATTGCCAGTCAGACCAAAGGACCGCAACTATGCACAAATTTTGAATGCATAAATAAGTAGAACAACAAATCGGTGTTTCTCTTTCTCTTCTGCTCTCTTTAAAAATCAATCAATAAATTAAAATAACTAACAGAGTGCTAAGTAACTGGTGAGTGAAGAATAAAAGTAGAAAAGGAGCATTTGGTAATTACTTGTTATTCCAGCTATGTTTTAAGAATGTGTCCCTCTCAACAGCATGGGTGGACCTAGAGGGTATTATGCCAACTGAAATAAGTCAGTCAGAGAAAGCCAAAAACCATATGATTTCACTTACATATGGAATCTAAAGGAAGTATAAACAAAACAGCAACACACTCATAGAATCAGAGAACAGACTGATGGTTACCAGACAGGAGGAGGTTGGGGAACTGAGTGAAAAGGTAAAGGGTTTGAGAAACACAGATTGGTCGTTAAAAACCAAAACAAAACAAAAAAAGCCAGGTGGAGATTACTCTTCCATTCCTGTCATTGTGGGTTCCATCCCCAGAAGGGGGCATGTAGGAGGCAGCCCATCAATGATTCTCTCTCATCGTTGATGTTTCCATCCCTCTCACCTCTCTTCCTCTCTCTGAAGTCAATAAAAATATATTCTTTTTTTTTTTTTAAGAATGTGTCCCCCTCATGGAGTCAGAGAGCACTGTTGGTTGGAAGTTGAAAGGACTTGCTTGACAGTGAGCTGTGAATGTCAGATCACGTTGTGAGGCTGAAGTCTTGACTCCTTACTTCTCTGGGCTAAAGGTACCCCATTTGTAAAAGGTGATATTTGAGGACTCTTTTATCTCTAACATGCTATGAATTTTCAGCATTATTAACTATTGATACTTTTCATGACAGCAAGTAGTTGAATCCTAACTGCATTTTCTTTTCTGTGTTAGTGTGTTTCAGCCTTCTGAGATTTTGTATTAGATAAGAAATATATTGGACTCTCTTCTTCCTGACTTGAGGGAATGCAGCTGGCGGAGTAATTTTTGTCCCTTTTGGGGACTTACATCAATTATTTCACGTTGTCAGGCTGCTGCTGGAGACATCAGGCATATGAAAGGAATAGCAGTAAAGCCACTGCTGGGTAAAGACCAGACTTAGAGAAACATCCTTTGAATCTGAAAACTAGAACACACAGTGTTTTAGTGTTTCAGATGTTTAATTCACTATATTGGCTATGAGTGTTTTTTTTATTATCATATGGTATCTATTTGGCTTATGATTCCTGAGAGACCTTCAAAGTCAACTCAGCATTCAGTGTGAATGTCTCCAGGATTCTTGCCAGTCTGTTAAGAGTTCTCTACCCAATTTCAACTCCCTTGCCTCCTCCCCTGACACACACACACCACATGCTTTCAGATGGCTAACTTTTAAAAAATATATATTTTATTGATTTTTCACAGAGAGGAAGGGAGAAGGATAGAAAGTCAGAAACACCGATGGGAGAGAAACATCAATCAGCTGTGGGGATGTGCCCGCAGCCAAGGTACATGCCCTTGACTGGAATCGAACCTGGGACCCTTCAGTCCGCAGGCCAACGCTCTATCCACTAAGCCAAACCAGTTCAGCAAGATGGCTAACTTTTAAAAGTATATATATTGTTACTGATTTCAGAGAGGAAGGGAGAAGGGAGAGAGAGAGAGATACATCAATGATTAGACAGAATCATTGATCGGCTGTCTCCTACATGCTCCCTACCGGGGATTGAGCCCTTAACCCAGGCATGTGCCCTTGACCAGAATGGAATCTGGGGACCCTTCAGTCCACAGGTGGACACTCTATCCATTGAACCAATCCAGAGAGGACCCAAATGGCTAACTTAAATTCAATTCAGCAATATTTATGGACTGCACATTGGGTGCCGAGAACTGTGGTAGATGTTAGGGATAAAAGCATATCTAAAATAGGGACCTACCAATATGAATTAACCACAAAGCACTCATCTAGGTTAAGTGAACAAACTGAACTCCTGTGTAATTTTATTTAACATTGAACTCTTAAAAATTAAATAAGATATTTAATTTAAATGTTTTATTTTAAACTAGAGGTCTGGTGCATGATATTTGTGCATGCTGTATTAGATAAGAAATATATTGGACTCTCTTCTTCCTGACTTGAGGGAATGCAGCTGGCGGAGTAATTGTGTCCCTCTTGCAAGCCAGGAGCCCTCAGAGATGTCCGACTACCAGTTTAGGCCCAATCCCTCAGGCCTAAACTGGCAGTCGGACATCCCTCTTGCAATCCAGGACTACTGGCTCCTAACCACTTGCCTGCCTGCCTGATCACCCCTAATCACCTCTGCCTCAGCCCCCGCTGTGGCAGCTTCATCTGGAAGGACATCCAGAATGATGTCCAGAAGGTCATTTGGCTATTCGGTCTAATTAGCATATTATGTTCTTATTATTATAGATTTTTATTTTGTTAATATTATTTTTTGTTATCTTTTTTTCACAGGTAATGATGATCCCTTCATCTTGCTGATACTAGAAACTGTTTGTATTGCTATGGCTGATTCATGACAACAGAATAACTCCATCAGCATCTTCAAGGACACTCCTACTTACTATTTCAAAAGAGAAGGTAAATATTTCTATCCTTTCTCCAAAAGTGATATCAAACTATTAACATACATTTAAAGGAAGTGGTACTCAACACACATTGTTTATAATCACACTTAAAATAATGTGCTCTGTCAAGAAGCCATTTCTGCCCACCCTATTTCTGTAGATGGTATTAGAAGGTCGAATCGACAGAAATATTAACACCAGAAATCCAAGTAAAGTTCATACACTCTTGGCCCAACTGGCTCCAGCTCACCAAATCAAAAGCTGGTGAAAGGTGAATAAAAGGGAAAAGTTTTTATTTGCTTTGCTACATTTCTTTATGAGGTGAAAGAGGATATAGCTAAGTATTGAATTGTAAAATAATTAAACTGAAGTCTACTTACTTCTCATGAAAAGTATTGAAACTGCATTTTACAAAGAAGGATGTTGACCTCTAGTTTTAAGAATCTAACAAATAATCAGTCTGTTTCTATGAGAATATTTAGAGGTTGGATTGTCTAGATATGCACAGTCTCATATAATAGTCACTAGCTGCATGTAGTTAGTGAGCACTTAAAATGTGAGTAGTATAAACTAAGAGGTACTCTAAATGTGCTTTAACACACTGGATTTTGAAGACTTATATGAAAAAAAAGAATTTAAAATATCTTATTAATATGGTGTTATATAGGTTACATGACAAAAAGATAATGTCTTAAACATACTGGTTAAATAAATATATTAAAATTAATTTCATGTGTTACTTTATTTTAATTAAATATATTTTTATTGATTTCAGAGAGGCAGGGAGAGGAAAAGATGGAAACATCAATAATGAGAGGGAATCACTAATTGGCTGCCTCCTGCATGCCCCCCACTGGGGATCGAGCCCGTAACCAGTGCCCTTGACTGGAAATGAACCCAGGACTCTCAGTCCACAAGCTCATGCTCTATCCACTGAGCCAAACCAGTAGGGCTCATGTGTTACTTCTTACTTTGGCAAGATATTTTAAATTACATATCTGGCTTGCATTATATTTCTATTGATAACTCTGATCTATAACCTACTTTAAAGCAGTAAGGACCACGTTATCACATATGTGTGTAATATGTAATATGTTCATTTTAATTACATCCTACAAATGGATATTTAAAAGTCAACATTCTGAAAAGGTATCTTACAAACATTTCAAATATCTTTATCCCTAATCTTTCTCTCTAATCAACCACAGAAAGCTTATGAGGTAGACTGTATTATTGTTCTAAATCTGTACAGTAATATTTTTGGAGTCCTTCCTCTTGAATAACTATAAGCTTCAGGCTTGGTCATGTGACTTAATGGGGCCAATGAAATGTGAGTGGCAATGACATATACGATCCTGAGCAGATGCTTTAAGAACCATCACATGATTTGCCAACTCTCTTTCTCCTGGGCCACAAGGGACAGCTCCTGAAACCTGAATGAAGATAACACAGAGCAGAGCCACAGCTGACCTTTGAGGAATATGTTACCTGAGTAAGAAGAAAAACTTCTCCCAGAAGATGGTTAAAAATATCTGTTTTCTCTTCTGCACCAAAACTAAGTTTAAGCATTTCCAGTTTGGCAAGTGTGGGCTAGAAATTGATGCAACTCTTTAGGAGAGACTCTGAGAAACTCTAGGTAGGATGAATTCTGTTGGTATCTGATTGCTCATTGCTTGTGTTCTCAGCACCAAACCTGACCTGATTCAGAGTCACTGGGCTTCACCACCACCAGACTGGTTTCTAGGGCGGAGGTATACACTACTGCAATGCCGGAGGTATACACTACTACAGTGCCTGATACACAGCAGGTGACCTACCAATATTTGTTAAATAAATGAATGATGACTAGGTTTTAATGCACTTGAAGCTGATATGTATTTGGGGACATTCTTTAAGAAAAGAAAATCCCGCCGAGACCGGTTTGGCTCAGTGGATAGAGCGTCGGACTGCGGACTGAAGGGTCCTGGGTTCGATTCCGGTCAAGGGCATGTACCTTGGCTGCGGGCACATCCCCGGTAGGGGGTGTGCAAGAGGTAGCTGATTGATGTTTCTCTCTCATCGATGTTTCTGACTTTCTATCCCTCTCCCTTTCTCTCTGTAAAAAATCAATAAAATATATATTTTTTTTAAAAGAAAAGAAAAGAAAATCCCACATTACTAATACAAAGTTAGGTTATAAAACTGAAAATCTATTTAGATGAGAAAAAAAATCTAAAAGTATTAAAATATCTTAGGACAAAAAATACTACAAATATGCAAACCTAGGAAAATAACATGGTATATTTACTAATTAATTGCTTGACTCACCTCTATATTAAAATTTTCCATAGATGTTTTGGCTGCAAACTCTTTGATCTCTTCAGAAGATAACCGTTTACCAACTTATTTTCTATAGAAAGATCAATTAATCTTTCCTTTACCATGATTGATCAAAAAATTATTACCAGTAATTTAGAGCATTTCCTTTAAGCCTCACACAACATTATTGGTAATTAAACTTTTTAAATTATTGGCAAACTTGATTGAGCAAATCTCCATGAAGTTTCTTTCATGTATGACTATAAGAATATATAAGGGCCTTTCAAATAAGTGTTCTTATGCGGTGAATATATTATCTTTGAATTGATGAGATTCATGGTTGTGGAACATTATGAGTTTTATGTTATCTTCATTGATGATTGTATTACATGTCAAGCAGAAAGAAATTTAAATATTTCCCAAACCATCTACGATTTACGTACTAGATGCCTGGTGCGTGGATTTGTGCACATTGAAAGAAAATTAACTAGAAGAAATATTTTAATATCACTATTCACCCTTTCTCTATAATAGAAGTGTCAACCAAATTCACGATCTGCAATGACATATTGAAACACATGCATGCAATTGGCACCAGCGAGAGCTTTATATGTATTGTGCATGCACAACTCAACTTAGCCTTTTATATATATAGAATAAACTTGCTTAATTGGACCTGCTTTCTGATTTAGCTAAACTTTTTTCAGCCTAGTGATGCACCCCAACTTCTCTTTCAGGTAATTGTCAGCTGCCAGGGTTCTTGTTCCACCATTAAGAAGGGTTCAGCAATCTAGAGAAAGGCTGTGCATAGATTAAGTAAGAGTCCAAAGATGAAAGATAATTTTGAAAGGCATTGGGGGTCAGAGGAGCCTAGCTGAAGAAGCCAAATTCTCCTTGACAGGACCCCTTGATTTTTATTAACACAAATTGTCCTAAGGCAAGGTGGAGATACACACTCCAAAGGGTAGGGTTTCCTACAGAAGCATTGTGAGATTGGGAATAGCCTACGGCTGGTCAGGTGTTTGGCCAGTAGGAGGCAATAACATGTAGATTAAAATGCCCTGAGCTACCTGGCAGCAAACAATCATCCTATACAGGTTTGGAGAAAATGCCTTTAGCTAATACAACATATGTGACTCAGCCTTTGTTGAGTCCCCAAGTTCCATCAACCTTTTGATGAAACTCTTGCAATTATGACATGCTGGAATTGGCTTCCAACAGTCAGCAACACAGCAGTAAATATCAACATGAAGCAGATGATTATTGTAGATCATGCAGGGAGAATGAAGGGTAAAACATTTAACTGTAGCAGTGTTTGACTATATTCTGCACAGTGAGACAACCTGAAGTCATTTTCAAGGTCCACCATTTATTACTTCTTTCACTCAGGTCAAGTTTCTAAACCTCCTAAATTTCCATTTTCCAGCTAATGAAAGTCTCCTATCTACCTACTCCAGGACTTCTGTGAGGATCAAATTAAATTAAGCACATGAAAACACATTTGATTAAAGTGTAAAATGTTTGCACCTGGCTATAAAGCAAGTTGTGTTCCTAGGCTGAAGAAACGCCTAGGTAGAGGAAGCCAGGTGTTGCTATGTGACATCATTACACGGCACCCAGAGTGACCATTTCCAGGCTGGGCTGAGCTGTGGGCTGCATTTTGTGCCATGGGGTCTTGGCAGCATTGGCTGTGATTTGGTGGGGTGTCAGTCTGGGGTGTGGTGGGGCTTGTGTTGGGACTTGTGGTGGGGGAAGCCCAGTGTTGCTTTGTGGATGGCAGGTCCAGAGTATTTCTTTGTAAATGACCAGTGTGTCACAGCAGCTCCTGTGTTAAGCATCTGCCCCCTGGTGGTCAGTACACATCATAGTGATCATTCAGATAATCAGAAAGCATTTTAGCCTTTATATATAGATAGATTCCTCATCATTAATTAGTTTATCAAGCAGTCTATAGTGGCACATTTTTAATTGCATATGCTGCATTATTGAGTATATTGCAGACAGAAGAGAAATCCCATTTTGACTAAGCCTTAATGAAAACCCAATTCTTCACTTACAGTTTTACATGTGAGATGAAGAGAACAATTTTCCACAGACCACCTTTCAGTTCATACATTTTATTTTATTTTATTTTATTTTAATCTTTTAAAAAAATATATATTTTATTGAATTTTTTTACAGAGAGGAAGGGAGAGAGATAGAAAGCCAGAAACATCAATGAGAGAGAAACATCAATCAGCTGCCTCTTGCACACCCCCTACTGGGGATGTGCCTGCAACCAAGGTACATGCCCTTGACAGAATCAAACCTGGGACCTTTCAGTACTGCAGGCTGACGCTCTAGCCACTGAGCCAAACTGGTTTTGGCTTACAACTTCTTTATTGATTTTATTGGGATGACATTAGTTAATACAATTATATAGGTTTCAGGTGTAGAATTCTATAATCATCTGTATAATATATTGGGTGTTCACCACCCCAAGTCAAGTAAAACTGTTTTACTTTTTGTGAGGCAAAAAGTGTATTTTGTATATTATAAGGATTATTTGTTGCTTGTAAAGTTATTAAAACAGCCTGGCTGGCATGGCTCAGTGGTTGAGTGTCCACCTATGAACCAGGAGGTTATGGTTCAATCCTGGTCAGGGCACATGCCTGGGTAGTGGGCTTGATCCCAATTAGGGGGCATGATGAGAGAGAATCATTGATTGGTTGCCTACTGCATGCTCTCTACAACCTGGGCCTGGGCCTAGTTCATACATTTTAGATGTTCTTTCTCTGACAGATGCTGTAGGTTATGTTCAAAATCATCTCTGATCCTGCACCTTCGTGTCATGAAACTGGTAAGTCCATAGGGTGGGTGGTAGGAATATTCTTGGAAGCTTCCTCTACACCTGTAATGTCTTAATATAACTAACTTAACTATACATCAAAGTGACTAGGTAGTATTTAACCACATCCTACTAAACCCAGACAAAGTGTATCTGCAAACTGACTTCCCTTTGGCTGGATTGCCAAAATTCCTACAGCCTTGATATGAGAAGCAACGTGAGCAGAGGACACTGGAGTAGCCGATTTCACTGTGAACACAACCCTCAACCTTTCCCAGGGTCTTGGGAAGAGGCCATGCAAGTAACAGAAACAAACTTAAGCTTCTTTAACCTCACAGTAAATGCACCTCTGGTGAAGGGAGAGCTGCTCTGCGAAACTCAGCGACTACAGGGTCCAAAGCAGGCCGTTTTCCCCACCCCTGGTCATAACAGAGCACTGGCATCTGAGCAGTTTGGGAAGGACTGGAGGTTTGGATGGATAACGTCCTTCGGCATGGACATCCATGTTTACATTAGGAGCAGAGTCCAGGGTGAGCCTTTACCAAAGGGCTTTCAGGCAGAGATTGCTGCCAGGCAGGAAGTCAGCCATGAGATGCCTGAAGCTGATAGACTGGTTTGATAATAATGCTAACGATGACAGATATTATCTGAGTGCTTTTCCTCCCTCTTGGCAGACCAGGAAACCCAGTCCGAAAATGACTTTTCAAGCACAAGTTAAGTCCCCCTTGGGGACCTCTAGACAGAACTAGTGGGCCTACTGAAAGCAGGAATTTTAGGATAGATGTGAAACGTAAGCATAGAATAAAATTCTGGAAAAGCAAACTCCAGACTGTAATTAGGATTTGTGTCTGGATGGATTATGGTAGCTTTAATAATTATTATTGCTTATCTATATATGCTGAAGTGGTTTACAAACAACATGTACCTCTTTTGTATATTTTATGTTATTTTTTAAAATTTGCTGTTATACATGTAAGAAGAAATGCATGAGTTTCCCCCAAAATATTTAGGGAGAACCTATGGGAAGTTGTGAAGCCCTGTGGAAATCTGAACTAGGAAATGCACCAGTAGCAAGGCTAACCCTTATTGCAGTATATGGGAAGATCCAGGTCAAAGACCTATAATCTGCACTTCTGGTGAAGTCTGTGGAAACCCATCTAGGCTTTGTTAAAGCAGTACTGTCAGCTTCAGCCTCCTGGGGCAGCTGAGTCAGAAAATGGGGCCTTGGACTCAAGAGGTGCTGCTAAACTAGCTTGGGGCCAGGGTATGCCCATTTGATTGACCCTTCCTCAGCCTACTGGGCCAAGGTGAGACTATGGACCACAGGAATATAGCCATAGTATAACACCTAATAGCTGTACATTTCCTATTCCTTTAATGAAGTTTCATTTTGCAGGAGGGGATGTTTTTATTAGTTTACAAGCTGTCCAAAAGAATAAATTTCTATTTCTGACTGTAAATAGAAATGTTAATACCCCAGAAAGGTAACTAGGAACTGTTGTACTAGGGATGTCTTGGACTTAAGCATTATCTGGTTTGTTCTCTCTCCAATGCATCCATCAGGCCTGTCTTTTTTTGGCTTTAATTCCTGCTCTTCCTTTACATGTAATAAGCACTCTAGCCAAGGAATAACCTCTAGTTCCCATGCAAGTTCACAATATGCCCTCAGCGTGGAATGCCCTCCTACTCCATCTCTGTAGGTGCCCATCTAAATATCCCTCAAGTGTGTACTCAACTGCCTTCCTGGTCTGCCATTCCTCTGACCCTCCCAGAAGCACTTGATAAGAAAAAAATTATAGCACACATTCCTTTCTTCTTTAAATTAGTTTCTGGAGGTAGGAAAGTAGAGCTTTCTTTTTAAGAAGTAGATTGTAAAACTTCCAGCTAGGAGTAATAAACAGGTGATTTTAAACAACTCCTTTGAATTAATAGTGACACAAGCTGAGTTTCAAATGTAGGGGTTGCGGGCGAGGGGTAACCTGGTCTCTGACCTTCAGCTAGTAGGCATCACATTGGCAGCCAGGTCCATCTCCCGCACATGTTGAATTTTATAAGATGCAAGAGAGTGGGGAATATGCTCATTTTCCTAAGCTCTAGAACTTATTTCTAGTGTATCTATATGTTTTTCTATCTTGAGTAGCTAAGTCTCTGATAAATTTTCAAAACAAGGTAAAATAATGACACGTATAAGAAATAGGTTGTATCTATTATATAAAAAGCCTGGTTGTCACGCCATCATGTTGTCATGACCGATAAGCAGGAGGCTGCATGTGCGGGGTGGGCAGGGCTGCATGCATGGTGAAGCACGGGTGGGTGGGCAGGGGGCTTGACTCTGGAGGACTTCCTCAGAGGTGTGGGTGGGTTCCTGGGTCCTGCCTCCCACAGCAGCAGCAGCAGAGGCAGCCGTGGGACTCTTTCTGGGGTCCGCTGAGCCACAAGACTCTGGGTCCTGGGTCTTGCGTGATTTTGCATGCTGGGCCCCTAGTTTATAAAATAAGGGATTATACCCAGCCGGCATGGCTCAGTGGTTGAGCGTCAATCTATGAAGTGAGAGGTCATGGGTGGATTCCTGGTCGAGGCATATTGCCTGGGTTGCAGGCTCAGTCTCCAGTAGGGGGCATGCAGGAGACAGCTGATCAATGATTATCTTTCATCCTTGATGTTTCTATCTCCTCCTCTCCCTTTCTCTGTGAAATCAATAAAAAAAATGTTAAAAAAATAAAAAAATAAGACATTATTTTATAGTATGTATAAAATAAATACATGTCAAAGACTTTTATGCAATTCATGAAACAATGAGAACTGGGGAATTTGTTAAAAACGATTCAAAGGAGGAGTCAAAGAACTACAAATTCATATGGAGTGAAGGAATGTTGAAACAAATTTACAAATAAAAGGAAAATTGGGGCCTGGGAGGAACCAAGATGGCGGCATAGGTAAACACCTATCTTGCTACCCCACACAGCAATTTCAAAACTACAACTTAACAACAGAACAAGCATCATCCAGAATCACCGGAAAGCTGGCTGAGTGAAAATTCCACAAATAAAAGTAAAGATAGGACACTGTGACTCAGAGGAGACTCAGCGGAAGCGTTGAAGATATGCACGGAGTCAGAGGTTTGGAGCCGTGCGTGCACGCGCCAGCTAGCGGAGAGGACTGTCAGCTGCAAAGACAAAGGCATCCCACTGCACTGATTCCCAAGTTCTGGGTCAGGTCCGGGGAACCCACACGCATACGGAGTGAAACTGGACAGTAGGGAAGCACGCTAAAACTCGGGCGCTGCAAAGGTCTGTGAGCTTGTGGAGAGGGCGCATAAACTTGGAAACAGCAGAGTTGCGCGAGTGCACAGAGAGGGCTCGTGACTTGTTCTCTCGTTTGGGAAACTACTGGACTGCATTGTTTCACAACCCTGGGTGAGACTTTGGGTGTGCAGACTCATTTGGGGAGAGCTCGGCGGCAGCTTTCTCTCAGAAGTGCTTGCAGCCATTACGACCCGGCACAGAGACCCAGGTGCCGCATAGGATGGAGCAGATGCTGCCTTCTCAGCCTGGAGACTCCGCCAACCTGAGCACAGCTGACTCTCAAAGCCAGTTGGCCTGGAAGTCAAACCCTCCTAGTGCTAACAACAATAATCTAGGCTTAACTTCAACAAGACTGTGCAACCCATAAAGGGCTGCAGCAAGAGTATCCACCTCAGGTAACCAGGGAGGCTGAGCCACTGTCCCTTAGAGGATATCTACCACACAAAGCTAATCAACTAACTCAGAAAAGCAGCCACCATGCAGAGACATGGAAAGAAATCAGCTGTGAAAGAAATGGAGGAAAAAAAATGACTGGACATAGAATTCAAAACCACGGTTATAAGGTTTTTCAAGAGGCTCCTAGAAAAGGCAGAGACCTACAAGGAAATGAACAAGATCTATGAGGAAATGAATGAGACCTACAAGGCTATGGAAAAGGATCAACTAGAAATTAAGCATACACTGACTGAAATAAAAAATATTATACAAAGACCCAAAAACAATCTATAGGACCGCAAGAACCAAGTCAAAGATTTAAAATACAAAGAGGCAAAATCGACTCAGCCGGAAAAGCAAGAAGCCAAAAGAATCCAAAAAATTGAAGATAGTGTAAGGGGCCTCTGGGACAACCTCAAGCATACCAACATTCGAATTATTGGGGTGCCAGAAAAACCTAGAGAGCAAGATAATGAAAACCTATTTGAAGAAAAAGTGACCAAAAACTTCCCCCACCTGGTGAAAGAAATTGACTTAAAAGTCCAAAAAGTACACCGAACCCCAAACTATAGGAATCCAAAGAGGATCACACCAAGACACATCATAATTAAAATGCTAAGAGCAAAAGACAAAGAGAGAATATTAAAAGCAGCAAGAGAAAAACAGTTAGTTACCTATAAGGGAGCACCCACACGATTGTCAGTGGATTTCTCAACAGAAACTATGCAGCCCAGACGGGAGTGGCAAGAAATATTCAAAGTGAAGAATAGCAAGAATCTACAACCAAGATTACTCTATCCAGCAAAGCTATCATTCAGAATTGAAGGTCAGATAAAGTGCTTTGCAGAGAAGAAAAAGCTAAAGGAATTCATCACCGCCAAACCAATATTATATGAAATGCTGAAAGATATTCTTTAAGAAGAGGAAGAAGAAAAAGGTAAAAATAAAAATTATGAACAATAAATACACATCTATCAACAAATGAATGTAAAAATCAAGTGAATTAATAATCTGGTGAACAGGATAAACTGGTGAATATAACAGAATCATGGGCATAGAGAGGGAATGGACTGACAATTCTTGGGGAGAAAAGGTGTGTGGGAGGTGCAGCAAGAGACTGGACAAAAATCATGCACCTATGGGAGAGAATAGTGGGGGGGAGGTGAGGGCGGAGGGTGGGATGGGTATCGGGTGGAGGGGAGCTATAGGGGGATAAAAAAGGGGGAACAATGTAATTAATAAACTGAACAATAAAGATTAAATTTTTAAAAAAAAGAAAAATTGAATTTTTCTACAGGAGTGAGGGGGTGATTAGAGAAGTCAATTCAACCTCTACCAGGTAGAACTTACCTGTGTGTGTCTACAGATATGCAAGACGGAATGATGCCTCCCTTCCTGCACTTCCAAGATGCCCACATGGTAATCCTCAGACCCTGTGGGTATGAGGCAAAGGGAATGGAGGTTGCAGAGGGAATTAAGATTGCCAATCAGCCTAACCGGTTTGGCTCAGTAGATAGAGCATCAGTCTGCGGACTGAGGGGTCCCGGATTCGATTCCAGTCAAGGGCATATACCTTGCTTGCCAGCACATCCCCTCTGCGGGGTGTGCAGGAGGCAGCTGATCAATGTTTCTCGCTCATCTATGTTTCTAATTCTCTGTCCCTCTTCCGTCCTTACTGTAAAAATCAATAATATATATAGATATATATTTTTAAAGATTGCCAATCAGCTGACCTAATCATAGAGAGATTATCCTAGATTATCCATCTGGGCCCAATGTAATCACAAAGGCCCTTGAAAGTGGTATAGAGTAAGCAGAAGAGAGTTAAAGGGAGCTGTGACCACAGAAGGAAGATCAGAAAGATGCAAGATTGCCAGCTTTGAAGATGGAAAAAGAGGTCCCAGAATCCAGGATGTTGTGACCTGTAAAAGCTGGAAAAGGCAAGACAATGAATTTTTCCCAAAAACCTCCAGAAAAAAAAAAAAGTGGAGCTCTGCAGATACCTTGATCTTAGTCTAGCCCAGTAGTCGGCAAACTCATTTGTCAACCGAGCCAAATATCAGCAGTACGACGACTGAAATTTCTTTTGGGAGCCAAATTTTTTTAAACTTAGACTTCTTCTAACGCCACTTCTTCAAAATAGATTCGCCCAGGCCGTGGTATTTTGTGGAAGAGCCACACTCAAGGGTTCAAAGAGCTGCATGAGGTTTGAGAGCCGCAGTTTGCCGACCACGGGTCTAGACAGACCTACATGGGACTTCTGGCCCTCAAACCTATTAAGACAGTAAAGTTGTTTCAAATTTTTAAAGAAGCAGTAGAAAATTAACACAATAGACAAGAATTAGTTACATTACTATCAATTATCTAGGATTTATAGAGTTTAAAAATAGCCTAGTCAGAGTTTGAAAAATAGCCTGGTGAAAAACAAAGGTGCTGCAGAAACCGGTTTGGCTCAGTGGATAGAGCGTCGGCCTGGCCTGCAGACTGAGAGGTCCCAGATTCGATTCCGGTCAAGGGCATGCATCTTGGTTGCGGGCACATCCCCAGTAGGGGGTGCGCAGAAGGCAGCTGATCAATGTTTCTCTCTCATCGATGTTTTTGACTTTCTATCCCTCTCCCTTCCTCTCTGTAAAAAATCAATGAAATAGCCGAAACCGGTTTGGCTCAGTGAATGGAGCGTCGGACCGTGGACTGAGGAGTCCCGGGTTCGATTCCCGTCAGGGGCATGTACCTTGGCTGCAGGCGCGTCCTCGGTGGGGGGCGTGCAAGAGGCAGCTGATCAATGTTTCTCTCTCATCGATGTTCCTGACTTTCTATCCCTCTCCCTTCCGCTCTGTAAAAAAATCAATAAAATATATTTTTAAAAAAGAAAAAGAAAAAAGAAAAACAAAGGTGCTGGGGGAGGGAGGCGCGCGCGCACACACACGCACACGCACACATAATTAAGACCTCATACTTAAGCTACATCAGCAGAGCTTATGGAACTTACTTTTCAGGCAGCAAATAAAAGTTGGAATGTACTCCTAATGAGATGAATGACTCAGCACTTAGCAATTACAAGATGCCCTATCCAACCGCAGGATCATTAATCACTGATGGAAGCAGAAATGAGCAAATTGATGACTTGATGGTTCAGTAGATCTCCCTTGAAAACTGGGGAGAGCCAAATCATCAATAACTCTGGAATCAATTCTTGCTCCATCAGCCAATTTTTAGCCAAATGGAGTAATAGCCTCTTGGTATCCAGCTGCTTCAGCTTCAGGGTTTATGTTACAGCAAAATTTTCTTTCCTTCAATTAAAATAAGCTGTGTAACACTTATGACTGGACTCTTATCATATGGAAATTCTTATCAAGTAGAAATTGATTGACAAACACTGAAAAAAACATACAAAAATATAAAAAGCATCAGATAAAAAAAATGAAGTTTAAAGCAGAATTATATGACTTTTGCTTTTCTGGCATCTATATCTCATTCTTTTCATAACAACACTTAAGAGTTTCAGAGAAGTTGATCTCATACATATTCCTCTTACCACTGCATTCAGACAAGAGTTGGTGAGTGACCCACGCCTGGCCCACCTGTGTCAGTGATAGGGTTAAGAATTTATGAGTCTGGCCAGTGTGGCTCAGTGGTTGAGCATCGACCTAGAAACCAGGGTTTCATTCCCGGTCAGGGTATATGCCTGGTTTCAGGCTTGGTCCCCAGTACAGGGTGTGCAAGAGGCAGCCAATCAATGATTCTCATCATTGATGTTTCTCTCTCTCTCTCTCTCTCTCTCTCTCTCTCTCTCTCTCTCTCTCTCTCCCCTCTTCCTTCCTCTCTGAAAGGAATAAAAAATATATTTAAAAATTAAAAAAAAAAGAATTTATGGGATCAAACTTGACCCACTAAGAATCAAGCTTGGATCATTATTTGAAAAGTATCAGGCAAGAGGCACTTCCTATGGTGTAGTCTTGCTAATGTGGTAGAATATGGACTTAAGGGAGAATCAGCTTGACAATGAAGTCAATTCAGAAGGAAGCAGAAAGGAGACACAGAGTCATTTGATATCATTCCTACTCTGGGGTATTTTTTTTCTCATTTCTTTACTGAGAGTCAGACACATGGATGAGAGAGAAACATCGATCAGCTGCCTCCTGCACACTCCCCACTGGTATATGCCCGCAACCAAGGTACATGACCCTGACCAGAATCGAACCTGGGACCCCCCTGAGTCTGCAGGCCGACCATCTACCTACTAAGCCAAACCGGCCAGGACTCATGATTCTTCTTGATGATCACTGCATTCAATAATTAACACTAACCACTAAAAGCTCTTACAGAAACCAATGTCTTGGCAAAGTGGCTTTAACTTCTACTATAATCACAATGTATTTTATACTGTTCCTAAATTGCCTGAAACACTGTCTTGGAATCCATATCAGCATCTAAAGCCTGGGGGAATGACACAAAAATGGAGAAAATATAAGTCTTTCTGTTATATACGTATGTTCTAGGGAGAGATAACAGAAGAAAATCCAGCTGTTACTAAAAATGAGTGCTATTTGTGAGAATAACTATAGCACAATTTGATAAATTGTCCCTTATTTTCATCCATTAAAAACAAGTTATTTCTCCTCTGAAATGTTTCTAGAACCTCCATTGTAGGCCTACATCTGTGGTGCTTTTTAATCTATCTTCAGCACATCTGAGAATGCAGGAGAAGCAAAGAGAATGAAATCAAAATAACTCAATTATTAGAATAATAAGATTAAGGTGATTCAGCAAAATGAAGTCAAACTATTAAAAAGAGTTTTAATGGGGAGTATCATCTTTCATAAATCAAGAAAGCAAACCACGAACCATTTGAAACCTGGTTTGTGCCCCCTTTTCATTTATCTTACTTTAGCAGCTTCACAGAGCATGGTCTGGCAGTTCAGTGTGAGGTCTAAGGTTGTGGAACAGAGTGTTCCTCCACCTTTCCCTCATATATAAACTTACGTTGTCCCCCCCATCGCCCTAGCTTTGTAAGGGAAAGGAAAATTTTCAACTCATAACAAAAGACTAGCATCAAAACATAATTTTTAACATTTAAATATACATTTTTAAAGGTCTAACAACCAATAATAATGGAGAGTAATAAAAGGCAAATCTTGAATGGCCTCTTCAAGTCATCTTTCTCCTCTTCCCCCACATTGCCTCCGTTTAGAATTCATCACTCCTCTCCTATATGTATGTAATGGCCTCCCAATTGATCTCTGGGCTTTCAGTTTGCCTTACTGATCGTCTTCTATCCGGTTGTCAGAATGACTGAAATCTCACGCTGTCACATTTCTGCTCTTTCATAATCTCCTTCACTGGCACCTTCCTCTGGCCACACTGAACTAATCACCTGACTCCTGTTTGTTGCTTCATGCACTTGGGCAACTTCGCCTGCCCTTCAAAACTTAGGGCCAGTGTTACCTTTTCCAGGAAACCTGTCCAGATCCCTTCGGACCTAGGATCCCCTCCTAAGTGCTCCCTGTGATTAACTAGGCTTCTGCTGGTATTACACAGCACTGTGTGTGATTTCGATTTACTTGTCTGTCTGCCCTGCAGTCTACAATACTCATCTTATTATCTTCTATGCCAAGCTTCGGGCCCTAAGTGCCTGTTGAGAGAATTCATTTCAGAAGTAGAACCATGGGGCTGAATGAGCCCCTGGAGGAAAACAGGAAAGAAGACGTTGCTGAGCCTTCTATATTAGGGAGTAAAGAGATTTCGTGGTCTGGCAATGGCAGGGGGCGGGGGTCATCTGTGAGCTGGAGAAGAGAAAAAAGTTGTTTCACCAGCCTCGACTTTTAGATTACTGAGCCAATAGGCGTGCAGAGCAGGAGAAGCCCAAACGAGAAAAACTACAGTTCCCATTATGCCCCGGGGCACCACTCCGGGTTTCCCCTCTTCAGCACCGCCTCTTCCTCACGGAAGTGAAAGGAGCACTTCCGATCCCGGCATTAACCCCGCGCTGGCGGCGTTAGGTCAGCTCTGTTAGGCCTTGCTCCGAAGCTCCGCCTTCTCTCAGGTCTTTCTAGAAAGCCAGCTTTGCTCTTGGCGGTGCCGGACAGGTATTTCCCGTCCACTACGGGTGTCCCCGGGGTAGTCCGCCGCGCTGGTGTTGGGGAGAACTTTTCTCTATGGAGGGGGTTGGCGTTCTCGCGGGGCGCTCCCGGCTTGCGGCACCGGCAGAAAAGCCGGTTACGGGGGCCGGGGCTCCGCGCTGACATTTGTTTCTTTTCCTAGTCGCAGCGTCCCAGACGCTCGCGTGTGTGTCCTCCATGGCAGATACGACCCCGAACGGCCCCCAAGGGGCGGGCGCAGTGGTAAGTGAGTCGGCCAGGTGATGTGACTTGATTTGCGGGAGTTAGGAAGGAGCAGGAAGTGTTGCCAGCAGGGTCCGAGGCGCTCCAGAAGCTCTTTGCTTTCTGGACTGGGGTTAGTGATTGGGGTAGGGTTGAGGGTGGGGCGGCGGGAGATCGTGACCGAAGATGTAAGGCACCCACACGTTTCTTTTTCAGAAGCGACATCAGGCTAGTTGTCGGGCCAGCCTGGAGCAGGTGGCCCACACCTGTATGCCCTGGAAGTTGGGCCTTCTTGCCTCTTCCACTCCTCGGTCTCTATCCTAGGTCCCAAGGTTGAAGATGCCACGTGAGATCGTGCCAGGACACGCCACGCTCTGCACCCGCGTGCTGGCAGAGAATGTTTCTGCTCAGTTTATGTCGTTATCTCTATT
Source organism: Antrozous pallidus (assembly GCA_027563665.1). Classification (NCBI taxonomy): domain Eukaryota; kingdom Metazoa; phylum Chordata; class Mammalia; order Chiroptera; family Vespertilionidae; genus Antrozous; species Antrozous pallidus. Next base: position 97,651,050 of record CM050511.1, on the reverse strand, counting down.
TATATAAAACACTTTCTTATTTCTTTATTTTGCAGAACCTTTTCAGAGTTAGTTGCATACATCATGATGGCTAACCCATAAATAATTTCGTATTCTACATGACTACAATGCAATCACTGCAGTTTTTGCAGTTAAATTTCAGAAATTTAACATTGATTCATGTTATAACCTAATATTCAGTCCACATCCAGACCCGTTGTTGTGCAGAATACTCCTCAAATTGGAGTTGTCTGATAAGTGGTATCTGTCCTTCTCAGAACATGATACAGATCAGAATGCATTTTATGTTGATTTAGCCCATCATCTGAGATACTAAGATTGGTTATCTGGTTAGGGTGGTATCCACCAGATTCTCCATTGTAAGGATATTTTTGCCTTTGTAATTAAAAAGTAGTCTATGAGCCCTTGGCCTGGGTGGCTCGGTTTCCAACCAGTCAGGGCACCTGTCCGAGTTTGGGCTCCATCCCTGGTAGAGGGCATGCAAGGTAGTCAATTGATGTTACACTCTCACATCAGTGTTTCTCTCTTTCCCTCTCCTGTCCTCTTCTGAAAATCAATGAAAATATATTTTTTAAAAGTCTATGATATAGTAGTTTGACACTTTGGAAATAGTTTTTTACTCAAAGATCCGTTGATATTTTTTGCCTGAACTATTTATAACATGATTAGGCAGTTCACTCTTAAAATTTAGACCAATACACCTTTTAAAATCTTTTTTGTTGTGTAATAAAGTTTCACACATAAAAATGTACAAAATGGAATGCATGGCTCAATGATTTATCACAAAGTGAACACCCTCAACACAAATAGGTTTTAAGAAAATGTTCTAAAAATAGAACATTTGTAGAATCTGAATATTAGTATAGAAACAGCAAAGTTATCTAGATTCATCCTTTCACTTGACTACTGATGATCATTTAAACTTAAAGGTGTCAACAATATAGTTGGGTAGAATAAACTACAGGCATATTTCCAAAGTTACCAGCATACTGTTAAAAAGACATGCAATAAAACATCCTTGAATTTTAAAATGTACTTGCATTTTTTTCAAAAGTTTTTACTACATCTTCTTGCGAAAGATAATTATATTAGACTAGAGACCCTGTGCATGAATTTGTGCATCAGTTGGGTCCCTCAGCCTGGCCTGTGGGATTGGGCTGAAACCGGTTCTCCGACATCCCCTGAGGGGTCCCGGATTGCGAGAGGGTAGAGGCCAGGCCGAGGGACCCCACTGGTGCATGATCAGGGCTAGGGAGAGACCCAGCAGGTTGGCTAGCTGGGGAGGGACAGCAGGAGGGCTCCAGGGTATGTCAAGCCAGTCTCGCTCAGTCCTGATACCTGGACCCCAGCATCAGGCTAACCTACCAGTTGGAGCGTCTACCTCATAGTCAGTGCAAGTAATAGCAGTCGAACGGCCTTAGCATAGCATTAGCATACTAGAGGTCTGGTGCACGAAATTCATGCACAGGAGGAGGGGGATGTCCCTCAGCCCAGCCTGCACCCTCTCCAATCTGGAACCCCTTGAGGGATGTTGTACTGCCCATTTCAGGATCGGGCCTAAATGGGCAGTTGGACATCCTTCTCACAATCCAGGACTGCTAGCTCCAAACTGCTCACCTGCCTGCCTCCCTGATTGCCCCTAAACACTTCTGTCTGCCAGCCTGATCATCCCCTAACCACTACCCTGCCAGCCTAATTGAGGTCTAACTGCTCCCCTGCCAGTCTGTTTGCCCCCAACTTCCCTCCTCTGCCAGCCTGGTCACCCCCAACTGCCCTCCCTTGCAGGCCAGGAACCTCCCAATGGCCCTCCCCTGCTGGCCATCTTGGGGTACCCATCTGTGTCCACATTGTGGCAGGATCTTTTATCCTATCTCTTTTATTAGATAGGATAGAGGCCTGCTGCATGGGTGGGGGCCAGCTGGTTTGCCCTGAAGAGTGTCCCAGATCAGGGTGGGGGTTCCCTTGGGGCGTGGGGTGACCTGGGTGAGGGGCTTGTGATGGCTTCCAGGCTGGCCACGCCCCTCAGCAACCCAAGTGGAGGCCCTGGGATCTGGAATTAATTTATGTTCTACAATTGAAACTTGGTAGCCTGGAGTGGAGCTGAGTCTTCTACTTGCTCCATGGCGACAGCCATTTCTCTTTGGATTTATTTAAATTCTATAATTGAAACTTTGCAGCCTGGAGTGGAGACCTAGGCGCGAGGGCTGCAGAAACTTGGCTTCCTCCATTGCCCGGGCAACCCTAGCCTCTGCTCTCTCCAGCTCCGTGGCTGCCGCCATTTCTTTTGGGATTATGTATCTTCTATAATTGAAACTTTGTAGCACTGAGTAGAGGCATAGGCCGGCAAGGGCAGGCAGAAAGCTTGGCTTCCTCCATTGCTGGGGAAACCCAAGTCTTCCTCCTGCTCTCATTGGCCACAGCCATCTTGATTGGGGTTTATTTGCTCCTGATTGGCTGGTGGGCGTGGCTTGATCAAAGGTATGGTCAGTTTACATATTACTCTTTTATTAGATAGGATTACACTTTGATTGGTTGAATGAACGACCGGACACTTAGCATATTAGGCTTGCTTAGACTAGTGTTTCAGACTCCAGGTTAAGATGCATTAGTGAGTTTTGAAATCAGTTTAGTGGGAACACTTTTAAGTCTTTTTAAAATGTTTTTATTGATTTCAGAGAGTAAGGAAGGATAAATGGAAACATCAGTGATAGAGAATCATTGATTGGCTGCCTCCTGCCCGCCCCCTACTGGGCATCTAGCTTGTAATTCCAGGCATGTCCCCTGAGAATTGAACCATGACCTCCCCGTTCATGGGTTGACACGCAACCACTGGGCCACACTTAATTTTTAAAACATTAACTAGAAAGCAAAATACCAAAATCTATCACACATAGTATGGGTAAGTATTGTTTTGTGAAACTTTTGTTTATATATTCACACATTTGTGTGGAATCTTGATGTAAAAATTATTATGTCGGTCCTATCAAAAATTTGAAAGCCACTTTAGAATTTGAATATGTTGATTTTTGAATGTAAAAGGATATTTTAAGTTATTGGTGATGGACAAAAAGCAGTAAAGGAACAGAGAATGAGAAGAAAATGGTATATAGAAGTTTAATCTAGGGCCACTGAAACCAGGGTAAGACTTGTGGGGGAGCTTCCTGGGGATGAGCAATTTATAAAATCCAAGAGGCAGATGCTGTTTAACACCAGACAGCCATATTTTGAGCACCTACAGTATGTCATGCCCTTGTGTGTACATGGGCAAAGCACCCTCAGGTTGAGTTCAGTAGTGAGTTACTGTTAGCATGGTTTTACATTTCTACTTTGTAAGGTTTATTTAATCCAAACTGGCTTTTATACTACCTTTTTATTCAGATCTGAAACCTACCTACTTCAGTTTGAAATTTTTGTAAGAATAGGCATTGTGGTTCTCTTGAGAGCAGTTCTTATTTAATGGTCTTAAAATAGATGAGATGAGTTTAACAAGTATAGAAGGAATACAGACAACTGTAATTAAATCTCAATAAATTTTTCTTTCCTGATTAGTCTTTTTTAAATCAATTTTTAAAAATTGAGAGAAAGGGAGAGGGAGAGAGAAACATCGATGGGAGATGGGAGAGCAAGACATCAATTGGCTGCCTACTTGTACCCACCTACTGAGGATTGAGCCCACAACCAGGGCATGTGCCCTGACCACGGGGAATCAAACCAGTCACCTCTGTCTACTGGTATTTTCCTATTTAAGTACTTCCTGTGCTTTCCACATCAAAATAGTAGGGTGTTCAGACTTATTAGGTGAAGTGATTGCTTTAAGAGTTTTCATCTAATGATCTTAAAAAAAAAGTGTATTATTACAGAATTGTTCTCATTTTGAATAGGAATAAAACTACATAATTTTCATCTTTAAAAACATTTTGCAGCCTTAGCTTACTACAGTATTTTTCTTTTTAAATTCAGCAATTCATGATGACCAATAAACTGGACACAGCAATGTGGCTTTCTCGCCTGTTCACAGTGTACTGTTCTGCTTTGTTCGTTCTGCCTCTTCTTGGGTATGTATTATATCTATTTCTGCCTTTGTTATCCAGTTGTTCAGTCAGTTTTTATGGAATATTTTTTAAGTGCAAGACTTGCTAAACTGCAAGGGATTCAGGAACAAATAAAAGACAAGTCTTTAAGGCACTAATAACCTAATGTTTCTAACTGGATGAATATATTATGTGCTGTGTGGAAACTGACATCACATTGAAATTTGAGAGAAAATAGATGTGTGGAAATGAGTTTATATATTTTTTGCATTTTTTACTTAACAGGAAAAATGGCTGCTTTGTAAAATTCAATTGGGCATATATGTGAAATGATGCTTCTAATGATTGTAGTAAATTCTAAAAAGATATTTTTATTGATTTCAGAGAGGGAGAGAAAGATAGAAACAATAATGAGAGAGAATCATCAATCTGCTGCCTCCTGTGTACGTGCGCACGCGCGCACACAGACACACACACACCTACCTTGGGGATCGAGTCTGAACCCCGGGCGTGTGCCCTGATGGGGCTTGAACTGTAACCTCTTGGTTCATAGGTCAACACTGAGCTACTGAGGCACACCAGTGTAATTTTTTTCTGCTTCTAATTAAATAATAGATTTAGGTATTGTGCAATTATGATGCAATTCACAAAGGAGGAAGAGGCATGGTTGTTGTTTATGTCTTGTGATGACCTCTCCTCTGGTAATTTGCAGGTTGCATGAAGCAGCAAGCTTTTACCAACGCGCTTTGCTGGCAAACGCTCTTACCAGTGCTCTGAGGCTGCACCAAAGACTACCGCACTTCCAGTTAAGCAGAGCATTCCTGGCCCAAGCTTTGCTAGAGGACAGCTGCCACTATCTGCTGTATTCACTCATCTTTGTCAATTCCTACCCTGTTACAAGTATCCTTTGTACCTTTTGACAATGAAATTGCCCATTGCTGTGGACAGAGTAGAAAATAAAAGTCACTGGATAATCTCTGGAGCTAATGAAAATTAAAGAACTCACTTGGAATTTGTATGTTTACACATTTCAAAAGTGTTGTGGGATGATAAATAGGTATTCTAAAAAATGGGGAGGGGATAAAAAAGGGGGGGTGCTGTTTAGTCTGGAAAGAGATAGCTTAACCCTTAGGTTTATTTACTATAGGACTTGAAATGCTAATGTACTTTGTGAGACTAAAAGTTACTAGTGTTTCCTAAACTTAATTGTTCTAATTATTATTTTCCTCCTGTGGATCATCTCTCAGGAGAGTGATTTGTGCTTTGAGAAGTGAGAAGTGCTGCTCTTAAGAGTTTTTGAATAATTTATACAACTATACACAATGGAAGCACAATAAAACATATCTTTTAAGACTAAATACTACCTTTTTAGATAGTAAGTCAAAGGAGATAAAGGAAAGTGAAATTATTTGAGCACCTATTTGCCAATATATATGAACTTGACATATTTAGTCCTTGCAACACTGAAAAAAATTGTCATTGAACTCATTTTAGCAGATGCCATTTGAGATGTGAATATTTGGACATAATAGCCTATTTTGCAAAGTACTTGATAAATTTAAAATGTTTCCTTAATTGTTTTCTTCAGTGAGTATTTTCCCAGTCTTGTTATTCTCTTTGCTGCATGCTGCCACATACACAAAAAAGGTTCTTGATGTAAGTAAAACTATGCAGGGTTGTTTTTGTTTGTTTGCTTGTTTTTTTGTTTTCTTTTTTACTCCTGACATGAACTTGAGCTAGTTGAAATGAATTTGTGCCGAGAACCAATTGCAACATATAATAATTACAAGAATTTTACCAAAAGCGCAGCTCAACAAGGGTGGGCCACATATGTAGTTTACCTGTTGGAAACGGATAAACTGCACTTCTCCCAAACCTGAATAGGATAATTGTTAACTGCCAGACAGTTCAGGGCATTTTATTGCCTCCTGTTGGCCAAACACCTGAACAGCTGTAGGCTATTCCCCAAACTAACAACGCTTCTGTACCCTACCCTTAGAAGTGTATATGTCCACCTTGCCTTAGGACAAACTGTATTTAATAAATACCACGGGGGTCCTTAGACGAGAGAGTCTTTAGTTCCTTCAGCTGGAGCTCCTCTGACCCCCAGTGCCTTTCAAAATTATCTTTCATCTCCAGACTCTTTAATCATCTATGCGCAGCCCCTTTCTCCAGAATGCTGGACCCTTTGTAAGGCTGGGACAATAACCCCAGCATTATGGTGCCCGAACAGGGATCACCCTTTTTTATTTTTTAAATTAAGCAATTTGAACACTTAAGACATTTTGGCTTTTGTCACAAAAAGCTCCGCTAATTCTTACAAACTTGTCTTAAATTATTTACTGATTTGAAAGTTTTAAGTTTGGAATATATTATTTACATTTCATAATACAGTGTATTTTATACATAAAATACTGCATTTAAAATTATCCCTCAGTTTTCAGAGGAATTTCTGAAGTTGAAATAGATCTCTTCATTATTTAATGGAATTGAATCTTTTAGGTTTGATAAGTTGTTGGAGAGCTGTTCTATCAGTATTAAATTATAATATCAGTCAAGTGGAGTGTACTGAATTTCTTTTATTCTAATGTTCTGAACTGCTACTTTACTAAAATTTCTTATCTTAGGGTTGGAACATTAAGCCTAACATAAGTGTGCTAGGCAGATTGCATATGCACTGAAGTTTGACTTAAAATATCAAAATTTGCCTTGTGTTGGCCTTTTTCTTTAATTGTTTTTTGGGCACAGCAGAAATTGGACTTGGTGATTTCTACCTTTAGTTAGCTAAGAATTCACAGATATAACTGTATTACTGGATAGTCAGGTTTTGTTATGGTTGGAGAGAAATAACCACCATTTTTCTAATCTTAAGAAATGTAAAGGACTTGTATTAAAATTTTTATTTTTAAGTTTTCAAGTACATAAAATATAATAAAGCAAGAAAATACACTAACTTTTGTCCTTAAGTAGTTTCTTATTTTATATCATCATTTCCAAATATTTGTCTTTTGCTTGTATGGCCTGTTGAATATGCTATTTACCTAAAGAAAGAAAATAATAGAGTAATCAGAAATGCTTTATTCTAATGTTCGTTTTCTTCTGTTTTAGGCAAAGGGTTCAAATAGTATACCTCTGCTGAGATCCATCTTGGATAAATTAAGTGCTAATCAACAGAATATTCTGAAATTCATTGCTTGTAATGAAATACTCTTGATGCCTGCTACAGTTTTTATGCTTTTTAGGTAAGAATGAAAATACGTTGTTTTAGGATATTGTTGACCAAGTCACTGTGATAAATATATTAACTCAAATTTTATCCTGCTTCTATCTGTTGAAGTAGATCCTGATATGTAGAGCTAGATCGATCTTAGCAATTATCTTTTCATTTTATAGTGGAGAACCTGAGACATTAAACCTGGAAACATGTCTTATTTATCATTCTTTGTCATTTATCATTTAACATTTGGAAAGTTAATTTCAGAATAACTACATTTGAAAGAACCTTGGGAAGTCTAGTACATTCTATTATTTTATTTTTTTAAGCTTTTTTAAAAAAAATATACTTTATTGGTTTTTCACAGAGAGGAAGGGAGAGGGATAGAAAGTCAGAAACATCGATGGGAGAGAAACATCAATCAGCTGCCTCTTGCACACCTCCAACTGGGGATGTGCCCGCAGCTAAGGTACATGCCCTTGACCGGAATCGAACCTGGGACCTTTCAGTCCGCAGGCCGAAGCTCTATCCACTGAGCCAAACCGGTTCGGCTAGTACATTCTATTATTAAGATGATTTTTCTTTATACTAGAGAAAAATCTGGAATTGTTACCTATTGCTTTTCTAATTAATTATAGTCTAGAATTAATTGTTGCTTACTACCACCTCAGTAGTTTGTATCTTAATTGCAGAAGTAAGGCAAGGGAGGGAGGGTGGGAAAAGGAGAGGGAGAGGGTGAGGGAGAGGGAGAGGGAGAGGGAGGGAAATAATACATGAATAAAATCTTTTAAAATTTAAGAAAAGTAGAGTATTGATCACTCCATTAATATTCTTGCATTTAAGTTTTAAAAACTACATTTCTGTCAGGATTATTGCTTTTTTAATTTTTGCTTTCACAAGTATTGGGACACTACGTTTGACTATGAATCCTAGTAGGAATTTTGTCCTCTCCTCAGATGTATGGAGTTTGATAGTGTGCATGTATATTGTCTTTAAAAACACGCAGATGGGTCTAAAATGTTATTATATTGTGGGTGAAGGGTTTTGTTAGTTTTTGTATTACATCAAAAGTATAATGCATCAATTGTCTGCATCTTGCCGCCTTCACTCATACAGTGTATTTTTGTGATCTATTTATGTTGACATACAGAGTTATTTGTTGCTATGTTAGTGTTCCATCATGTTAACATGGAACATTTTATTATGCATTCCCTTATTCTTAGACATTTGTTTCCAACTATTTTCTTTTCCAAATATTGATGCAGTAAACATGTTTTTATTTGTCTGCTTATACTTTTCTCTCAGTGTTATCTCTAACATAGATACCTGAATTGATTTTGCTGAGTCTAAGCTGGGTGCATTTTATATTTAATAGACCGTGGTTTATGAAGTATTTGAATGTTCATTGCCTGAAGGTTTATGTACTAGACAATTAATCCTGTCTTTAACACTCTCTTTTCAAGGTAGTAAGAGTTTTATAGGTTTCCTCATAAAGGTATCTGTTCCATTCTTTTAAGTTATGTTTTCCCCTGGAAAAAAAAAACCACAAAATAAAATGGAATCACCAAAAATTGCTTAAGCTGTTGGGTCCCAAATAGATAGTATAACCTAAATAAAGTTCTGGAATGATATAATGGATTTAGATATAACAGGTATTACTATTACTATCTATCCTATCTAATAAAAGAATAATATGCAAATTAACCGTACCTCCTAGCAAGCCACACCCATAGTCAGGCCTACTAGCCAATCAGGAGCAAATTATGCAAATAAACCCCAACCAAGATGACTGCCGCCACTGAGAGCAGGAAAGAGGCTTGGGTTTCCCCAGCAATGGAGGAGGCCAAGTTTTCCGCCTGCCATTGCCAGCCTAGGCCTGCACTCAATGCTACAAAGTTTCAATTATAGAAGATACATAATCCCAACAGAAATGGCGCCGCAGGAGCTGGAGAGAGAAGAGGCTAGGGTTGCCGGGATGATGGAGGAAGCCAGTCTTCTGCAGCCCTAGCGCCTAGGCCTCCACTCTAGGCTACAAAGTTTCAAACAGAAATGGCTGGCACCACAGAGCAAGCAGAAGGCTTGGTTCTGCTCCAGGCTACAAAGTTTTAATTGTAGAACATAAATTAATCCCAGGGCCTCCACTTGGGTAAATGGGGGCATGGCCAGCCTGCAAACCACCATAAGCCCTTCGCCCAGGCCACCCCACACCTTCAGGGAACCCCCACCCTGATCCAGGATATCCTTCAGGGCAAACCAGCCAGTTCCCAACCATGCACCAGGCCTCTGTCCTATCTAATAAAAGAGTAATATGCAGATTGACCATCACTCCAACACACAAGAGGGCTGCCCCCATGTGGTCAAAGATCCTGCCCCCATGTGGACCCAAGATGGCCACCACAAAATGGCCAGCAGGGAAGGACAGTGGGAGGTTCCATGCCTGCAAGGAAGAGCAGTTGGGTGCAATCAAGCCTGCAGGGGAGGGCAGTTAGGGGTGACCAGATGGCAGAGAAGGGAAGTTGGGGGCAAACAGGCTGGAAGGGAAGCAGTTAGACATCAATTAGGCTGGCAGGGTAGTGATTAGGAGATGATCAGGCTGGCAAGCAGAAGTGGTTAGGGGCAATCAGGGAGGCAGGCAAGTGAGCAGTTTGGAGCTAGCAGTCCTGGATTGTGAGAAGGATGCCCGACTGCCCATTTAGGCCTACCAGGATTGGGCCTAAATGAGCAATCAGACATCCCTTGAAAGATCCCAGATTGGAGCGGGTGCAGGCTGGGCAGAGGGACACCCCCCCTCCCCGCACGAATATCATGCACCGGGTCTCTAGTATATATATAAAAGCTTAAGCAACCATCCAACTGTTTGCCCGGATGACACACAAGGGGGCAGACGCTTTGACCCCTAGAGGAAGGAGCCCGATTCCTTGTGGAATTGGCCATGGGTTAGGTTGCTGCTGGGGCACTGTTGGCTTCAGATCTGCTTCACCCGCACCCCAGATTGTGAGGGTACAGGCCAGGCTGAGGGGCTCACTGGTGCACTAATCCACGCACCAGTCCTCTAGTGTGATTAATAAAGACACATCGTCCAATTAAATTGCCTTTAAGTTTTGAGAATATATATATGAATTAATGATGTATACTTATTACCTCTGTATTTGTTTCTTTTAGTGGTCAAGGAAGTTTGCTCCAGCCTTTTATATACTATAGATTTCTTACTCTCCGATACTCTTCTCGAAGAAATCCATATTGTCGGTAAGCTGGGGATTCGTTCAAATTTGTTTTATTTTTTAAGAGTATTGTTAAATACAGTATTTGTAATGTTTAAGTTATTTTGCTTTATATAAATATATATTTTTTTATTTTTTTATTGATTTCAGAGAGGGAGAGAGAGAAACATCAATGATGAGAGAAAATCATTGATTGGCTACCTCCTGCACATCTCCTACTGGGAACTAAGCCCAAAACCTGGGCATGTGCCCTGACCAGGAATTGACCATAATATCCTGGTTCATCATAGGTCAAAGCTCAACCACTGAGCCATGCTTTCCAGGCTAAGTTAGTTGTTTTATGTTAGAATTTAGAAGCAAACAATGTTTTTATACATTTAAGTTCTAGGCTTTAGAACTGTCTAGGGTTGGTGAGAAGGTGGTTGTATTTCCTTTTTTAAAAAAAGAAACTTTTATTGATTTCAGAGAGGAAGGGAGAGTGAAAGAGACATCAAACATCAATGAGAGAGCATAATTGATTGTCTGCACACCCCACACTGGGGCCCGAGCCCACAACCCAGCATGTTCCCCGACCCGTAATCCAACTGTGACCTCCTGGTTCATAGATAGGTGTTCAGCCACTGAGCCACGCCGGCCGGCTCAGTAGTGGTTGTATTTCTTTTCAGAAATTGAGATTGGCCCTCGCTGGTGTAGCTCAGTGACCGGGCATTGTCCCATACACCAACAGGTTTCTGCTCCGTTCTGGGTCAGGGCAGGTCTTGTGTTTGGGCTCCATCTTTGTTAGAGGGCATGCTGGAGGCAGCCGATTGGTGTTTTGCTTACACATGGATATTTCCAAATTTCCTTCTTGTCTTTGTGCAAGGGCATATTACACCCCCCTCCTTTTAAATATCTATTGATTTCAGAGAGGAAAGGAGAAGGAAAGAGAAATATCAATGATGAGGGAGAATCATTTATTGGCTGCCTCTTGCACCTTCCACAATGGGGGTCAAGCCCACAACCCAAGCATGTGCCCTTGATCGGAATCAAACCTGGGACCCCTCAATCCTCAGGCTGACACTCTATCCACTGAGCCAAACCAGCTAGGGAGTCCCCTCCCCCCCCCCCTTTTTTTTATATATCCTCACCTGAGGATATGTTTTCATTGATTTTTTTTTGAGAGAGAGAGGGAGGAGGGGGGTGGAGAGAGAAAGGAGAAACATCGATCAGTTGTCTCCCATATGTACCATGACCAGGGATTGAACCCACAGCCTTTTGGTGTATGGGACAATGCTCTTAAGTAGCTGAGCCACCTGGCCAGGCCTCCTTTATTATTTGTTTGTTTAAGCAGTACATTATTGCTTTTTTCTAACCATAAAAATAACATGGAAGATACAGAAAAGTAGAGCAGGAGTTGTCTTTATACAGGATGAGTCAGCACATAAGGTGAAAATTATTACCTTTGATGATCAGTTACAGTACAAGATACATGATATTGTGTCTGCTACCCTGTACTATATATTTGTGATGTGTACCATGTGTAATAAAGAGTACTTTGTAGGCAACGAGCACAATTATGGCAAAGTCGAGTCTTCAACCTGTTTGGGGCACAAACATGCAACATAACTGGAACATGGGAGTCGGGGCAAACAGTGGCAGGAGATGAAGAAGAAAATTTGAGATCAGGTTTTGGAGGGCATTAGATGTTAAGGAATTGGTTTTTAATCTGAAGAAAGACAAGTGCCAGTTTGATCAGTGTAATGATCCAACTGGGAAGAAATATCCATTGAGCATCTTATGTGTTATCTCATTTAAACTTCACTACAACTCCATAAAATGCCTGTTCCTATTTTTCAGATGAAAACAGGAACTATTTCCTTAAATAAACATACTTTAGGAAACAGTATGTTTATTTAAGGAAATAGTAGGTGGGATTGCCCATGTTACATAATTTTCACTTTCTTGTTCTCTTTTTCAGAACTAGTTGAATTTGCCTAAGTTAAATGTCAAAATGATACTATTCTACTGTAAAGATAGAAATCATCCCTAATTTCAGCCCTCAGAGGTAGCCATTTATTAAATGCTTTTGTTAAATGAACTTTTCTCCCCAGAAGGATAAGTGTTGATTTGAGAATTTTATTTTGTGTTTTCTAGGGAAAACTGTTGGCAATGCATTCTAGTTATGTCTTTTACTTCTTCAAATTCTTTAATGGCTGTGGGAAATTCCATCATCAGCATTTGCCTTGCATTGTGTTGCTTTTTCCTTTGTGTTTCTGAAAGAAAACTATTTTATCTTGCAGGACCTTGTTTAATGAATTGAGGATTATTGTTGAACATATAATAATGAAACCTGCTTGCCCTCTGTTTGTGAGAAGACTTTGTCTCCAGAGCATTGCCTTTATAAGCAGATTGGCACCAACAGTTGCGTAGTTTAATATCCAGCTAAGTTATATATATATTATAAGTAAGCATTATTAGCAGCTGGTACTTCTGCCAGGGTTTGTGAATTCCAGGTGTGAAACTGACCTCAATCCAGCTTACATAATTTACATAAATGCATCTTAATGGAAAAATAATATTTTCCTGGCATGTTAAATCAAGCCTTTATAAAAAAAAATTTCCAAGAAAATTCTGTGTTGTGTTGTTAATGGTTAAGGAAGTTTGTATTTTGTAATAAATGTATCACATTTTTTTTTAGATCTACTGTGCCTTTATCATGTACATTTATTTCTCTTGTGAAAATAGGTCTAAAAGTTATTTCAACCTAATTGGTAATCTGAATTTATTTATATCTGGCATTAGTTCATTATGGTAAATTTATATATGTGAATTCGATATATTTTGAGACAGTATTCTTTTGCCATTTATGAATTTTGGTTGATGATTTTAACTGAAGCATTTCCCTCTGTATTTGGTTTCAAATTGTTTTTAAATTGACTTTGTGCTTCATTAGAACAGATTTATTTTGGATGTGCCATTATGAGAGGAGTTCTGTATGTGTCTTACACTATGACCTTCTAAAATTTTATTTGCATAATTCTGTGGATTTGATTATTTTTTAAAAGGCTCAATATAAGTTTACTAGCCAATTAAGTAAATATTTGGAATTACCTAACCATTTTACATCAGAGAGCAGTAGTCCTACGACTTTCCTTTCAGACCCATTGAGTAATATTTCTCAGACAGGAAATCCTTTTTTTAGTGTGGACACATTATTAGTATAGTTTTAGAATTGCCTAGATCAGATTCTTGACTACCAACTTTCTCTGTTTCTTAGGCTTGAATTTTCATGGACAGTTGCACCAGTACAGGTACCTTTTGAAAAGAATATAACTGAAGATCATATGACTGATACTTAGTGTCTGTTCTGAAATAATAATGAAGATTATCCTGTAGATTATATACCCAGCAAATCTTATTGAAAGGTTAAAGGGAAAGGTTTATAGGTAAGGTGATTGGGAATGGTGCTTGAGGAGGCATTTTTGGGAGAATAGTGTACATTTCAGTTTCATGCTGGATAAACAAAATTGGGGGAATTGGATGTATTATGCAACTGTGATTTGAGTTGTGTAATATGTTAAATCTACTTGTTGAGCTATCAACTCTATAAAATTCATTTTGATCTTCATTGTTACATGATTAGAAATGTCTAAATGTTGCACAAATTTTAGTACAGAATAATGTAATGGTATTTGTAACCAATTTTCTTCTGTCTGCATGTAATATGGATTTTTCAAATACATTCATTGGTAACTTATTATTAACATCAGGTTTTTTGTTGTTCAACTTTCAGATCTATAGGAATGTGATATCTACTTAATAGCTCAACCATAACCAGCTCTTTTTGTAATATTTTTCTACTAAGTTAGAGGAGCAACTTCATAATATACATTTGATTTTGTGTGTGTATGTGTTTGTGTCTCATTATCATTATACATGTAATATGATTTCAAGAACTAAATTTTCTATAGCAATAAAGTGACTATAATGTTAAGTGAACAGCATATTATTGAATTCTAATGAGTTTTAAAAAATTATGTCTTGAATTAAATCAAGAAATTTTGGCACTGAAGGCATATTTATTTTTAAGTTTAGGTTTTTTATGTTTTGTTTTTGTAATTTTTTAAATCTTGAGATAATTTTAGATTTATAGAGGAGTTGCAAAAATAATAGAGATCCTGTATATCCTTTACTTACCCTTATGTTAACATCTTATGTAACTATACAATATCAGAATTATAACGTTAACCCTGGATAATATTGTTAACTAAAGTATAGAACCTATTCAGATTTCACCAGTTTTTACATTTGTTAATATTCTTTTTGCTCTGTTTTTACCATGATTAGTATGGTTTACTTTTAATGCTCTTTAACTATGTCTCTGTTTTGAGTTTTTCTTTTTTCTTTTTATTGTTGAGGGTATTACAGATGTTCCCATTTTGTCCTCTTTTGCCCCCAAGTTTTTCTTTTGAAAATTACTTTTGGTCGAAAAGATTTTCTAAGGAAATGAGTTCATGTTGATTTTAACAAAAAGAATGTGAACATTTAGACCTTAAAGGCTTTCTATCAAAAACAGGATTGTATTTCTGACATGCTCATGTTTGACTTAAAGGGAGACTTGATTTATAAATAAAACATTTCTATACTCATGCCAAAGTAAATTTTACAATTTGAACATTACTAGATGTTCAGTTTGCATGAATTTATAGTCATAAATTCTATGGTATAAGAACATACAATCAGCTAATAATGGCATCTGAAATTAGAGTGCAACATATACCTATCGAATCAAAATTAAGGAAATACAATAGCAGTATATAGAATGAATGCAGTAGGAAAAATAGCAGCATAGCTGAACTTATTTCTACTAACAGGATTTTAAAAAGTTGATTTAATATTCAAAATATCGAATTCTTCAAGAGGTGGTACAGTGCTGCTGTTTTTCTAGCACTTTTAGATATCGCACTCTCTCAGACAGGTGGAAGCATCATATAAAATCTGCTTTATCTAGCAGCAAGTCTACATTCCTTTTCTCTACTTGATTCCTCATAAATTTAAACTCTATTTAACATCATTCCAAAGAGAAATTTCTTAAATAACAAATTGTATTTAAAGTTACTTGGAATAAAGTTACCAAGATAGATGCTCCTAGAAGTAAGCAAAAATAAAAGCTAGCTTTATTTATTTATTTTTAAAATTTAGATATTTAAGAACCTCCTTTACAGGGAAAGTCAAGGCATGTTAATATTAGACCAGAAGTTATTAAATACTTATGAGGTCTTATATAACTAAGAATTATAAAGCTGTCAGAATACTTCCTTTCTTCCTAAAAGTTAGGATCACAAATTCAGATTAGGTTTGTAAGTTTAGGACATAAATGTTATTCATCTGGAAAAATAAAATGAGTATATATGTAATAAGACAAGTAAAACTGGTTTAGTTTTTGAAAGTTTGCTATCAGAATGAATGATAATTAATTTTGAGAGATTATGGGACTTTTTATTAATATAGTTACTCTAAAGCTTCTTCCCTGCCCAAATCCCCTTAAGATCTGCTAGCATCAACACTATTACCCAGATTTAGGTTAACTTCGCTACCTATTTTGTCCAAAACCTCAAGGGAGAAAATAATTACAGATCAGTAGGTGGCACTCTCCTCAAGTAGCCTCCCAGTTTCACAAGCTCTGTTGGAAGGTTAAAAGCCACTAAAAGGGCCGAGACAGCCATAAAACTAAGGATCTTAATACCACGACCTTTTAAAATGTTAATTACTCAATATTCAACCAGTATTTAGCAAGCATTTATTCTGAATACATTTTTAAAATATTGAAATGTTCAAAAGCTGAAAGCAGTTTATCCTGCTAATAATACCCGCTTTCTAGGTAAACAGTAAAATAGGCCACAATTATGAGTGGTATTATTTGGATCATGGTCTCTCTCTTTTAATTTCATTGTAAGTTTCTATATCACCTAAACACATCAACTATAAAATTGTTCTTCATTTTCAGGTGTGTAGAAAATAAAAATTTTTTCATGGTCATTTCATAGGTACACAAGGTATAGGCAATTCAATCTCTTAAAATTTAAACTTTCATAGAAATACAAATGCATATTGAAATTTTTGGATATTGCATTCGGAATGGTACCTAGCCCTAGCTGGTTTGGCTCAGTGGATAGAGCTTGGGCCTGCGAACTGAAGGGTCCTGGGTTCGATTCCAGGTAAGGGCACATGCGATCCCCAGTGGGGGACATGCAGAAGGCAGCCAATCAATATTCCCTCTCATCATTGATGTTTCTATCCCTCTCTCTTCCTCTCTGAAATCAATAAAAATATATTTTTAAAAAATTTTTAAAGGAAAGGAATGGTATATAGACTTGTAAATTCTGTTTGAGTTTCAGAGACAATTAGTTCCTCTTAACACCTCACTGGAATTTCTCTAGGATTAGGAGAATTCTACAGAGGCTTAATGATAGTGTAGCTCAACAGATAGTATACAAAAACATGTTTATATATCCAGGGATTATTTTCAGAGATTGTTTTAATGAGCATTCCTCTTATATTCCAGGTGGGAAGTTGTTATGGGATCTGAAATTAAGGATAAGAAAGGAGCTGCTAAAATTTTGGGAGGTGACTTGGGGGTGAACACAATACAATATACAGATGATACAGAAATGTACACCTGAAACCTATATAATTTTATTAACCAGTGTCACTCGAATAAACTCAAAGAATTTGGGGAGGGAGTTTTCCTGATAGTAGTTATTTGACATGTTTACCTCCTAAGGTGACATTCAAGTGGATTCTTAAACACATTCCTGTGTGAGGGATTAACTCAAAGTAGTCTTTCTCTATTTGTAGTGCAAATAGGAAAACTAACCTGCAGTGATTTTTAGATGATGTGTGAAGAGAATAAAGTACAGTATTTTTTTAAATCTAAAGTAGATTATTTTTCTTAGAAAGTGATGGTAGAAAATTACTGGTGGATATCTTTGCTAGAATCTAAAAATTAGCTCATCTTCCAGGAGAAAAGAGCCCCAAAATCATTTCACTTTTTTCTTCTGAGCCTTCTGAAGCTACTTTTTTGATGTGTTGAGTATTATTTTTAAACATTTTTTTTCTTGGTTCATGACAGTTTAGCTCCAAACTTGGACTATATTTTTATAACTTTAAAAATAAAACAATTGCTTTTGACATGAATTTTTGCATACGTACATAAGTTAAGACCAAATGGGCAAAGTCTTGGGCAGGTAACATTTGTGATGTGTTATATTGGAAGAAATATTAAAGGGTCGCAAAGATTAGAGTAGGAAAAAAAAAACTGCTTGATTTATAAATGCATTACTTTTGGTGCTCTATATAATGGGATATATTGAACTAAAAATTTGTATAAATGATATGTCAGCATTTCTTAGTAACTTCTCGAATCCATTTTTAATATCTAATATTGTACAGGTTGGGGAGTTACACTTTTCAGGCCAATACTATCCAGACTATATAAATTTATAAAATAAATTGAAAAATTCATCATTCCCTGGTATTCAAGACCAAAGCACATAAATGCTAATGTAGGGCTCAGAGGGGAAATATATTTCTCCTGAATATTTGAGAAAATGTGAAGTCCTTTCAGGAAAATCTAATAAACATAATAATCATAGCCTGCTGACACTAAGGAAAAAGGACCTCATTTGCTCTTTCTTTTATTCAGCGATTTACTGGTCCCTACTGATTTCCAAATTGGATCACTGTAGTAAATTATCTATGCTGGTACCTGTGGAAGTAAGCCCTGGGATCCACATTTATTTTGTGTTCTCCTTAAATCAGCAAGAATGATAAATTTGCTGGTGTGGAATTGGAAGTGTCAAGGGCTTTCTCTGGTGATTGAGCAAAATAATGTCTCCACTTGTAATTTATTGTGCCCCTTTTTCACTGTATGTTCTTTGTATATCTAATATTTATTTCAGTACAAATTAAGTTGTTCCTTCATCTGTGTTGTTATATCTAAGACTTTATTGATGTAAAAATCAAATTGTATAATAAAAACCTCTGGATTTAAGCAGATTTGAAAATGTTATGTTGTAGGAAACATTTACAGATAGAATTCAGCTCTTCATTTTGCTTCATTGCCTTATTGTTAGGATAAGGTGAATTTAAACATTTCTGTTGTCCTCAGTTCATCACAAATAATAGAAATGGTATAATTTTGTGGTCAAATATGAAACAAAAAAAATTACAGTGGATCTCTCAGCGGCTTGCCTGCTTCCTTCGGTACTTTTTTTTGTTAGTGAAATTTACAGCCTACTATAAAAGTTTTTTATAATCATAAAATGATTCACAATATACCATACATCCAAAGTCATAAGTCAATACAGGACGACACAAGAATATTTTCCTTCTAGGTGTTTATAGTTGGCATATATTTATTTTCTGTGTAAATTTTTAACGTGCACTAAGCAAAACACAGTACAAGCAAGTTAAACAAATTTGTCCATTTAGAGATCATGATGTAAGAGGCATTATGGAAATCAGTTGTGTAAAGACCATTCTGATAGTTGAGTAAATACTAAATTACCACATAAGGGGAAAAGTATTAGGAAAATGGATTTCCTAAAGATTTAATGGTGAAGTCTTCTCAAGAGTCTTATACATTGTTGATTCCTATGTTCTTTGCTTTGCTGTGTGGGGCCCATGGAGCTGTTTTATAACATGATTCTGTGCTTCGGGAAGGGAAGGCTCATCTCATTCCTCCAGGCTGGCTGGTGGGAGAGACTCCTCAAAGGGGCCCACTGAGACCTTTGAGTGTTGTCAGTCTGAGCAGGTGATTTGTCAACAAAGTGCTTTGTAAAATTTATTATGGTGAGTTATGAACTTACATAAAAATAGAATGTGTAATGAACCTCCCTTCCATTATTACCCAGCCTTAACCAGACCTGCATCCCTGCCTTATCCTCATCTGTGTTCACTTTCCCTTCTGATTTAAGTAATTTCACACCACTTAGTAAAATTTTCATTATGTGCCTCAAATAGAAATCCCTTTTTAGTATCAATATAAAAAAAATAATTAACAGGTTTTTTTAGACTGGATGACTAGAAGTGACTAAGAATAATGCCCTGACATGAAAAAGGCTTCCACAATTTTATAACAAGCATGAGATGAAGGGAGAGGGGAATTCTGCTATTTTTCAGAAAAAGACTTTTCTCCCTATATTTGTGCCCTCAGAGAAAGAAAGAGGCCACCATCGTTTTGGCAAGATGATAGATTTTTGCCTTTCCAAACTATACCATCCTCCCCTAAAGGAGAGAGTTGAAAACATGGAAGTGTGGGATTTTGGTGGTCTTACCAGGAACAGTGGGGCAGGTAAGCTCTTACAGAAAGGGAGTACTGCTAACCTTAGAAGAGGATAAGTAATTTGGGGCTGTGACACTCAGTTAAGAAAGGGACTTCAGGTGGGGGAAGGCATAGAGGGGATAAATGGTGATGGAAAAAATAAAATTAAGGGATTTAATATTAGAACCATTGTTCTTGTTAAATTTCCTTGTAAATAGTTCTGAATAATTAAATTGTGAGATTTAGGTCAGTTTATTTCCAATTTTATTTTTAAATTTATGTCCTTTAAAAAATACCCAGTAGTTTTTGGTTTGTTTTTATTTTTGTGGGTTTTTTTTTTTTTTCCATTACATACTTCAGATTTGGAGTTCTACAAACGTTATTACTTACAGTCCCGAAAGTAATAGGACAATTCTTTTAAGTAACAAATCAAAATCCCTGAAGACAAAATAATGAAATTTGCAGTGATCCAGAATAAAGTGGATATTTCTTTTTTTCAACTCATAAAAGATACATTTATATAAACAGGCTTCTCCAGTCTGAAGCAACAATCTTTGACACTGAATTATCAGGTTCATGTTTCATAGTTCAATTTAGTAAAAGCATAATCTTTTCAAATGTTTAGAAATTACATTTTTGTTCCTTTACCTAAAAGGCTAAACTTTATTTTTGGACTTGTACTATTGGGCTTATTTTGAATTAGTATGTTTTTTTTAGGTCAACTTTATTTTTATCCTCACTGGAGGATATGTTTTCATTGATTTTTAACGAAAAGGGAAGGAAAGAGAAAAATATAAATTGGTTGCCTTGCTCAGGAGAGGGAAATTCAGTATATGCCCTGATCAGGAATCAAACCTGCAAATTTTGATGACACTTCAACCAACTGAGCCACCTGGCAAAGCTTTATAGTTCCTTTAACTAAGGATAATCCTCAATTTCAAAATAGAAACAAGACCTTTCTGCCCTAACTGGTTTGGCTCAGTGGATAGAGCGCTGGACTGCGCATTCAACGGTCCTAGGTTCAGTTCTGGTCAAGGGCTTTACCTTGGTTGCGGGGACACATTCCCAGTGCAGGGTGTGCAAGAGGCAGCTGATCGATGTTTCTCCACAACTCATGCATGTACCCCCGACCAGAATTGAACCCAGGACCCTTCAGTCCACAGGCCGATGCTCTATCCACTGAGCCAAACCAGTTAGGGCAGAACATTCTTACAAAAATATTGGAACAATGTTTAGAAAAAAAATTTAATTTGGGGTCTTTTATATTTTCAGTTATATGAATGTATTTCTGGGAATGTAATATATTTCAAAGTGAACAGTAATTAAACACCCTAATAAACCTACCAGAGGGACTTTTTTGCCTTTTTAATATTGTGGTAAAGTCAAAGGATATGTAAGGCTTATTACAACTTTATATGTTCATTATACTCAAAAGGTTTTGTGGAAGTTATAGTTAACTATACATATTTTGTAGTACTAACGTGCTTTCAAGAGCATCATAATCTTTTAACTCTTTGACATTAAAATATACAAATAACCTTGAAGCATGTTTATAAAGTTTTTGTCTATTTTCTACATACTATTATATTTTCAGATTTTAAGACATTAGAAGCTGATCCTATATAATAGAAGAGAAACATGCAAATTTTACCATACCTTCGCTACACTACCAGCCAATCAGGAGTGGGGGGCGGGGCTGAGCAGTGCACACCCAGCCTTGGGGGCGAAGACAAAGCAGTGGCGGCGTGGCACTCTGTCCAAAGCAGAGAAGACTGAAGGCTCTGGTTGGAGTGAAGCCTCCAGCCGGCAAAAGCAAAAACGGAAGGCACCAGCCAGAGGGAAGGCCTGGGTCCCAGGTCCCAAAGGAAAACTAGTCCTAGCAGCCAGGGCAAGGAAAGCCTATTGCATGAATCTTCAGAGGAGGAACCAAGATGGCGGCATAGGTAAACACCTATTGTGCTGCCCCGCACAACAATTTTAAAACTACAACATAACAACAGGACAAACATCATCAAGAATCACCGGAAAGCTGGCCTAGTGAAAATTCCACAAATAAAAGTAAAGGTGGGACACTGAGACTCAAAAGAGCGGCAGGGCGCAGCCTTAAAAATACGTGCGGAGCCAGAGGTTTGGAGGAGCTGTGGGGTGCGCGCAGGCTGTAGGTCTGGCAGCAGCAATCCCGGCTGGATTTCTCCAACGGGGAGGGTGGAGACGTCCCACAGCACAGATTCCCCAGTGCCAGGCGAGGTCCAAGGTCTGGGGTATGCACCCTGGAAGCCAGGCGCGGCAGAGGTCTCCTAGTCTGAGGAGAATACAAGTTGCTTGGAACGGCAGCTTGCGCGCGTAAAGTGTGCGACAGCACAGATGCACGACTTGCTCCCTGGAGACTTGCCCCCGGGTTCAGGAGACCGCCGGACTGCTTTGTTTTACAACCCTGGGTGAGACTTTGGGTGTGCAGACTCATTTGGGGAGAGGCAGAGTTGTTGGGCAAGGGGTAGAGACTAGTGGCTTTCTCTTGGAGGTGCCTGCAGCCATTACCACCCAACATAGAGAAAGGCGCACCACATAGAACTTAGCTGACGCTGACGCTGCCTGCTCAGCTCCGAGACTCCGCCCATCCAACCTGAGCACAGTTTCCCTGCACAGCCAATTGGCCAGAAGATCAAACCCTCCTAGGGCTAACAACAACAAGCTGGGCTTAAATTCCCAAAAATACTGTACAACCCATAAAGGATTGCAGTAAGACTACCCACCTCGGGTAACTGGGGAGGCTGAGCCACTATCCCTTTGAGGATATCCACCACATAAAGCAGCCACCATGCAGAGACATGGAAAGAAATCAGGTGTGAAAGAAATGGAGGAGAAAAGACGACAAGACATAGAGTTCAAAACCACGGTTATAAGGCTTTTCAAGAGGCTCCTAGAAAAGGCCGATGAACTTAATGAGAACTACAAGGAAATGAACAAGACCAACGAGGAAATGAATAAGACTTACGAGGAAATGAACAAGACCTATGAGGAAATGAATGAGACTTACAAGGAAATGAATAAGCCCCACGAGGATATGAACGTGACCCTCAAGGATATGAAAAAGGACCAACTAGAAATCAAGCATACACCGACTGAAATAAAAAATATTACACAAAGTCCTAAAAGCAGTCCAGAGGGCCACAAGAACCAAGTCAAAGATTTGAAACACAAAGAAGCAAAATCCACTCGGCTGGAAAAGCAAGAAACAAAAAGAATCCAGATAATTGAAGGTAGTGTAAGGGGCCTCTGGGACAACCTCAACCATGCCAACATCTGAATTATGGGGGTGCCAGAAAAAAAGAGAGAGCAAGATAATGAAAACCTACTTAAAGAAATAGTGACTGAAAACTTCCCCCACCTGGTGAAAGAAACTGACTTAAAAGCCCAAGAAGTACACAGAACCCCAAAATATAGGAATTTAAAGAGGACCACACCAAGACACATCATAATTAAAATGCCAAGAGCAAAAGATAAAGAGAGAATATTAAAAGCAGCAAGAGAAAAACAGTTGGTTACCTATAAGGGAGTACCCATATGATTGTCAGCTGATTTCTCAACAGAAACAATGCAGGCCAGACGGGAGTGGCAAGAAATATTCAAAAAAATGAATAGTAAGAATCTACAACCAAGATTACTCTATCCAGCAAAGCTATCATTCACAATTGAAGGTCAGATAAAGTGCTTCGCAGATAAGAAAAACTAAAGGAGTTCATCACCACCAAACCAATATTATATGAAATGCTAAAAGATATTCTTTAAGAAGAGGAAGAAGAAAAAGGTAAAAATATAAATTATGAACAACAAATACACATCAACAAATGAATATAAAAATC
The DNA here is from genome assembly GCA_027563665.1 of Antrozous pallidus. NCBI lineage: Eukaryota > Metazoa > Chordata > Mammalia > Chiroptera > Vespertilionidae > Antrozous > Antrozous pallidus. Next base: position 97,627,417 of record CM050511.1, on the reverse strand, counting down.
AAGTGAATTAATAATCTGATGAACAGGATAAACTGGTGAATGTAACAGAATCATGGACATAGGGAGGGAATGGACTGACAATTCTTGGGGAGGAAAGGGTTGTGGGAGGTACAGCAAGAGACTGGACAAAAATCTTGCAGCAATGGGAGAGGATAGTGGGGAGGGGGAGGTGAGGGTGGAGGGTGGGATGGGTACAGGGTGGAGGGGGGCTACAGGGAGATAAAAAAGGGGGAACAATGTAATTAAACTGAACAATAACTATTTTTAAAAAATGAATCTTCATGCAACGGGCCTCTAGTCTATATATTTAAAAGCCTAAGTGTCCAGGTGACCAGTCGATCAGTCACTATGACCCGCACTGACCACCGGGGGGCAGTCAACTTGGACAGATAAAAAGAGAAACAGGTGACTGAGTCTATGAAAGATCACAAGCAGGTGGTCGAGCTGCAGTTCGCATTGGGAGACCAGGCCATTGGCCCAAATTCTGCTGTTCCTCTGGGACTGCTCCAGAAGTGCAGCATCCCCAACCCCCCCTTTTTTTGAGAGGTACACCTCATTTTATTGGGTTTCACTTTACTGTGCTTCACAGATGTGTTTTTTACAAACCGAGGGCAAGAACTTACACCAGCAAAAAGCTCACACTCACTTTATTGTGGTGGCCTGGATCTGACCTGCAATATCTAGGAGGTCAGCCTGCCTGTACAGGATATTCCACCCCATCAACAGAATGTGCATTCTTCTCGAGCACACAGACATTCTCCAGGATGTCATGTGAGGCCACATCCCTCTGGCCACATCCTCCCCATAGCCAGGACCAAGGGACGAAGGAAAGGGAAACAGAGACCACGAACTCTCTGCCTAGCTGCCGCCTCCTATCAGACCAGAGCCACCCCAGGACGTGAAGTGGGCGGCCTTGCCACGCAACTACAATGACTCTCCAGTCCGCCCTGGGCACCCCTCAGGTACTCACCCCATTTCACTAAGCCTCAGTCTGCACCCCTAGCAAAGCTGTGGGACCCTAGGGACCTACTTCTCCATAGCTGGGTGTGGCAGACCAGGAGATACAAGGCCAGGGAGTGGGGGGCAGACGATCAGCTGACCGGGATGAGTGGAACTGGGATGAGTGGGAGTAGCTCCTCCCTGTCTGTCTGCCACTTTGCACACTACTACATCCCTTGGGGGGTGTTGGATGCCGGTTTTAGCCCTATCCCCTCAGGCCACGCTGAGGGACCCCACTGGTGCACAAATCCTTGCACCAGGCCTCTAGTTTTAATTATAAACAAACTGCCCCCTGGTGGCAACTTTTTGCAAAATAATCCCAGTGCCTCTCATTTTGCATGTGATAAGAACCATAGGGGTGGGGAGGAAAGAAACATTGCTTGGCTCTTAATTTTATTTCCAGTTGGTTCTTACATTAAATACCTAACCAAGGTTATAAGGGGGTAATTATGATTTCAACCTTTAATGTTAAAAAAGTTTTTAGACTGTTATCATTGGTTCATACTATTGGTTTTCAACATGCCTAAGTAAGTTAATAATTTTTCCCATTATGACAAGTATGCAGACTTTTTGTCTCTATTTTAAAACTGAGAAACAGATGAGTCAGTGGGGATCTCTGACTGATAATTTTTGATATGAATGATTACAGAGTATAGCCCTCATTCGGGCCAGGTTCACTGAGCATGCATTTTGGAGTCTAAGTGACAGTCTTAGGACACAGCAGCCCCTGTGGAGGTTCTTGGTGTTCCATCCTAATAGGTTCTCATACAATCAGCTCATTCTTTTTTAAAATTTGTAGAATAAATGATTCAGTACTTAGAAGATGCCTCTATCATATTTGCTGTTTGCCCAATCTCAGAAGGTCATCGTAGACATTTATATGTCTTCCAAGTTTTGAGCAAAGAAGGATAAGTGAAGATACTCTTCCATAAGTGAACATTTTTTGGTTATCAATATTAGTTCTCTTATAAATGGATGTAACTACTATGCCAAGAAACAATACTGCATAACCATTTACACCAAATAATTCCAATTCTTTCATTGAGTTAGCACATTATCATTCACAGACATCAGAACTTAACACTGGTTATTTTAATGTCATTTCTGTATAATATATGGTTGGGTTCTGTTTTGATTGGCTTTTTCCATCCCATTTCCCCCCAATACCACCTACTACTTTGAAATTTATACACAGTTGCTACTGTATTGTTGTTTTCGAAATTTGAACATGCGTACTTAATAAAGTTTGAGGTTAAAAAGATTTACAGTTGCTTCTGCCAGATGCCTGGAGCACTACCAAACTGGGAACACTTTAAACTAAATTCTTAGCTCTGGATATTATTTTTCTGCATAGGAAGTATAAATGTGGGGCACAATGTTATGAGTACTGGCTTTTGGTTATGGTTTCTCAGGGGAGATTTTTCTTCACTGTACCTGGCACACAGAAAAAGGTAACTTTCCCAGTTGTCTCATTTGACTTCAAATACAGTGGTTATGCAAATGTCTCCTACTAGATTTTCCTCCTTTGGTGGTCCTTTTTTAAATATATATATAATTTACATACATGTAATATATATAATATTTTTTATTTATTTCAGAGAGGACTGGAGAGGGAGAGAGAGAAATGGAAACATCAATGATGAGAGAGAATAATCAATTGGCTGCCTCCTGCATACCTCTCACTGGGAATTGAGTCTGCAAGTGATCAAATGAACTCCTGTTTTCATGGGTTGATGCTCAACCACTGAGCCACACCAACTAGGCTGGGCCTTCTTTATCTCCTGCATTGAGTATCTTACCCTTTATTTACCCCAGGTTCACTAGGAGCTAGAATAGATTACCTGTGTGCATTCATATATTCTGAAAACTCTTCACATTTTGCCTTCTTGGGAATTGCTTTTAAGGTGTGTATTTCCTATTTAACGTGTTTTTGGTTGATTTTAGCTGAAAGATTTCTGGTGTGTCTAATTCACCCTGCTAGCAGAAACAAATCAGTCCAACATTGGGCTTTGAGTTTGGGAATCAGTAAGCATTCAGAGCAAGTTTTGTTGGGTAGGGTTTTATTCTGAAGAATCTGAAGGTCAAAAGTTTCTCTAAAGATAGATGCATCTGAATGATCCTTTATTGCCCATCAACATGGAGATGGGAACCTAATGGGAGACAGAGGGCAGGAAAAGATATGGAAAATTGGAAGGGGAGAGGGAAGAAGATGGTGGAGAGGCAGGGAGCCTAGAGAGAAAGGAAACTACTATCTATTTGAGGTAGACTCTGTGATCTGCTAGGAGTCTCCATGGGAAAAGTAAACAAATGTTTCACCATATTCTCTGGGCTCTTTCTTAATCCAGGATGGCTCAGCTCAAATGTTACAAATACATATGGTATCAGGATAATGTCAGGAAGCTCACAGTGTTGCCTCCAACCTGTACACATTCTATTTCATTGGCCTTTGATTTCTTCATTTGTAGAATGTGGCCAGCATAGAATTATGTTGAGAATTGTTGAAAGTGAATAACTACATTTTATTATGCTTCTCATTTTACCTTAGGATATTCTGGGGCTCTTGAAATTTAAAGAACTTCCCTACTAGATGAATCAGTGGTGGTTTAAACTTGTGTTGCTATGCTTTATGTCAACACTTTTCTGTGCAAAAAAGAAACTTGGGACCTGTTAAGAGAATTTCTTTCCTCTTTCCCTCAGTAAAGTACACAACCTTGTGTTGACAGTTGTGTTTTTTTTTTTACTCTCGGGTAAATTCCAGGGACAGAAAGTAAAAGTGCTATTACTTAGCAAAATCAGATCCATTTCTGTAACAAGAGCTCTCCCAGAAGTACATCTTCAAAATCAGTAACTGATTAAAAGTCCCCTTCAGTACATGCTTTTGTAAACTTCCCCAAATGAATCCATAAGAAGGATGCAAAAATAGTCTATAAAATGCTCAAAACTAAATTTATCTATAATGTGCACAGAATGAGGCCCAGAATTACAATTCTGTTTTCTTTAGAGAATGTGCCAAAAATGGGGAGTGACTTACTTCTTATCCTAGGAAGTAGAGAAAATAAGAACATCATTAGGTAGGCACTAGAGCTCGGCCCAAATGTAGGGTTCAGTCACTTCTTAGCTGTGTGATCTCTGTTTCTTCTATAAAAGGGTGATAATACCCCATACATTGTGAGATGACAAAATGAGCCAACCATATAGAGGTTTAAAATAGTGCTTTATATAAAAAGGCTCACAACATTTTTACTGTTATGATCTGTAATTTAGAACAATTGTATGGAGTGTATTACTGAATAAATTGAGTAGTTGTTATAATTTCCCACTTATTTATATCCCAGTTAGAAAATAACAAATTATTTTCCAGGTATTGTTAACTACTAATTAATATTTGTAGTGTTGACCACATCCCATTTTCTCCCCTACCCAGGTGTTGTAAATTTTTTAATATTCAAAGAAAGTTTAAATTTTAGAGATTATAGGATATCTATTTAATAGAGGAATATGCAAATTAGCATGCTGTAATATCAGGACTAACAGCAGGGACCTGCGGCTGCATGGCACCTTGCCCCAGCACCAGGCCAGGGGACCTCATGCTACGCCCCCCCACCCCCACCCCAGAGCCAGACCAGGGAAACTCAGGTCATATGCCCCCCACCCAGCAGGGCTTGACAGGGGACTTCAGGCCATGCCTCCTGCCCTGGCACTGGGCCAGGGGACCTGAAACTGTACCCCTCCCCCCATCCAGTGGGGCTTGACAGGGGACCTGAGGCTGCGGCCCCCTGCCCGGCCCTGGGCTGGGGGACCTAAGGCTGCACCCCCACCAGGAGGGGCTTGATGGAGGTGGTGCTGGCCGGGTATGGGTCTCCATTTTCGAATCATGTGTGGGCGGTAGGCTTGACTCTAGGTCCCGTGGCACACCCCAGACTCTGACAGGAGGGAGGTTTTCATATACATTTTACCAATTTTCTTTCATCTCAGAGGCTTCTATTATAGAGAAAGGGCAAATAGCAATATTAAAATAGTTCCTCTAATTCCTTTTAATGTGCATGAATTTAGTGCATGGGCCACTGGTTGTAATATAATGGTAAGAGCATAAATAAGGGTCAGAACCAGTTTCAGTAGTTAACTACTTCACACAAATCTATGACCTTGAGTAATATACATTTAACCACTCTTCATGTCCGTTCATTCTTCTGAAAAATAGAGCAATATAAGATCAAAAGTATTTATGTATGATGGGATGGGGTGTTCTTCCCTGCCATTCCTTTCCATTTTCTAGAACACTGAGTTCTAGAAGTTACATTAATAGAAGGGTGTGGGTTTTTTTTTTTTTTTGTCGCTTTTTAAAAAATAGAAGTGTGATACCATCTTACACCTGACAGAATGGCTATTATCAACAAATCAACAAATGGCAAGTGCTGGTGAGGATGTGGAGAAATAGGAACCCTTGTGCACTGCTGGTAGGAATTCAGACTGGTGCAGCCACTGTGGAGAATAGTATGGAGTTTCCTCAAAAAATTAAAAACGGAATTCCCATTTGACCCAGTGATTCCACTTCTAGGAATATATCCCAAGAAAACAGAAACACCAATCAGAAAGGATATATGCACCTCTATGTTCATAACAGCACAATGTACAATAGATAAGATTTGGAAATAGTCTAAGTGCCCGTCATCAGACAAGTGGATTAAAAAAACAGTGATACATCTATACAATGGAGTACTACACTGCTGTAAAAAAGAAGAAACTCTTACCATTCGCAACAGCGTAGATGGATATGGAGAGCATTATGTGAGCAAAATAAGCCAGTTGGAGAAAGATAAATACCACATGATCTCACTCATGTGTGGAATACAATGAACAACATAAACTGATGAACAAAAATAGATCCAGAGACTTCAAATAGACTATCAAAGGGAAGGCAGGGAAGGGTGCGTGGAGAGAGAGGGTAAGAGATCAACCAAAGGACTTGTATGCATGCATATAAGCATAACCAGTGGACATAGACAGTTGGGTGGTGAGGACATGTGCTGGAGGGTGGGAGTGCTGGGGAGAAAAGGAGACATATGTAATACTTTAAACAATAAAGAATTTAAATTTAAAAGAAGAAGTGTGGTGGGCAGACAGACATGAACAGAGCAAGGACAATGAACCAGGTACAAAAGGTCACCAGGATGGAAAGCCCCAGGTGCCTAGCAAAGAACAACTGTAGCTGGAACCTTGCCCCAGGGTGTCCTTTTCTCCCCAACCATATCTTGGTCATGTAGTTTTGAGAAGGCTAAAAAGGCTAATTCCAACATAACCCTGATATTTGGGGGTGGGGGTGAGGGGGACGCTAGCAATCTGAATCTGTGTCAGCAAGCCCAGTGTACATTCTTGATAATCTATAATTAAGTCATTGTCTCTTTCCCAGAAGCTGGCTTGCAAAACCTGTTACTTAAAAACAGAGGCCATAAACTGAACAATGCACAGCCTGGGAGGGTGAGGGTTATTAGTGCTGGCACCAGGCCAGACCATCATATATGGTGTCAAGACCCCCAACACCTGAGGCCTTTTTGAAAAGCCTTTGAAGGGACTGGAAGCATAATCCATATTTGAGGGACAAAGACCCCAGAAAGATATAAAAGAGAAGCCCCCTGCATGTTACTTTACTCAGATTTGGGAAGTTATTCCGCTGAGTCTGCCAGCATAATAGTGTAACTCCTAGCTTGGTTTTTCTCTGGTCTTCTGCAACAATTTGGGCCCCCTAACCTTCCTTCCCTAGAGAGAACATTTAGACCTCAGTTGTAGGTTAGCTCCAGGCCCAGAAGAGCAACAAAACTGAACCGAATCCAGTACAGCTATGTGTGAACCTGAGGATGAGCAGTGAAGGATTAAAGAAGACAGACAAGAGAATACATTTGGGGCCAGGTGGGTCACTGAGCCTGGATGAGGTCACAGTGACACAGCCTGTAAGCCAAAGCTTTATTTTATAGTCAGATTACACAAAGCAAAACAAGGGGAGTGGTCAACATGTTTACAATGTTCTTGTGAGTTTCAAATCTATTCATTACTCAAGCCTTGTTTTGGCAGCACTGGCTGCACCTCCCACAGCCCATTAGCTATCTAGGAACAAGGGAGGACTATAAGGTCAAGCTTACTTGTGCTAGGAGGACTCTGCCTGCCAAGCTGGGACTTATATGTGGCTCTGCCACAGGTCAGTCCGGGGTTTGATCCTTAGCTGCTCCCTACACAAAACCAGACTTTAATTTCTTTTTTTTTAATTTAAATTCTTTATTGTTTAAAGTATTACATATGTCTCCTTTCCCCCCCTTTGGCCACTCACACCCCCCAGCACGTCCTCACCTGGTTATGTTTATATGCATGCTTACATAGCATGACCCCATGGCTGACCTCAGGACCAGGTGCATTGAATAATGACCTCCTGCCCTGGAGCTGGTCAATAAATCAGTGGGGGCCACATCTTGAAAGGACACAACTGAAAAACTGTAACTGGACAAACAGTGGGTCTGTGCTGCCTGCCATTACTCGAGCCAAGGAAGCAGAGACGGGTTGAATCATAGATGAGCGTTTATTCCAGTGTTGCTGGCAGTATGGGAGAGCAGCAGGTCAGCCACAGAAATCTGCTGTGTACCCAGCATAAACCAGGTGCTTATATAGTGAAAGCACAAAGGTGTAGTAGGCAAAAGGGCAGTTGACAGATATGCAAAAGAACTAGGAGTCTTCAAAGGGCTCAGTGATATGTAAAGGCTGGGGTTACAGGGAAAATAGCCAAAAGGAGTCCCAGATAGGTAGTTAAAAGGTAAGCAGGTGGAGGTCTGCAAAGGCCTGCAAGTATGCAAAAAGGGCTTGGGATCTTCAAAGGGCTGGCAATTCTGGTTTCTGTAACAAATCTTCGTGAATCTCTCTATGATAACAGGCAGCTCCAAATGGGGAGGAAGGGCTGCATCTCCAGGTCAGCTCCAGCCAGGGTAGAATGTGCCTTCTTTAATCAGAATAAAGTAATCACGGTTAACAGAGCATGGTTAATATTTCTTACAATACTAGCTGGTTCCCCAAATTCTTTTGCTGCACCCTTTCAAAACTGCTGAATATTCTATTGAGATCTTCCTCTGGGACCTCCCCTAAAATCCCCACCTTTGAAACCCTTAGGAGGAGGACCCAGTGCTCTCTCCCTCCTTGGAGCACTCCCAAGCCTTCCCTTTTCCTCCCTTTCCCTACCCCCAAGCACATTACCGTTAGCTCCCACACTCCAAAGCTTCAAGGGCCTCTCCTTTACCTGTGTAACTTGTTTCCTAATGAATCAGGAAATTGGGACTGGAAGCGTCATGTTCCCCTGGGCAGGGTGGTTTCTGGGCTCTTGTCCGGTCCCAGAATGAAACCATGGTCGAAAGGTGGTGGAGCAAAGGTGGAAATTTATTGAAAAACAAGCACAGACTCCCACGTGGAGTCCCTTTTTCCTACAGCTTTTAAAGGCTGCAGATCTCTGTGCCTTGATATCCCCTCTGATTGGTCACCATCAGTTTCTGATTTGGTCACTATATCAACTCCAGAGCTCAAAGGTGGAACCTCACATGGGAGGCATGAGGCTTTCCTTTTTCTCCCTTTTTGTTCCCCTATTCCCTCTGGGCTTCCTTCTTCCCTATTTGGAGGAGGGCTTCCTTCCCTTTATTCTGTAAACGTACACTTTCTGCAGCTCCAAGTCCCCTTATTCTACGGAAACATACCCTCTGCAGCTAGCTCTGTAGCCCTGTGCTTTTTCCATGGACCCCTTGATTCCTCAAATTTCCTAAACCTGTCTATTTCACCCCTAAAAAGTTCAATTTTACCCCTAAAACCTTCTTTCACTAAGCCCATTTCTTCTGGGAATTATTTTTTCTACCTCTGTGATTTATAAATAACTGTTAGTTGGAGTCTTGGCTCTAAATTCTTTCTTAGAACCCAAGTACCAGGTTGCTGAACCTAGGTCCAGACTGACCCACTGGCCTAACACCCAGTTCCCACCTACAACAAAGGGTGTTTTCAAAATAATGTTACCTAAGTTAGTAAAGCAGAAAAAGTTTCAGTGTAATGAGGAAGGATTGAAATGCATTACACATGTTATCTGGGGTCTGACCCCCATGAGGACTTCTCTCCCTACCTCATGCACACTCTAGTTCTGAAACCTGCCCACTACCAATATCAGTACCAGTTGGAGCATTTCTTCTCCTTCTCTGCTTCATTTTTCTCTATAACACTTATTGTTTTATAGTACTTAACCTATAGCACAGAATCACCATATGTTTATTTATTTTATCATCTGAGCATAAGCTTCATTAGGACAAGAATCATTTTGTTTTTTCCATTGCTAAAAGCCAGTTCCTAGAACATAGTAGGCACTCAATGAATACACACTGAATACTAGAACAAAATTCATCCTAGTTAAATAGAAAAGGATTAAAAAAAAAAGATTTTGAGTAGCAAAAAAAATCTGGAAGAAGGGGAGAATCGGGTGAAAAGATGCAGTTTCTTTCTTTCCTTTTTGTTTGTCTGAGAGAGGAAGGGAGTGGGAGAGATAGAAAGATCAATGATGATGAGAGAGAATCATTGACTGGTTGCCTCGATGTGCCCTTGACCGGAATCAAACCTGGGACTCTTCAGTCTGTAGGCCAATGCTCCATCCATTGAGCCAAATCAGCTAGAGCAGTGGTTGGCAAACTGCGGCTTGCGAGCCACATTGAATGTGGCCCACTGAGTGTGGCTCTTCCACAAAATACCACGTGCAGGCGTGCACATACAGTGTGACTGAAACATCGTGGTCCATGCGCAGAAGTTGGTTTCCGACTCTAAAGAAATTTCAATCCTTGTACTGTTGATATTTGGCTCTGTTTGACTGAGTCTGCCGACCACTGGGCTAGAGCAAAGATAGTTTGTTACTGCAGTTTTTACTGGACACAGTCATCATTGTGGGGACACTCCTGGACTCCTGCCCCTATTACCTCTGAAAACTGGATGTAGCTATGCCTTCCATCCTTTCCCTTGCCAAAATATATTCCATGAAGAGCCTTGCTTTTCCCGTTTTTTTCTTTCAACTTGAAGCCTTTCTGATGCTTGGTTAGAACCTCTGTCACATCTGTGGGCCCTAGATGCAAAGGAGCCTGGGAAAGCAAATTCCAAACATCTACCTTGGGGAGGTAAACCCACAAGTTAATAAATTTGGGGGCAAAAGAGAAAGTTTGGACCTATTAAGAGAATTATTTTTCCTTTCCCCGTAGTAAAGTACACAGTATTGGAAGTATGTTCAAGGTATGCTGGGCAGCCACAAAATATAAATGTCCTTCACTGGCTCCGAGCTCTATCCTTTAAGGAAAAGTTCCAGCCCTGGCCAGTTGGTTGGGCATCACGCCAGGCACTAAAAGACTGCCATGCAGGAGGCAGCTGTTGCTGATCGCTGTTTCTCTCTTACATCCATGTTTCTCTCCATCTCCCTTCCTCTCTATCAGAAATCATTTAAAAAAAATCTTAAAATAAATAAATAAATAATAAATTTCAGATAAGGATACCGGAATTTAGTAAAAAACTTTATTTAATCCAGAATTTGTTTTCAAAATAGCAACTGTTACACAATCTGTCTGCTTTCAAAGTTATATGTCTTCATTTCTGACCTTGGTTCTAAGCTTTAACAGTTGCCTATTTTCTCTTTTGACCTTCTCATAAATAGCCTGGAGTACAGTTTCCATCACAGACTGTACTTCTTGGCTAGGGGTGCAGCAAGTAAATAATTAGATGCTTTCTTTACTTATGGAAAAGAAATAAGAGTACAAGCCCATTATCAGAAAAAAAATAGCAAGGGTGTAAAATACTGAACCATCTCAGAACTTCTCACTTGTTGCCATAAAAACCACCGTATTCAACAGCTAGGTCAGTGAGCAGCTGCTGGCCAGTTTGAATGTATACAGTATTAGATTCTATGACTAGTCGTGATACTATTTAACCACTTTTTCAAGAAAATTTCTTTTTTTTGCAGGTATGGAACAAGTGTGCTAAATTATTAGATACTTAAGTTTAGAATTCTGTCATTACTGCTAACTCAGTTGCTGAAATAACATGTAGCAGATGCTACAGTGCAAGTTAATGAGTAATTATTGTTTTGTACTCTGGCCTTTCATTTGTCACAGCCATTTGGGTTAAGTAATTATTCTTTGACTGCTTATTTTAAAATTTTCTTTTGTTCTTTTTTATTTGTTAAATTCTTCCATTTACCCCTAATTCTTTGGAAAGTCTTATGGTTCTTAATAGCCTACTTCTGTTTAAGTAAAAAGAGAAATTTGAAATTCTCCAATTGATTTACTCATTATTGTAAATAACCCAAAACCAGTCAAGCTTGTTTACTATTTCATGGGCATTGTGCTGACTTCAGCTTTCAAGGGCATAATATTCAGCTTGGCTTCCCTTCTCCAAATCTGGCTCCTTCTGAACCAGGAAACAAGGCAGGGACAGGCTTCCTCCCTCTCCTCTGACCTACCCCATTGTCTCAATTTCTCTGTAGCTGTCTGTGTCCAGAAGTAAATGTAGCCAAAATTAATACCAGAATCAAACTCAATTCTACCTATATTTTAATAAAAAAAACAAGCTATAAAATAAAGGCCTGGATATTTGGTGTAAACTTTCACAGAAATCTGAGACATATCAGATGAAAGTTTTCCAGCAAGCTACCCGATGACAAGGAATGTTGGAGGTGTCATGAGAAAGTGTACTATGGTTAGTGGGAACAATGAAACTAATGAAGATGTCCATGCTGTTGAAATATTTGGAAGATGGGTTCACAGAAGGTTGAAAATAAAATAGAGCAAGAATCTAGGTCTGCCCTATCCCACTTGTATAGATATTTGAGGCAAAAAAGAGGAGGAAGCGATGGCCAGTGTGTCTCAGTTGGTCACCATTTCAATTCTCAGTCAGGGGTGTGGGAGGCAGTCAATCAAGGTTTCTCTCTCTCATTCTCCCTTCCTCTCTCTCTAAAATCAATAAAAACTTTTTTATTTTTTAGGATGATGGATATTACCCCCCATTTCTCTCTTCTTGATTCTCAGCAGTGATGCTGAACTGGGGAACTGGCTTTAGACATGGACAGAACTGGTCAGTATTAAGATGCATGTGTAAGGATTTAGGAATTTTAAAAATATATAAATACATACACTGCCTGGCCAGCATGGCTCAGTGGTTGAGCATTAACCTGTGAACCAGGAGGTCATGGTTGGATTCCTGGTAAAGGCACATGCCTGTGTTGCAGGCACAATCTCCAGGAGGGGGCATGCAGGAGGCAGCCAATCAATGATTCTCTCTCATCATTGATGTTTCTATCTCTTCCTCTCCCTTCCTCTCTGAAATCAATATATATGTAATACATATGCATTTGTATGTGTATGTGTGTGTGTGTGTGTGTATGTGTATGTGTGTGTGTGTGTATATATATATATATATATATATATATATATATATATATACATATATTTGTATTTTTACATACGTCTCAGTGAGCAGGAAACAAGGCAGGCACAGGCTTCTTCCCTCTCCTCTGACCACACCCCCTTGCCTCAATTTCTCTGTAGCTGTTTGTGTCCACAAGTAAATGTAGTAAGTAGCCTACTATGGGTCAATGGGTAAATTCATGCACCTATCAGCTGCCAGCTGCCAGCCAGGGCCACCCTTCCTTTCATGCTGCCCCCTGGTGGTTAGCACATGTCATAGCGAGCAATTGAACCCCTAGTCAGACAAACTCCTGAGGGGACACTTTGCATATTAGGCTTTTATATTGTATCTAATAAAGAGGGAATATGCTAATTGACCCTCATGTCATCACAGATGGTGCCCACAGCCAATAAGGAGGGAATATGCTAATTGACTATCCCGCCCTCAAAGATGGTGGCGCCCAGTCCCCTCAGCCCCGCTGGGGTGGCAGGCATGTAGCAAGGTCGGGCCCATGCACTTGCCTCCGGAGTCCCCCAGACCCCTCAGCCCCCCAGCCGCCCAGGGCCGGCCTGAGGCGCAGGCAAGTCACATGGCAGCTGCCCAGCCTCTCAGTGCCCCCCAAGGCGCAGACAAGCCTCAGATGGTGGCTGCGCAGCTGCCCCGAGCTGCCTGAGGCTTGCGCTGCTGGAAGTGGCAGCAGCAGAGGTGTGATGCGGTGTCACCTTCCCCTGACTGCCAGGTCGCCTCCTGCCCCTGAGGCTCCTGGCCTGAGAGAGGAGGCAGGCCAGCTCCTGGACTGAGAGAGGAGGGATCCCCGCTCCAGTGCATGAATTTTCATGCACTGGGCCTCTAGTATATAGATAAAATACATACATATTTGGTAGAAGCTGGTGGAAATTGCCTTTATTTTTTAATATATTTTTTATTTCAGACATTCTTGAAGGCATTCTGGTGCATGTTATTAATCAACTGACACTTCACCTCTCTCCTACTTCTATTTTCATCTATCTGACTTAAGAGTTACCTATATTTAGGCATCTATTTATATCACAAATCCTCACAAAATGCAAACAATTTAATATGTTGATCACACATAAATGGTGTAAAAAAAATCTGGGGAAATGCTCTTTCTTGACCTACATTTTGGAAAACAATGAAAGACCACATTGTCATTCAGATCTTTTGAAACACCTATTTTCTTCCAAAGGACAAAATCCACTGACTTAGAAGCGTGGTGATAAAGAGCAGGATCTTTTTGCTTTACTTTCTTCATCTATAACTTGCTAAAGTGTCATGAATGAGATAATAGAGGATGTGGCAATTAATAAATGATCAATACTACTATTATGAATATCACTATTTAAAAATGACCTATGGGTTTATTGTAAAATTTTGCCTCCTCCAATAGAAAATAAGCCCCATGATGCTGGAATCTTACCTATTTATACATATAGGCAACTGCCGAATGTGTCTCAAGTGTAGTATTAAAGCAGTCTCTTGGTGAGGATGGGACTTCTCAAAGAATTTAGGGTCAAAGAAAATTCCTCTAACGAACTCTAAAACTGAAATTGCCTCAATTCCCAGCACTAGGGGAAAATTTTAAGACTGCCCAACAGAACAAAGTATGATGACAATATAGGTATAAGCACCAAGACAACTGCAGGAATATTTTAATCCAAGTCCATGGAGACCTTATTATGTGATAGAGCATTGTGAGGGTTAAACAAGAGAAAAAAGCATAATCCACTTTATTCTTCAAACTTATTTGGCAAGTCAAGGTTTTTGGAGGTTTATAAAAATTAATACAGTGTTTTAGTCAAGTTATACCCCAACTATATCAGGGGAAAGGAGGGTAGGAACTAATGCTGGTGAAAATATACTGTGCACCAACATTTTACATATCATGCAGCTATATTATTTAAACAACCCTGAAAAAATATATCACAGAAGGAATGAATATTCATCTAAAAGAATGATCAGAAAATGTATATAAACAAAAATTAAAATTCTATAGTACATAACATAATAGACTCTAAGAAGCTTTGATCAGTTTGATTAAAATGATAGGTGAAACCAGGCGCTATTTTTAAGAATTTGAAGCATTTAGCCAAAACCAGTTTGGCTCAGTGGATAGAGCGTCGGACTGCGGACTGAAAGGTCCCGGATTCGATTCCGGTCAAGGGCATGTACCATGGCTGCGGGCACATCCCCGGTAGGGGGTGTGCAAGAGGCAGCTGATCGATGTTGCTCTCTCAAGGATGTTTCTGACTTTCTATCCCTCTCCCTTCCGCTCTGTAAAAAATCAACAAAATATATTTAAAAAAATAATAATTAAAAAAAGAATTTAAAGCATTTAAATAGCATTATCACAAAGGTTAGTGATATTTACATAGTTACCATAAAATTGAGAGTTAAGACTTTTTGTATTTTATATTAAGAAGTTGAATTTCTGCCAAGACCCGTTTGGCTCAGTGGATAAAGCGTCGGACTGTGGACTGAAGGGTCCCAGGTTCGATTCCAGTCAAGGGCATGTAACTTGGCTGCCGGCACATCCCCAGTAGGGGGCGTGCAAGAGGCAGCTGATTGATGTTTTTCATCAATGTTTCTTTCTATCCCTCTCCCGCTCTGTAAAAAAATCAATAAAATATATATATATATTAAAAAGAAGTTGAATTTCTGTTAAAGTCCATCTTAATAGTAATATTCAGATATCTGAGCCAATTTGAGATAATGCATATTTATGGAACAGCATTTTTTTGATATGTAATAAAGGTTAACTTTTATTTTTATTATTGTAAGTAGTAACAGAAAACAGCAAAGGCCAGTTATAATGTCTATTAATTTGCTTGGGTTACCATAACAAAATATCAACAAACTGGGTGTTTTCAACAACAGAAAATGTATTTTCTCACAGTTTGGAGGCTGGAAGTCCAAGATCAAGGTGTGGCAAGTTTGGTTTTGATGAGGCCTCTCTGCTTGGCTTGTAGATGGATGCCCTCACTGTGCCTTTGCATAGTCTTCCTGCTGTGTGTGCACATCCCTGGTGTTTCTTTGGATATCCAAATTCCTCTTCTGCTATGGATTCCAGTCAGATTTGATTAGGATCCACTCTAATGACCTCATTTTAACTTAATCACCACTTAAAAGGCCCGATCTCCAAATACAGTCCTATTCTGACGTGATGACAGTTTGGGCTTCAACATATTAAGTGGGGGGATGGCACATTTCAGCCCACAACAGAAGCCAACCTCAGGGCCAGGAACTCTGAGGGTCAGACAGAAAGAAAAGTGGGGCCAGCATGTCTGGGGGAGCAGTGGGCACTCTGTGGCTGCCCAGACAACTCATCCAATTGGACCTTGCCATGGTGCCAAGTATAGTGCATTTAGTCTTACAGTCCATAGTGGGTTTGCCTGACCCCAGCCTGGCAGGTGTGGGTGAGACCAGCGCAGTGGGTAGCATGAGGAAGTGAGTATGGGAGACCCCAAAAGGAAGAACATATGGTGGTGAACAGCACTTTTAAATGTTTGACCACTTAATGTTTAAACTATGTTTGACTCGGGAAGTGAATTTTGCTTACCAATCTTGTAGTCATTTAATCACCAGAATTTCACTACTTTGGCTTTACTTATCTCAGTCTGTAGAAGACGGTTGATTCTTTTAAAATTAGGAATATGGTAATCTATTTCCCCTTGAAATAGCTGTGTAGTAATACAGTTAAGTGGCTGAGATTAATTTGAAAACAAACTCCTGTGCTTTCCATTCAACCAATTTATTTGTGCCACACACAATGTACAAAACACGATTCCAGCATCATGACACTTTATTTTCTATTTTGAGACGAAAAATAGATGCTTTCACATAGTGATAAGTGTCTTGAAATGCATACAGGGCAACAAGGCAGAGAATAACCAGGCCTGACCAGCAAGAGTGGCCAAGGAAGGTCTCTCTTAAGTTTGAGCTGAGACCTGAATAAGCATGTCAGAGATAAACACAGTTAACGCCGCGGTGAATACTGGTGCGGACTCTTTGTGGGACCAGACTGATTCCTGGTGTCGATGTCTGCGCATCTCCATCATGCAGACAAATCTCAAATGTATAAAATTCTTTTTCTACTGTATCACAGATGAGAATCTGCGGTTTATTTTATTTTTTAAAAATATATATATTTTATTGATTTTTCATAGAGAGGAAGGGAGAGGGATAGAAAGTCAGAAACATCCATGAGAGAGAAACATCGATCAGCTGCTTCTTGCACATCCCCTACTGGGGATGTGCCCGCAGCCAAGATACATGCCCCTGACCAATATCGAACCTGGAACCTTTCAGTCCTCAAGCCCATGGCTCTATCCACTGAGCCAAACCGGTTTCGGCTAGAGAGAGAGAATCTGCGGTTTAAAGGTTAGCAGGGCAAGTAACTGATACCGAAGTCGGTAGTTGCCTTCGTGGTCCTGGGTACAAAAAGGTATTACAGGCGGAGGACGATGTGCTCCGGGGAAGGTTCGGACAGCACTGAAGACATGTTGGCGTCCTTTTGGACTTACCGGGAAGGCACCTGAGAGAGACAATCAGAAGACGAGCGACCGTCCTTCCTTCCCACCTTTCTTCCCACTAACAACACATGGCCCGGGTGTCGAGTTCGGAAAAAAGTAAAAAAGCAAGCAAAAGCCCCAAAGGCTGTCACTTCTCTCAAGGTTTTCTCGACTGTTCAGGTGCAAACAACTTAACGCGATTTCAAGGCAAGGAGTGTTAAACGTACAGGTGCAGAGGAAGAAAAGAATACACACCGGGGGCCGGGTCTGAGGTGGAGGGGCTCAATGGGAAAAAAGGGAACATCTGTAATACTTTCAACAATAAGATACATGTAAAAGAAAGAATACACACCAAAATTCACCTGCAGCCACGCCCTCCCCACGCGGCCCAGTCTAGGTCCCGGACTCAGAACACCGCGATTCGCGCCCCGCGTGCGTCACTTCCGCGCCCGCGGCAATAAATGACGTCACTTCCGGGCCCCTGAGGCCGCCCCTGGCGGCGCAGGCGTCGTCTCTCGCAGGTACCTCGCTGGTACCCGGTCTATGGAGTCGGTTGGTGCCGGCGGTGGCGCGGAGGCAGGAGACGCTGTCCGAGTAGGGGCCTGCGCCCCGCCAGGATGTTGCCGGGCTTGGCCGCCGCCGCTGCGGCCCACAGATGGGGCTGGGCCTCTCTGTGCCGGCTCCGTCTGCGCTGCAGGGCGGCGGCCCGCGGCTCCGGCGAGCTCCAGGGTGAGTGTCGCGCCCCGGCCCTCCGCTGATTCCGCGGGAGCCGGGCTGGAGGGCCGGGCCGAGCTCGGCGCTCTGCGCCTCTCCTCGGGCAGTGCGCCCGCCGGCCCTGCCCCAGCCCCAAACCCTGTCGGGTCTCCGCCTTTGCAGTCTGGCCCGCCCCGCCACGCCGGGGGGGGGGGCTCCCGGACAGGCCGTGGTGACCCTGGTGTCGCCTGCGGTCCTAGCACAGGTCAGGTCTCGCAGGAGCTTGCGGGCAGGGTCAGAGCATTGAAGCCGGCCACTTTGTCCCTAACAACATTAAGTGCACGTCGCCGTGCCGGGCAATGACACCCTCTCTCACCCTCTGGGCAGCGAGCGGGAAGTTACTCCTCCAAGTTCGAGGACTTTTGAGCTGGAACCGACTCACCTTCAGTGTAGCTGAGCAGATTTTCTTGCCCTGCCCCTTCCTCATGTTCCCAACTTGCTAAATTTCCCAAAAGGATGAAGGTGCGGGGTGGGGGGGTGGGCTGCTATTTGACATTTACAAATCATTCTTAAGTATGAGGTCATGGCCATCTCACAGTCATTGACTTGAGCCCAATTTTTGGCCGAAAAACAAAAGAACTCTTTTGTTTGTTCCGTTGAACAACCTTTTTGGTGAAAGAGTATCTACCGGAGCTGTTAAGTTTTATCCACCTCAACATTCTTTTTAATTCACATTGTCCGATAGTTTCCAAAATAGTTTTGAGCTTGTGAGTTTTAATCAGGCTCGCCGACCTCCCTTTTGGCCGTAGATTGGCCTGCCATAGCGTGACACTTGAAAACTGTGATGGAAACAATGAGGGAGGAGGCCGAACCAAACCTACCCTTACTCCTCCAGCTTCTTGAGGATACAAAGTATTTGCAGAAACATTTTTCCCCAAAAAATTCATGTTTGAAACACTTGTAGGATGTTTGTGACCTCGCAATAGAAGTTGTAGTCAGGTTATTCAAATGTGTAATATATGCTCTGGCAACGCCTATGCTGTGCAAATAATACATTTGTATTTTTTATTTGCAATAAGGGTAAAAACGGGCTCAAATTTTCAGAAATGTTCTTGAGGCTTTTTGGTACTGATGGAAAAGTATAATTGTTGAGCTTTTTTTTATATTGGCAATATACCCGAATCTCTTATGAGCAGAATGAATCATTTGGTTATACTCACTTTAAAATACCCAGGTAAGGTCCTAACCGGTTTGGCTCAGTGGATAGAGCGTGGGTCTGCGGACTGAAGAGTTCCGGGTTCGAATACGGTCAAGGGCATGTACCTTGGTTGCAGGCACATCCCCAGTGAGGAGGCAGCTGATCGATATTTCTCTTCTAAATCTCTATCCCTTACCCTTTCTCTCTGTAAAAAAAAAAAAAATCAAAATATATTTTAACAAAATACCCAAGTAAGCCCTAGCAGGTTTGGCTCAGTGGATAGAGAGTTGGCCCTTGGACTGAAGTGTCCCGGGTTGGATTTCAGTCAAGGGTACATACCTCAGTTGCAGGCTCAGTCCCCCCCAGGCTCCTGCAGGAGGCAATGTGTCTTCTTCACATTGATGTTCTCTTTCCGTCAGTCCCCCTCTCTTCCACTGTCTAAAAGTTCATGGCAAAATATCCCCGGGTGAGGATTAACAACAAAAAACACCCAAGTAAATTATATAGCATTGCCTCTATTTCCATATAATTTCTGCACTTTGCATTTATTTTTTTTTCTCTTTTTAAAAAATTTACAATATAACTTATATTTAATAGTAGTACATATGTTTCCCCCCCCCCCATATCCTACCCCCAGACTCCCTTACCCCCCAGCACATGTCCCTACCTGCCCCCCTCCCCGCCCCAGTGTCTCATTCATTGGTTATGCTCATATGCATGCATACAAGTCCTTTGGTTGATCTCCCCCAGCATTCGCCTCCCATCCACCCCAGCCTTCCCCCTGTAGCTTGACAGCCTGTTTGTTCAAGGCCACCCTGCCTCTATATCAGTCACTACCCCCTGTTTCTTTTCTTCAAAAATATCTTGCCTCTGCATACTAGAAACAAACGGATAAGAACAAAAAATGTTTCAGTCTCAGTTTCAATGTCCAACTGTTCTGAGTCCCAGTTTCAGTGTCAAATAGTTCTTCATGTGTACATGTCAGCAATGGTATCCAGATGGTGGACACATCGTGGCAATGCAAGATCCATCCTCTCTGGTTTGGTCCTGGGCTACCTGCAGCCATGCACAGCTGCCGACTGCTAGCATGGCAAGGTGTCATCAGCGTCCACCATCTCTGGACCGTCCTCGTGGCTGGAACAGACCCGTCAGTTCCTCACTGTCGTGGGACCCACATGGTCTTGGAGTTGTTCTCTGCAAACACACAAACACATTCTCGACCAAAAGTTAACAAAGGGATCCTCTCTGCAAAATAGACTTGGGATTCTTTTTATTTTTGCCTAAATGATTTTCCTTTGGCTTATTTTGACACCATGTGTGTTTTTTCATGGGTGTCCTGCAGTTGGCTTTACAAATGGAATTTACTTTTCTGGAGTAAGAATTTTCTAGATGTATTTTATTTACAGGATATTTTTCCTTACATGATATTACCCCACTGCCCCCCCTCCCCTTTGATTAATGGGGCTTTTGGTAATTTTATCTTGCAGTCTTGGTAATTTTAAGTTTTAAATTTTGCACACAAATATGACTGCTTTAGGTTCTTAGGATGTTAGGCAATTTTACAGTGAGATGAATTACTAATAGATATTTTAGTTAATGTTTTAGGAAAAGCTTTTTGTCCAGTACACTTAGATTTTCTTGAGTATTCTCGTATTTCACTTGGCCAATTTAAATTAATCTGAAAACTTGATTACTATTTTACTGTCAATTTTAATACTCAAGCAGAAATCTTAGTTTACCCTGTAAATACTAGTGGAAAGGAATATTTGCATTCCATTCCTGGTAATAAACTGAATTTAGATAATAGAGCAGCTATTGCTGGCCAAGTCTCTGTCTGCCACCTGGGTCCCGGTCTGAGCTGTGCGTGGGAGGCGAAGCAGCCGTGGGGGCAGGAGACCTCCCTCAGGAGGGGTGAGAATTCAAGCCCCTGCAAGGTTTGTGGATGAGGGTCTGTGCCCCACCTCTGTTGACCTTTTAGTTCTCTCCTGTTGGCCCCTCTGCGACTGTGCCTGTCTTAGGTTGTTCCTTCCCTGAGGAATCTTACCCTAACCAGCCATCCTCCGGGGCCAAACAGGGTGCACTTTGCATTTAATTAGGTGTAGTGGCTGTTGAATTTTGGCAAAACTGCCCTTCAGATATTGGTTAAAAGGAGTTGAAATAGTGTAATATGTAATCCTATTCTCTGTAACTGTCATGTCAAAAATTATGTGCCCTTATCTTCTGGGAACCATAAATAATAATTTCCTCTCTCACCAGTCAGAATGAGTTGGCAGAGTATTTAGTTTCAGCAATACTGAAACTTTTAAAAGGGCTACTATAATTATGGTAAAATTTAAAAATCATTTAGAAAAAGTACTGTTTAAGTGTAAGAAGAAAATATTTGAAGAACTCTTGGGAAAAAAATTTAAAAACATACTTTTTTGCCAAGAAATAAACTTTAGTCTATGCTTATAAAATTCCTGTATGGGAAGTAAGGGGTTGGGAAAAACTTATGAAGATTAAAGAGAGGAGGAAACTTTGAGGGAAACAATTGCTTCATTTGCGTACTTAAAATGAGAAGTAACTGTTTGTCAAACTTAACACAGAAAATATTTAAAGATGAAAAGGAAAACAGTATTCTAGAGCAGTACTGTCCAAAAGAACTATGTGAGCCATGTATGTAATTTTCAGTTATCTGATAGCCGTATTTTAAAAAATAGAAATGAAATTAACTTTAACATATTTTATCCAGTATATTAAAAATATTTCAACATGTAGTCAATGTAAAAATTGAGATATTTTACATTATCTTTTAAAAATATATTTTGATTGATTTCAGAGAGGAAGGGAGAGGGAGAAATAGAAACATCAGTGATGAGAAGGAATCATTGATTAACCACCTTCTGCATGCCCCCCTTACTGGGGACCGAGCCCACAACCAAGGCATGTGCTCTGGATGGGAATGGATCCCAGGATCCTTCAGTCCGCAGGCCGACGCTCCATCCACTGAACCAAACCGGCTAGGTCTACGTTATCTTTTTGTACTAAATTTTTGAAGTCCAGTGTATATCTTACTTACACTTATAGCACATCTTAGTTTAGAGTAGCCACATTTCAAGTGTTCAATGAACAGTGACTACTTTATCGGATACAGTTAGTTAGTATCCCTAATTTAAAAAGAATTTTTATAAACCAATGTACATTGCAGTGGAAAAGTGGACAAAGGAGGTAAAGAGTAAAGTGACCAATAAAAATGCAAAAATGTTTTATACTCACTAATAAACATAGAAATATAAGTTTAAAGGGTTTACTACTCATTGCCTGTCTGTGTTGGCTAAGGTTTTCATAATGACTTTCATATTGAGAGTCCAGGAAGGCAGGAACTCTCTCACTACTGATTGGGACATATAGTTGACCAGTGTTTTATAGGTCAGTTATTCTTTGTATAAAATAACTTTAAAGATTACAAACTTTTATAGTAACTTCAGACCCAGCAATTTTATTTAAAGGGATTTACTTTAATGGGATAATCAGGTATGTATTAAAATGTGCATAAGTTTATTACTCATAGTAATAAATTGGCAACATAATTATAATTAAAAACTGAAATATAGTAAATTTATTATGGGCTGGTGATATATGCAACCCTTTTTTAAAGTAATAATTTAGAATATTTAGTGACATGGAAAAATGCTCTTGTACTACTAGGTAAAATTAGAAAAATATTTAGTAAGAAAATATACTGCGATATTAACTGAGTTTCTCTAGGAAAAATATTTAGCTTTGTGTTTTTCAAATGATGTACAAAAAACGTATATATTTTAAAAATATATTTTATTGATTTTTTACAGAAAAGAAAGGAGAGGGATACAAAGTCAGAAACATCAATGAGAGCGAAACATCGATCAGCTGCCTCTTGCACACCCCCTACTGGGGATGTCCCTGCAACCAAGATACATGCCCTTGACCAGAATCGAACCTGGGACCCTTTAGTCCACAGGCCGATCCTCTTATCAACTGAGCCAAACCAGTTTCAGCAACATATTTTTAAATAATAAAATGTTACTTAGTTTCTATAGTGAATATAACTTTTTTGTTTTAAGTTTTTTTGACTTTGCATAGAACACTTAACTTTTTTTTTTAATATATCTTTATTGATTTCAGATAGGAAGGGAGAGGGAAAGAGAGAAAGAACATCAATGATGAGAGAGAATCATTGACTGGATGCCTCTTGCAAGTCCCCTACTGGGGATCAAGCCCACAACCCAGGCATGTACCCTTCCTTGATCGGAATCAAACCTGGGACCCTTTGGCCCGCAGGCTGACACTCTATCCACTGAGACAAACCAGCGAGGGCTTATTTTTTCATAAAAAAATTGACCAAAATGTGAGGTCAGACGATGCTCCTTTAAGTACTTACCGCATATCAAATGAGCAGACACATGCTTTTGTTTAAATCTGAGATTAATGAAAGTTTTAAAATATAAATATAGAAATTAAAGCTTTGTATTTTATTCCTGTAATGTGCTCATATTTGCTGCCATAAGAAAAGTAGAGTAGGGATTTTAATTATTTAACTTTTGTCCCCAGAACTCCCTCCCTTAAATAACTAATAGGAATATTGACAATTATAAGAGACCCATTTTGGCAGACGGACAGCATGATTCTGTGTAGTTCAAGTTAATGATCGGATTTATAACTGTAAAATGAGGGTAACCTTAGTAGATTCTTCATAGAGTTTTTGTGAGGAAGGATTATTCAATAAAGAGGTGCTGGACATTGTAGTTACTATGGTGTAATGCTGAACAAGAGACACAGTTTTCAGCTTTATTGGGCAGACACTACGAATGAGAAAACATAAGTGTTGTGCAAGAAATACACAGGGTGCTGGGCTAGAAAGTAGCCAGCATGGACCGTTTCATTACTTATGCTGGCCTGGGACTCTAGCTTTCCTGTTACTGCTTTTACTTTTTTAAAAGTGAATATTAACAAGAATTAAGCAAGGCAATAGAGATATATACCAAGAAGCAGTGCAGGAAGTTGCCAGCATCTCATATTCTTTACTTAAAAAATATATATATTTGCTATTGCTAACTGTTCTGAAGAAAAATCACATCAGTACTAGTCTTTTAGGTTTGAGCTACCCGGTCAAGGTCACACTTTTGCTTGTTAGCTGATTAGGCATAACAGAGATTTCTCTGCATTTTTGCCTGGCTGAAAGCATAAAAGTAAACTAGAGATAGTGTGTTAATATTAGTAGTAGTAATATTAAAAGTAATCCAGCAGTGATCATATTTTAGTTTTTAAAACTTAGGCATTTTTTGAAAATACAGAAAAGTATGGAGAAAAAATTATGCAAAATCCAAATATTTTACCAGTAACATTTGTAATAGTTGAATTCATACTTTATTCTTTTGTCTCCTATAAATACATTATAGCATGAGTATTTTTACATCTTATTAAAATTTTTTGATGAATACACAATGAAAATACAGGGATGTCTCATAATGTAGTCATTCTCTTGGGGAACATTTAAGTTTCTAGTTTTTGCTGTGATAATACCACAAAGAACAGTTTTTGCATATAGTATTCTATATAATTAATAGTATATTTTATGGGGCAAGCAAGCTTTTGCCGTGCTATTCTACTTATTGTCTATTTTAAATTCACAGTTACTAACCTCTTTAAAATTAAGTGATTTAGTAACCATGATTTAGTTTTTAATATGTCAGTGCTTTATAAATTTTAGAGGAAAACTACTGAAGTAGTTTCTTAAATGATGAGACTGGCTGTAGGAGACAGGTTGCACATTTGCCTCTGATTCTCTTCGTTTTTAGTTATTGTTACTACCTAGCAACATGTACAGTATGTCAGTTTACATGGGAGAAAAAGTGTTTCTTGTGTTGCTTTTGTTGTAGTCTGAAAAAGAAGGCTAAATTTCTTCTGAAAGCCAGAGTAAGTGGTCGATGACAAGCCAGATTGGAGAGGGATGACAAGTGGTGGTCAGTAGCAGTGGTCATTAGGAGCTACAGAGGTAGAGTAAAATAAAAGTGGAGAAGAGTAATTGTTGTGACCAGACTGATGAAAATACCAGTCGGTTGCAGTCTTGATGAAGAAATTGCCCTTATTTATTTGTACAGCAAAAGGAAGGTCCTTGTCTAGAGCTACAGAAGAGTGAGCACCAAACTTAAGACCGATCTGTATGTAGCTTATTTTATTTTATTATTATTTTTGTATGTAGCTTATTTTAGAAGTCACCTTGAAGAAAGGGTATTAATGGTGGGTAATATTTTTTAATATTTTCCTGCCTCCTAGAATTAATGAATTCAATCATTTATTTGACAGATGTTTGTGTTTTTACTGCTGTGTGAGGTTTTACTAATATATTTGCTTTATTGACTCAAATGTGGTCCTGTGTATTTTTTTAGAATATAAAATGCATTCTGTAAGTTTTGTGTAATTTTTTAATAGTGTAAAATCCAGGTATTGAACCCACAACCCGGGTATGTGCCCTGACCCAGAATCGAACCAGTGACCTTTCAGTGCATGGGACAGTCCTCATCCAACTGAGCCACAGAAGCCAGGGCCCAAATGTGTACTTTTAAAATTGCTGATAGCTGAAATTTTCCTGAAGTTAAAAATTAAGGACTTTTCAAAACAGCTGGCAAGGAAGCTATTAAAGATTACTAGGATAGTGCCAAAAGGACAGGTGTCAATTTGAAGAGAGTACTAGCCAGAATGGGACAGTCTGAGCATTAATCAGATAATGACTAAAATGGATCGAAATACATCAAATAATGTTTAAATCTATGAAATCATAACAGTACATGCACACACAAATTAATTGTCACTACTGTAGGATGGTAATGAACTCATTTTGAGAACTAAAAAATAAGGGTAAGAGTTAAGTATTTAGGCTGATTTTCCTATATGAACTATACTGCTGAATAACCAAATAAATGAAGGGAATGTTCTCTTTGTAGAAGTATTTTGATGAATAATGAAGAAGTGATAAAATTAAATTATCACTCTTTTGTATTATCTAATGAATTAATGGCTCTAAGCTTTGAACAACAGCATACACTGTCACAGATAGCCAATCAAATATTATCTGGCTCTTGATGAAAGAACTCATCACCACCTAAACAAGTTGTGTTGTAATAAAAATGACCAGAATTTGGATAAAGCCTTTATATTTTTATTGATCTCTTGAGAGAGAGAGAGAGAAAGATGGATTTGTTTTCCATTAATTTATGCATTCATTGGTTGATTCCTGTATGTGCCCTGATGAGGATCAAACCAGCAACCTTGGTGTATCAGGATGATGCTTTAACCAACTGAGATACCAGGCCTGGATAAAGCCTTTTGTTCCATCAATTTGTAAAACATGATAAACTATACAGAGAATTAAATTAATAAAATTTAGATTGGAAAACTACCAGGACAAAAATTTAGGACAAACAGCCTGGTCTCTTCAATATAAAAACTGCTCTTAAAAAAAAAAAAGCATCCTGTAGCTTAAAAGAGACTTAAAAGGTATCTGTCAGTCGCAGTATGTGGACCTTGTTAGGATCTGTTCACACATACAAAAATTGTAATACCTATAACAACTGGAAATTGGAAATTGATGGCATTTGAGGATATTAAAAAATTATTAGTTTTTACTTTTAAAAGTTCTTGTTTCTAAGAATTTATCCTGAAATGCTTAGGAATAGAAACTAGAGACCCGACGCACGAAATTCGTGCAAGGGGCCAAAACTGGTTTGGCTCAGTGGATAGAGCATTGGCCTGTGGAACAAAGGGTCCCTCCCGGGTTCGTTTCTGGTCAAGGGCATGTACCTTGGTTGTAGGCACATCCCTAGTAGGGGGTGTGCAGGAGGCAGCTGATCAGTGTTTCTGACTTTTTATCCTTCTCCCTTTCTCTCTCTGAAAAAAAAATCAAAATATCTACACTAAAATAAAAGAGAAACATGCAAATATAACCATTCCTTAGCTCCTGATTGGCTATGCTACCAGCCAATCAGGACCGGGGGCGGGGCCAAGTGGCTTGAGCACCGAGCCCCAGGGGTGGAGATGAAACGGCAGTGGCGGTGAGCGCCCAGTCCCCGGGCGCTGTGAGGGGAAGCGGTGGCAGCAGCAGCGGTAGTGGCGGCAGCAGGGAGCACCCGGCCCCCGGGCACTGTGAACAGAAGTGGCGGTGAGCGCCCAGCCCCCAGGGCCGGGTGGTCACAGGCAGCCGGGGCTGAGCTGAGCAGGGCGATGGCTTGGGCAGGCTGGGGGTGAGCCATCAGTTGGACATCCTCTGAGGGCTCCCAGTATGTGAGAGGGGGCAGGTTGGGTTGAGGGACCACCCACCCCCAGTGCATGAATTTCTTGCACTGGGCCCCTAGTCTACACTAATAAAAGAGAAACATGAAAATTGACCATTTCTCCACTATACCCACCAGGCAATCAGGAGTGAGTATACAAATTAACCCAATAAAGATGGCAGCCATGGAGCTGGAGTGAGCAGGAGGCTTGGTTTGCCCTGGTGATGGAGGAAGCCAAGCTTCTTCCCTCTTCCCCCTGCCCTTGCTGGTCCTGGCTTGGTTCCTGCTGCTGCAGCAGTGGCCACCTCTGTCTTCTCTGCCCCAGTCCCGGCCCCACCCACCGCCACAGTCACTGCTGTGGCTTTGTCCAGAAGAATGTCCAGTCTAATTAGCATATTATGCTTTTATTATTATAGATTTTTTTTAGATCTGACTTTTGTATAAATATGGAGGTGAGGAGGTACTGGTATAGAGATGAGACAAGGTTAATTATGAGTTGATACTTATTGAAAGCAGGCATTAACTCTGTGGATTTTTATTGTACAGCTTTTTCTACCTTTGCATATGTTTGAAAATTTCTATAATAAAATGTTTTAAAATCTAAGGAGAAAAAAAAAACCCAAGGATCAAGTCATGGAAACATTGTCATCTCCTGAAGAAGGATTTTTAGACTGTGGAGTAATCCCTCTTTCAACACCTTAGTGCAGTCTCTGTAAAATCATTTCATCAGTAGGTGGGGAAAAGAAGGTGTTGTAGCATATTGTCTTTGTTATGTAATAATTACAAAAGATATTTCAAATAGGGCTGACAAGACAACATTATTGGCCTGCTGTGAAGATGCTTTCCTGGAAGATGGGTTTCTTGGGAGGATTTGCTTTAGCCTTTGCTTCACTAATTTTGCTGGTAGCCTACATATTTTAATGTGCAAGAAGATACACTGTTATATTTGCTTTTCTCACCCTTTGAGAAATAGAGGCAAATGACCAAAACTATACTGGGCCTTCAACAGTTATTTGCCAATTAAAAAAGTACAGTGACATCAAGAAGTTTTTAAAGCAAATAAGTTCCAAGCCTGAAACAAGTGAATACTTATGCTGCCTCTGTCCCTTATGCTTTTCAAATTATCTTCAACATTTATAGTACTTTATGTTCCTGATGAATTTGCTGAGCCATTAAGAAAATATTTATTTTCATTTCAGAAGGCATATATCTGCCTTCTGATCTTACATTTTGTAAGATCATTATTAAGCATTTAGATAAAGCCTTAACTCTTAAAAACTTAACCAGCCACTCTTAGAAAAACAATTATCTCACGATATAATTTCATTAATACATATAAATCTTCAGAAAATACAGGGGGCCCCCCAAAAAAATGTATACACACTTTACCAACTGATAGCTCAATTTTGAAAATGAAATGTATTATAATAAACACTGTGTTTATAATTATACAAAGTGGTCTTAGCCAGTTTGGCTCAGTGGATAAAGCATCAACCTGCAGACAAAAAGGTCCCGGGTTCAAATCCAGTCAAGGGCATGTACCTCAGTTGCAGGCTCCTCTCAGACCCTCCCAGGCCCGGGTTGCCTCCCAGGTCAGGGCTTGTGTTAGAGGCAACTAGTTGGTACGTTTCTTTCCCAACAGTGTTTCGCTGTCTTTCCTTCTCTCTTACCCTTCTCCCAAATCATGAAACAAATACCCTTGCGTGAGGATTAACAAAAGTTATATAAAGTGTGTGTATACATTTTCTGGGCACACCTTATATATGTTATTGCTGGACGTTGGGCACCATTTATTGCCAGTGGGTTTTGATCCGGCATCTAAAAGGGTTCTAGAATCTGGAGAAGGGGCTGTGTGTAAATTAATAAAGAGTCCAGAGACTAAATCTAATTTTGAAAAGCATTTGGTGGGGGGACCAAGTTCTCCTTGTCTCAGGAACCCTTGCTTTTTATTAACACAATTTGTCTTAAGGCAAGGTGGAGATATACACATCAAAGGCCAGGGTTAGTCTACAGAGTCCATTGTCAGCTGCTTCAGGTGTTTGGTCAAACAGGAGGCAATAACATGTAGATTAAGATGCCTGAGCTGTCTGGCAGCAAACAATCAATTTATGTATCCTTTTCAGGTTTGGGGAAATGCCTTTAGCCATTCCCAACAGGTGATAACATATGTGACTCAGCCTTTGTTGAGTGCCCAAGTTCCATCAACCTTCCAATGATACTCTTGAAATTATTACATGCTGGAATTGGCTTCTAGCATGTTATAACTAGACAGGGTTTGAATTCTTTTAGGATGAATTATAAGTAGTTGTATAAGTAAAAGAGAAGGGTCACATGAGCCTAGAAGTAGACAGATTTGCTTTTCTACCACTTCAGGGCAAGTGTGGATTATTTTTTTTCCCTTCAGTATTTCAGCCTCAAAAGCCCATAACCAACCCAGATGCAGCTGCAGAAGTGCTTCATAATTAATATTCTATTCCTTCAATTAAAATCCCCATAACTCACTGATTATGAAATGAAAGCAATAAATCTGCAGCTAGTAGAAAGAGAACACTGTAATTTTGAGTAGTTTAGTATATGGGCATTTTAGTTAGGAAGCCCTCCTGATCTCCTTCCACCTCAAGATTTCTACATCTTGAGAAGTACATACTTTTTTTTTAAAAAATGTAATCAGGGAGAACTAAGATGGCGGCAAAGGTAAAACACCTATCTTGCCGTCATAATCAGCAATTTTAATACTACAACTTAACGAAAGAACAAACACCTTCCAGAATCACCAGAACGCTCGCCGAGTGAAAATTCCACAAATAAAAGTGAAAATAAGACACTGTGACTCGGAGGTGCGGCGGCGAACAGCATTGAAAGATTCGCTCGCGGAGAGGTTTGGAGTGCGCGCCGCGGAGAGGGCGGGCGGCTGGAAACCGGCCAGTTTTCTCCAACGGGGAGACAAAGACGTCCCATTGGACTGATTCTCCAGCTCTGGGCGAAGTCCAGGGAACCCACTAACACACGGGGTGAAAACTGGACAGTGGGAGGGCACGCCGAAGCTCGGGTGCTGCCGGGTCTGCCGGCTTGTGGAGACGGCAGCTTGTGTGAACAGCTCGGATGCGTGACTGCGCAGGGAGCTCTCTGCGACTTGTCTCTCATTCGGAAAACCGTCAATCTGCTTTGTTTTACTACCCTGGGTGAGACATTGCGCATGCAAAGTCATTTGGGGACAGTCTGAATTCCCCGGCAGCCGGTGGAGCTCCACAGCAGTTCTCTCTCAGGGGTGCTGGCAGCCATTGTCCCCGGAACAGAGCCCCTGGGGCTGCATAGGGCAGAGCTAACGCTGTCTGCTTGGCCCGGAGACTCCGCCCATCCAACCTGAGCACAGCTGAGCTTCACAGACAGTTGGCCTGGAGGTCAAACCCTCATAGGGCTAACAACAAAAAGCTGGGTTTAAATTCAAAAACACTGAATACAACCCATAAAGGATTGCAGTAAGAGTACCCACCTCAGGTAACTGGGGAGACTGAGCCACTGTCCCTTTGAGGATAGCCACCACATAAAGCAGCCACCATGCAGAGACATGGAAAGAAATCAGGTGTGAAAGAAATGGAGGAGAAAAGACGACAAGACATAGAGTTCAAAACCACGGTTATAAGGCTTTTCAAGAGGCTCCTACAAAAGGCCGATCAACTTAATGAGAATTACCAGGAAATAAACAAGACCAACCAGCAAGTGAATGAGAATTACAAGGAGATGAATGATACTTACAAGGAAATGAATGAGACCCTCAGGGAAATGAACAAGACCTCTGAGGATACGAACCAGACCCTCACAGATAAAAAAGGACCAACTAGAAATCAAGCATACACAGACTGAAATAAAAAATATTACACAAAGTCCTAAAAGCAGTCCAGAGGGCCACAAGAACCAAGTCAAAGATTTGAAATACGAAGAACCAAAATCCACTCAGCTGGAAAAGCAAGAAACAAAAAGAATTCAGATAATTGAAGATAGCATAAGGGGCCT
Source organism: Antrozous pallidus (assembly GCA_027563665.1). Lineage (NCBI taxonomy): Eukaryota > Metazoa > Chordata > Mammalia > Chiroptera > Vespertilionidae > Antrozous > Antrozous pallidus. Next base: position 97,596,251 of record CM050511.1, on the reverse strand, counting down.
CTGGGACAACCTCAAGCAAGCCAACATCCGAATTATTGGGGTGCCAGAAAAAGAGAGAGAGCAAGTTAATGAAAACCTACTTGAAGAAATAGTGACTGAAAACTTTCCCCACCTGGTGAAAGAAACTGACTTAAAAGCCCAAGAAGTACACAGAACCCCAAAATATAGGAATCTAAAGAGGACCACACCAAGACATATCATAATTAAAATGCCAAGAGCAAAAGATAAAGAGAGAATATTAAAAGCAGCAAGAGAAAAACAGTTGGTTACCTACAGGGGAGCACCCATACGATTGTCAGCGGATTTCTCAACAGAAACGATGCAGGCCAGACGGGAGTGGCAAGAAATATTCAAAATAATGAAGAGCAAGAATCTACAACCAAGATTACTCTATCCAGCAAAGCTATCATTCAGAATTGAGGATCAGATAAAGTGCTTCGCAGATAAGAAAAAGCTAAAGGAGTTCATCACCACCAAACCAGTATTATATGAAATGCTGAAAGATATTCTTTAAGAAGAGGAAGAAGTAAAAGGTAAAAATATAAATTATGAACAACAAATACACATCTATCAACAAATGAACATAAAAATCAAGTGAACTGATAGGCTGATGAACAAGATAAACTGGTGACTATAACAGGAACATGGACATAGAGAGGGAATGGACTGACAATTCTTGGGGAGAAAAGTGTTGTTGGAAGTACAGCAAGAGATTGGACAAAAATCTTGCAACAATGGGAGAGGACATTGGGGAGGGGGAGGTGAGGGCGGAGGGTGGGATAGGTACAGGGTGGAGGGAAGATATAGGGGGATAAAAAAGGGGAAACAATGTAATTAATAAACTGAACAATAAAAAAATGTAATCAGCATATAAAGTGATGATTTCAGAATAGCTGAATAATATGAATTTTTAAAATATATTTTAAAGGTTTCCATGTGATTACATTTACAAATGAGAGAAAATAGGAGTATTATCTTTTACTTGTTTCTTTACAAAATTGTATCCCTGTATACCTAGGTGTCAGTGAAACACCTCCAGTGCAGAAAGTGGTTTGGCACTGTACATTTGGATATCTTCAGTATGAAAGTTTTACTGTTATTCTGTAAAACTGTTCTCATTCTAATCATACTAGGCATGTTTTATTGGGTATAAAAGTTCTTGTGTTTGAAATTAAAATATTTTTTTTTCCTTTAGAATGGCAGAATTTGGTGACATTTGGAAGCTTTTCAAATGTGGTTCCCGGTAGTCACTCATACTTTTGTACACTGAGTCAAGTAAAGTTGTGCTCTAAGAATGTTCAGAAAGAAGGGCAGGGATCAGAAACTCTTCAAGTGGAAAAAATACCATCATTTGATGAAGCAGGTAAGTGTAAATCTTTTAAAATCATTTTGTATACTGGAATGGTTTGTTTGAGGATATTTGTTTCTTGAATATTTGATAGAACTTAACTATAAAAAGATCATATATTTTTATACAGTTTTTGAATTCTATAATTGTCTATCACTGTCCCTTCAAATATTGTCTCTTTCCATTTCTCTGTTATCTCCTTTTGGAACTCTCATTAGAAATATGTTACATCTTGCTTTATTTTTCATGTCACTAAGCCTGCCATATTTTCTATTCTGAATTTTATATTTCTGTTTTTTGTCATTTTCGTATTTCTATTCTGGACTATTTTTTTTAGGTCTGCCTAATTTACTAATTACCTCTTAAGTTACATCTAATCTGATGATTGATACATATATTGGGCTTTTAATTATTATATTTTTTATTTTTAGAAAATATTTGTTTTTTTATCTTTGGTTCATCTCATGTTTCTTATATTTTCAGACTTTTCTTAGCCACATTAAACATAACTATTATATATTCTGACAGAAAATTATACTATCTGAAATCTTTTGGTTCCTATTATATTATCTTTTTTCTCTGTTTCTTGCTTTCATTCATGTTACCATATTTGTGTTTTTTAACCAAGAGTTCTTCCTTTTCTGTGCAGTCCTGTATTTTGGAATTATTTGATGTCTCTGGATTGCAGATGTGGTCCTGTATTGAGAGTTTGCTTTTTGCCTTTTAGCTATTGGGGATACAACTTTGGATCATATTAAATTCTCTGCTCTATATTTTTAGACCACATTGATAGCATGAATTCAGAGTGCAAATTTGCATGAGGGCTGGTTTATTCTTAGGGTTTTCTTAGAGTTTTATTTCCCCTTGCTACGTAAGAGGAAAGTAAAGGCAGGCATGCTTCCCCGTTCCCTTCTGTGTGTATTATTTTTAGTTCATGGTTATATCAGGTGTGTGGCTTTTTTCCTGTGTGTTTTCTGTTAGCAGACACTTTTTTCCTGAGTGTCTCCATCTCGAACAGAAATAGTCATCTTCTCTGGTCTCCCATCCTCCTTGTAGCCATGAATTGAGTAGAAGATCAGAAAGTATAAGTTCAGCAGAAATCACTAAGGCAAAAATTGGCTTTAGTGTGCTCACTTGCTCTCTAGAGGCCCAGTTTTTCCTTCGCTTTGCGCTCTTAAGAAAACTTTTTGCTACTTTTAGCAATACATTTGAAAAGATTTTGTTCAGGCTGTCTAATTCGCTGTGCAGCATTAAAAAGAAGTCCTTTGTTCACGTATTTATTATTTTATTCAAGAAGTGTTTATTGAGTACTTTTCATATGGCAGCAAGTGAGAACCACTCTTTGAGTTTATAGCCTATTGCTAAAACAGAAAATTAAGCAAAGAAATATAATACTCTATAGTAAGTCCTTTGATAGGAGAAATACTGTGTGCTGCAGGAACATACTGGGAAGGGCCCCTGAGCTCAAGTGGTTAGGAAAGGTTTCCATAAGGAAATGATATCTAATTGGGGAACTGAAGGATATCTAATTAGGTATTGGTGTGCTGACTGGTGGAAAAGAAGGTAGAAAGTACAAGTAATACAGTGTGATGGAAGTTATGAGTAGAGGATCTTGGTGTTGGAATTGGTAGTTTTGAAAAGTCCAAGGGATGAAACTCAAGAGGTAAACAAAGTAGTCAGATCAGGGTTTTGTTCAGGAGTTTGCACTTTGTAGGCAGTAGAACTCTATTGGTGTATTTTTAGTGGAGGAAATACTTGACAGATTTAAAGTTTTAGAATGATAACTAGTTGCAGACTGAAAAACAAATTGCAAAGGAGGCAGTAATACATGTAAGGGTCTAGACCAGGCTAATGGCAATTATTCTTTTAAAGGAGTAGATAAACTCAGGAGATTTAGGAGCTGAATAATTAGGGCTTGGTGATTGAATTTGGGGGGAATGAAGGAAGCAGTCAAGTAAAGGTCAGTGCCTAGTTACTGCTTTGGGCAATTGTGTAATGATTTCATTAGTTTCTAAAATTAGCAATACCAAAGCTAGATGGAGTATATTTTGAGAAGATGATTTAATTTTGGACATCTAAATTATAGATGCCTCTGAGATATCTTAACATATATCTAGTAGGCAGTTGGGTATACTTCAGACAATCCTTAGAGATATTATGGGGTCAGTCCAAACCACCGTAATAAAGCAAATATTACAGTAAAATGAGTTATAAACTTCTTGGTTTCCCAGTGCATATAAGAGATGTGTGTACATTATATGTAGTCCATTAAGTGTACAATTGTATTATGCCTAAAAAGGGTCTGCACCTTAATTAAAAAATACTTTATTGCTAAAAAATGTTAAGCATCATCCGACCCTGCAGTGAATTATGATTATTTTGCTCATGTTGATGAGAAATCATTATCTGTGAAGTGCAATAAAGCAAGGCACAATAAACAAGCTGTACCTGCAGTAGTCCACTGTGAGACATCATCATCTCTCGACTGGATTACTGCGGTAACGTTTCGCTGGGCTCCCTGCTTCCACTTTGACTTGCTCATTATGTTTCAGCCAAACATCTCCTTTTGGTTTTTAGAAAACCAAGCTTTTCCTCATTTATAGGGCCTTTGCTCTAGTTGCTTTCTCTTTCCAAGGTGTATTTTACATGGCTGACCTCTGCTGGTCATTACATTGTAGTTGAAATGGTATCTCTGCACATCATTCTTGAATCACTCAATCTAAAGTAGCCACCCAATCAGTCTTTAATATTATCTTAATTTTAATTCTCTTTTAAATTATACTTATTACTGACTGGTAGTTTCAATATTTATTTACTTATTTCCCACTTCGCTCTTGTTTGCAAGTCCAATGACAGCAGGATCCTCAGAACCTAGAGCAGTGGTTTGCACATAGTAAGAGTGTAATAAATATTTGTAAATAAATGAATGTGTGGAGTTCTAGCCTGGAGATACAGATTTAGAAGATGTTAGCTATACCTAGGTGGTGACTGAAGTCATGGGTATGTTTGAGACAGTGCAGGGAGAGTGTTTGAAATGAAGAGATAAAAATCTCTTAGTACAATACCCTCGATGAGTAGAGACAAATGGAAGAAGAGGAGCTTGCAAAGAATACTTTAGGAGGAGCAGCCCAGAGAGGTAGGAGAAAATCCAAGGAGAGTACAGTGTCAGGAGAAGAGAGTATTTGAAGAATAAACCTTTCAAGGCCATCTTTCCCTTTTGAATGTCTTTCAAAAGGGAAGGTTTTACAGCTTCATTGAGAAACATGTATTCATGTAATGATGTTTTTTTTTTCTTCCTTTTCCCTAAAGCTCACAATCCCTTTGAGCAGTCCACTCCCTTTCTATGCCCCTGATTCTATTATATTCACCAGTTTATTCTGGTCATCAGATTTTTTATTCACTTGATTTTTAGATTCACTTGATAGATACGTATTTGTTCACAATTGTTATCTTTACCTTTTTCTTCTTCTTCCTCTTCTTAAAGAATACCTTTCAGCATTTCATATAATACTGGTTTGGTGTTAGCTTTTTCTTATCTGTGAAGCTCTTTATCTGACCTTCAGTTCTAACTGCTGGGTAGAATAATCTTGGTTGTAGGTTCTTGCTGTTCATCACTTTGAATATTTCTTGCCACTCCCATCTGGCCTGCATAGTTTCTGTTGAGAAATCAGCTGACAATCATATGGGTGCTCCCTTGTAGGTAACTAACTGTTTTTAACTGTTTTTCTCTTGTTGTTTTTAATATGCTCTCTTTGTCTTTTGTGCTTGGCATTTTAATTTTGATGTGTCTTGGTATGGTCCTCTTTGGATTCTTTTTTCTTTTCCAGTTGGGAATTTTTTACTTTTTTGTATTTCAAATCTTTGACTTGATTCTTGCAATCCTCTAGTCTGCTGTTGGATCTCTGTATATTATTCTTTATTTCAGTCAGTGTATGCTTAGTTGGTCCTTTTTCATATCCTCAAGGGTCTCACTAAATATATCGGCAGTTTCTAGAAAATTCTTGAAAAACCTTATAACCGTGGTTTTGAACTCTATATCCAGTTGTTTGCTTCCCTCCATTTTTGTCATTTGTGATTGTTTCTTTGTCTCCACATTTTGGGTGCTTCCCTGTGTTGATAGAGTGGCTTTGTGTGCCACTAGGTGTCCTATAGAGCCCAGTGGCTCAGCCTTCCCAGTTACCTGAGATGGACACTCTTGGTACACACCTTTGTGGGCTGTGAGCATGGTCTTGCTATAGGTAAACCTTGATTGTTGTTGGTATCACTGGGAGGAATTGACCTCCAGGCTAATTGGCTGTGGGAATCAGCTGTGTCTGCGGTGGGAGAACTTCTGTGCTGGAGACACCCTTATGGGGCAAGACTTGCTTCAGTGGGGCTTTGGTGCTCACTGAGTCTGCCTCCTGAGTGTGTCCCTTACAAATCTGAGGAGTTGTAATTTGGATGGTCCCACTCTGACCACTGGGTACACTGCCTCTTAGATCTCCAGGGAGGTGCAGATTTAGCCTCTTCCTGAGGCCACCCAGCAGGAGCTACAGAGAGATCTGCAGATACCTCTTTTTTGTTTGTGTTTTAGAGGTTCCCAGATGGGGCTCAGCAATGCAAACTGCTTTGGGGCCTTGGGCCTTCTTTTGGATGTTCTGGGGCTCTCTGACCCAGCTGGAGTTTGTTAGGTAATTTTAGATCACAAAGGGCCCGGCCATTCACATGCAAAAGACTCTGCACACAGCAGGGGGGGGGTAGTAAATTGGGTTGGGTGGAGTCTTAGGGAATCAACAGGGTGGAGCAAACAGCTATGGCTGATCCTCAGCCCTGCACTAAGAGGCCCCTGGGGTCTCAGTATTCCTTGGTAATCGCTGCAAGCACCTCTAAGAAAAAGCCACCCTTGAGTTCCACCCAAAGCCAGACAACCCATTTTTTCTCTGTATGAGTCTGGGTCCCCATAGTCTCACCCAGAACTGGAGTTCAGAGCAGTCAGGAGCTTCTATCTCCCTTCCGATTTAAAAAAGATAACCACATCCTCAGTTGCCAGCGCTTTCCACTCTCTCGCTTCTGTACCTCCACACTTTACTTTTGCACCTCCTCTGAGTCTCAGTGTGCTTTTCTCTTTCCCTCTAGTTGTAGGATTTCCACTCAGCCAGCCTTCCTGTGGTTATGGATGATGTCCGTTTTGTCTTTTTGTTGTAGTTTTGAAGTGGTTGTGCGAGGCAGCAATTTCAGGTGTTTACCTATGCCGCCATCTTGGTTTCTACTCTTAACCGTGCAATTTTAGTCATTTCTTTTCCTTTTCTTGTGGTGATGGAGAACTGATGGGGTAAATATTGTTTGAGAATTTTGATATTAAAGGATGAAGGAATAGAGAGTGTACCGGTTCTTAAGTTCCAGAAAGCCTATTTATTAGATCATTAGAATGGGAAAAGATACAGGGATGAAATAATATAATTAAAGGTAGATTATGTTATAATACTCTTCATGCAAAAAAATACTTAATGTTGGTCCCTTTATACAAAATGTTGAAATTGAAATCTATGAATAGTTTCTTCTACGCTGACTGGAATAAAAATGTTATTTTTTTATATTAGAAATATATTGTTTATGATGGGTTTATTTTGGGCTCAATATTTCAGAATTAGCTCAGGCCAGATTAGATCTTGTTAGCTATCAGGTAGACAGCAAGTAATTGCTTGATTGAAAGAAAATTTGTATATTTAAGAGTTTGAGATTGGCTTTTGAATAATTCAAGTCGCATGATACAGTCAGGCACAGTTCATTAAGAGGCAGAGATTTGCTAAGGAATCCTTAAGTTTTTAAGGAGCATTCAAATGTTTTAACTTTTAGTAAAATTAGTTTTAATTTTGCTAATGACTGCAGATGTGTGGCAGACAGCCAGGACTTGAGCTTAAAACAAAATGTCTAGAAATATTAGTGCATAGAATATCTGGTTACTTATGAAATCATAAAGATTCTACTCCCATGATACATGTAAGTTTATTAAGATGGCAGTGTGCAAAATAGGTACTGATACCTATTTTTGAACCATTTGCTAGCATTTCTTGTTTGCAGTTCTTAACACTAAATAATTACTGACATCTAGACAGTCTGTAGTGAGAATAATTTACAGAAATTCATAGAGGACCTCGTTTTCTTGTTTGGTTGATTGACTTTGATTATTGTGGAAAGGAGGGCTGTTTGACAGATTTCAGTTCAGATATTAGGTGAGTGTTGGAAGCTCATTATTCCTCTACCCCATTCACTTTTCTCTGCCCTATTCTTTGTTCACTAAAGCAAAAATTTTAGAAATTGATATATAGATTCTATAAAGATGCTTTAGAATTTGCTTGTTGTGAAAGTAGACAATAATCAAATTTTAATAATTATTTAACTGTTAAATGTCAAATATTATAAGCTATAAGTATTAAATAAAAGTGTTTTGAAGCCTATTTTAATTTATGAATATGCTATTATAACCTACTTAGGATTTGGTGAATAGTTTAAAAAAAAAAAAAGCCTTTTGGATGCCCTAGCTGGTTTGGCTTATGGTTAGATCATTGGCTTGTGGACTGAAGGGTCCCCAGGTTTGATTCTGGTCAAGGGCACATGCCCAGGTTGTAGGCTTAATCCCCAGTATGGGGTGTGCAGAAGGCAGCCGATCGATGATTCTCTCTTATCATTGATATTTGTATCTCTTTCCCTCTTCCTTCCTCTCTGAAATCAATAAAAATATATTTTAAAAAGCCTTTTGGAATTTTCTGTAAATGTTTTGGTTATCAGAACATAATAAATATACTATGTTAAGGAATTTGATCAATGTCTTTAACTGAAAAATAAGACATATTCTGAAAGTTACATAAAATATTTTTTGCTTTTATTTCAAAGGGAGTTTTACCTTTGTTAGTGTCTAGTCTATAGATATTTAATCCTAATGTATAAAAAGGCAGGGGCTGTCATGACCTAAACAATTGAATGGACGACAGCAGTTGGCTGTGTGGGGTGACTAGGCCAGCAGGGGGGCAGTAAGAGATGACCAAATGACTGGGCCCTGGCCAGGGTGTGGTGGAGGAAGGGAGCTCTGGGCTCTGGCCGGAGCATGGCAGAACTCGGGGTCTCCTGCGATCAGGGGCAAGGCTGGCCTTCAAACCTGATGCCAAGAGCTCCCTGTCACTGCCACGCCCCAGCCGGTGGTCAGAGCTCCCTTCTTCCACCATGCCTCGGCAGGGGGAGCAGGGAGGGGTGACCAGGACAGTGGGCAACCAGGCTGCCGGGGGGGGGGCAGTTGGGGGCAACCAGGCCAGCTGTGAGGGGAGATCAGGCCATCAGGAAGGGCAGTTAGGGGCAACCTGGCCAGCAGCGGAGGGCAGTTAGGGGCGACCCGACTGGTGGGGCGGGGCAGTGAGGGGAGACCAGGCCAGCGGGGGGATGGGGGGGGGGCAGCAGTGAGGGACAATCAGGCCAGCAGACAGGTGAGCAATTAGGAGCCAGTGGTCTAGGATTGTGAGAGGGATGTCAGACTGCCAGTTTAGGCCTGATCCCCAGGGTCCTGGATTGGAGAGGGTGTAGTCTGGGCTTAGACTTTTCTTTCTTTTTTTAAATGGGATCTTTTGACGAACAGATATTCTGAATTTTAATTTAGCAGTATTTGTCCATTTTTCCTTGTTTATGTCTTATTAAGAAATCTGACTCTACCATAAAAGTAGGCTATATTGTTTTGTTAGGCATGTAAATATTATAACATTAAAGCCATTAATCTACCTGGAATTGGTTGTTGATGCTGTGAGGTGGATTCCAACTTCCTTTTTTTATTTTTATTTTTTTTTGGGGTGGGGGGTGGGATTATACAGTAGTTTCAGTAACTACTTCATTCTTCTTTGAATAGTATCACCAGAACAGTCTTAGGTAGAAGAATCAACAGTGTGTCTTTCCTTGCTTTGTTCCTTATTTTAAAGGAATGCTTCTAAAGTTTCTCCATTGAATACAATGTATAGGTTTGTTTTACCTTTTAAGGAAATTTCTTTTTTTCCTAAGTTTCAAAAAGGGTTTGAAACTTGCATGGGTGTTGAATTTTATTAAATGCTTTTTCTTTACATCCTGAAATGATTGTATAGTTTTTCTCCTTTAATCTGTTAACATTTAACTACTTTTAACATTCTTAGGATAAATCCAACTTGTCTTTGATATATTGTCTTTTTAACACATTGCCAGATTGTTAGCTCATAAGTTTATAGGTTTGTATGCAAGCCACTGCTTAATGTAAATTTTTTTTAAACTTTACAGCACAACTTAAAGCTCCACTTAGTAAGCAAGAGCCTCTCCAAGTAAGAGGTAAATATATTTTTATCCTATTTTTTGTGATGATGTTTTGAATTAAATATATAAAATTAGTTTATATAGAGGTCTTTGTAGTTATATTATCACTAGAAGCCTGGTGCACTGGTGGGGTCCCTCCACCTGGCCTGCGTCCTCTTGCAATCTGGGACCCCTCGGGGGATATCGGACTGCCAGTTTCGGCCCAATCCCTGCAGGCGAGGCCAAGCCAAGGGGCCCTACTAGTGCATGAATCTGTGCACCGGGCCTCTAGAATGCTTATAAGATCTTTGGTTAATCTCTTTTCCATCCTCCCCACTTCCCCCTTCCCTCTGAGATTCATCAGTCTGTTCCATGATTCTGTGCCTGTGCATTGAGTGTCTGCCCCCTGGTGGTCAGTGTGCATAATAGCTACTGGTTGAAAGGTTGCTTAGGCTTTTATCTCTCCCTCCCTCCCTCCCTCCCTCTCTGTCTCTCTCTCTCTCTTTCTCTCTGTCTCTCTCTCTCTTTCACACACACACACACACACACACACACACACACACACACACAATATGCAAAGTGTCCCCTTGGCAGTTCGCCCAGGAGTTCGGGAATTTGCTTGCTTACTATGATGTACATTGACCACCAGTAGGCGTTGCAGAATGAAGGGAGGCCCTGGCTGGCAGCTGGGAAAGGGAAGTCCTGGTCGGCAGCTGGAAGGCCCTGATCAGCCCTGATCGCCAGCCAGGCCTAAGGACTCTACCCGTACACGAATTTCGTGCACCGGGCCTCTATTATATAAATAAGGGATAGGGTTAGGGTTATTGACCATAGGATTTAGTATCTGATAAACTAATTATCTACTGAAGTTTACTTTGCATTTTGGTCACAAATTTTGTGGTAATTGTTTTTTTCAAAAGCCCAAGGAAAAGAGTAATGGCAAATAAAAATTATCAATTACTTTATCATTTTAGAAAGTAATGTAATTAAAGAATAAAACAAGAGGTCAACACCTTTCAGCTTCAACTTTTTCAGATCCAGTTAGAGATCGGACTGCCAGTTCTTGTCTGACTTTCTTTTCTGGGAGTGATTGCAGCTCTGTTCTTTATAATGGGTTATGACTGTCACTTCCAGTCACAGAGGCAGTAACTGTGATGAGGAGCACGGTGGCGTTGGAGTCAAACAAAGTTGGATTCGATTTGTGGCCCCAGCGAATGCCAACTGTATGGCTTTGGGCAGTGCACCTGACTTCTCTAAGCCATAGTTTTCTTCTCTGTAATATGTTGCTAAAAATGGAATTTCTTTTGTAGGATAATTTTGAAGATGATACATTATAGTATAGTGTGCAGTCACAGTTAAGAATAATTAATATTATGATAGCAGTCATTAACATTAGTAATGTGGGCCAGGACAGGCCAACAAGATTTCTAGCTACTTTGAAGAAATTTTACAAAAGTAATTAGAAAAAAACAACTAATCTTTTAAAAGAGAGATGTAATTCCCTTCTCTTCTCCAGAGGACCTCACCTGGATTTTGAGTTTGAGGGTTATTGGAGAAAGACAGTTCATAGACTTGAACTCATGTAAAAAGAAACTTGAACTTTTTTATATATTGCTTTTTTCAAATAAGGTTTTGATTTTTATATTGAACTTTATTTTTGAAATGTTCCAAGTATTTTTGTACAGTTTATTTTAATAGTTCATGTGTTATTTCAAGAGTTTTTTTACCTACTGCAGTGATATATAGTTTTAGTCTAAATTTGCTCTTTGAACTTGAAAGTAGAACAGAAAGATTTATGAATTAATAGATAAAAGAAGAGAATGTGAAGTAACTAGGTGACAATTTGTAACAGAACAATACGAGTTTCTTCTGTTGTTTTTCTCTTGATCTTCAGATATTTGCTTATGTTATTTATATCATGACCACAAGTCGACTTTATAATATGACTTATAAACATAGATCGATGTTATTGATGTATCTGGCTTTTTTATGAACATTTGATTCTTGGTAGTAGGTAAATAATTTAATAGAAGATAGTATTTTACTTAAAATCTGTAATAAACTTCCTATAATTTTTAACTGATAAAAGTATTCCTTTTGTTTACTGAGCTTTGTTGCATTATGTGAAACAGCCCAGTGGCTTTCAAACATATTATTTGACTGTAACAAAAGTGTTCACAAAAAGTACTTGTTGTTAATTTTATGCAGTACTCTGATTACTTATTTTTACTTTTTATGTAATTCTGGTTTTACCCCACAGTTTCAAAAACACTGAACTAGTCTGTAATTTTTAACTGAAGCTGAAATTCATTTTCATTTAGCACCTAAGCAATTTAAATTTGTTAGTACAATTTAAACCAACAAGTGGTATATACAAGGTGTCCATTACACAAAGGTTGGCATTTTGGCATCAGTTACAGATGAACTCTGGAAATAAAAGCTAGATGGCTACAAATATTCCATTCTATTCCGCACTTGGAGAATATTTTTTTCTGATGTCATTCAGTGCATTGGGAAAAAGATTGATATTTTATGGAATTCATTAGTAAAGCCTCAGTATGAGTTTTGTTGTGTATACTTTTGTTTTTCCTCTGTTTTTTGGTTTTAGTCAAAGCAGTCCTTAAGAAGAGGGAGTATGGACCAAAGTATACTCAGAATAATTTCATCACTGGAGTCAGAGCAATAAATGAGTTCTGCCTTAAATCCAGGTACAGTTATTATTTTTAAAGGGTAGTTTATCAAATAACCATTTATTTCTTAGAATTTGTTTCCTGCTATCTTCCATCTATGTGGAACTTTCCCATAGCTTCTTCCTAAATTAAAGAAATATGTTTATTTAGTTAAAAAATGTTAAAATTATTTGTTTGCAACATTGAATTCTGCTCCAGCATAAGCAATTTCAGTCTTTCTGGGCTTCTTAAATTAAAAAAAGGCAAGTTATTCAAAATCTCTGTGTTATATAAGATCATAGGAGTTTTATTGTTATGTTCACATGTGTCAGAATTATTAATAGTAAGATAAGATCACTTACTAATTTTCTTGCCATCATAGAGATTGATGGAGTTATTTGTCACAGTTTTAAATTTTCCTTCCTTTATGTGTTTACCTAGAGACGTCATATTGATATGGAAGATTTCTTGTTTTTTTAGAGATATCAGATGTGATTTATTCTTTTCTCCCTTCTCCCTCATGGTCATTCTCTATGGTATAGTATCAAGAAATAGGAATCCAACAATCTGCTTTATAACTTATATAACTAATCCTATCTAATCAAAGAGTAATATGCAAATTGTCCATACCTTCACTATACCCGCAAGCCACGCCCACACGCCAGTCAGAGTGAGTATGCAAATTAACCCAACCAAGATGGCAGTTAATTTGCATGTCCACAGGCAGAAGCAGGTGTAGAAGGAAGCCAAGCACTGCAGAAGTAAGCAAAAGGGGCCGGGGAGAAGGGATGGAGTGAGGTAGCAGAGATGGGAGTGAGGCAGCGGAGATGGGGGCAAACAAGGCAGCAGAGACATTCTTGCAGGAATCTGCCTGCAGTGGGTCTCTAGTAAATTATAACATTGTTATAAAAATATATTCTGTTTCAGGTAGAGTATTTCATTTAGTTCTCACAAAAATTTTGGGAATTAAGTAGGTTAAATATTGCTGTCTCCACATTATAGGCCAGGAAATATAATAAGGATATTACTGATGACCCAGCCTATTTAGTGACTCAGTGACAGAGAAAACTAGAATAATCTTTTGGTCCTGGTCCAAACTGTCTTACCTAGGTGTGGTAGTTAGTTGTTGATATTTTTAAATTCCAGGTTTAGTTTCTAGAACTTAATAATAGTTCATCATTACCATATTTTAATTTATAGGTCTTTTCATTGCCGTTACAGAATTTAATTAGGAACACCAATGGTCAAATATAGAATGACTCTTTAGTTGTGACTTAATGAATATATAACCTTTTTAGAATAAAAGAGAAGGGACAATTATTAAAAAGCGTGGCATTGACATTAAACCTTTGTGATTTGATACCTTTGAATGGTACTAACACTTAATATTAATCTGGATGTAAACAAATAGGGCTGTAAATTTTAAATTCTTAGAGGGATGATACTCTAACCCATGTTCTTTCTACTTTTCACTTTTTTTTTTTTTAATGCATGAGACATTTGCAGCATTGCATACATAGCAGATAAAATGTAAGCACTTAGGAAGGAACTTAATCTCTACAGGTTTTGTTACAGTATCTGTATTGAACATCAGAAATATTTCCCTTTTTTTCTCCCTCCTTCTCCTCCCTCCTCCCTTCCTTCCACACCCAAGGATGTGTTTACTGGAGAGAGGGAAGGAGGAAGGGAGGGGACTAAGGGAAGGAGTGAGGGAGGGACACATCAATTGGTTGCCTCCTATTCGTGTCCTGACTGGGGATCAAGCCCACAACCTATGTATATGCCCTCGTCAGGAATTGAGCCTGAAACATTTTGGTGCACAGTATGACCCACCAACCAACTGAGTTTCCCAGCCAGGGCAAGAATAATTGTTTCTTCACTGTCTCTAAACCAGTTTTTGTGTACAAAGTGCAATCTTTATAAACTGATCTTTAAATGTTATGTTGATTTATAGTCTTTTCAGATGAGGATCAATGTAGTGGGTTTTATCTGCTCCTAATAATTTAAGTACCTAAACTGTATGAAGATTGTCTGAATAAATTTAACATGTTTCTGTCTTTAGTGATCTGGAACAACTTCGAAAAATCCGACAACGGAGTCCCCATGAAGATACTGAGTCCTTTACTGTGTACTTGAGATCAGATGTGGAGGCAAAGTAAGAATATAGTTTTTTTAGAATAAAAGTACAAACTGAAATTGGGATTAATAAAAACACATTTTAGATTCAGAAATTTTTAAGGGACATATTTTATTTTTGTAAAGGTAGAATATTTTTATATTTGTAATTTTTTCTGGGAATTACTAGTATATACGACTTAACTAAAAATATGTCCTAATTTATAAGAAAATTTGCTGTTGAATTTACTGTTTTGTTTAGATTTAGTTTAGAAAAGTTTCTTAAGTGCTTTATATTTTTTCTGAAGGATCTTATGTATTGCTGTAAGATCCTCATGTAGTTATTTAAATGGTTCATCTAGATTTAAATATGATTACAATAAAGTCATTAAAATCGTTCATTGTTGGTGATGTGTTCCTACGCAGATCTTTGGAAGTTTGGGGAAGCCTTGAAGCTCTTGCCAGAGAGAGAAAACTGCGTAAAAAAGCAGAAATAGAATACAGAGAAAGTAAGTATAGTCAGTTTAAAGCTATTGCAGGTTCATTTCCAGACAACCACAGTATATTTGCTGGTGGTGGTGGGACAGAGGGGGTTGCCTTCAGTTTTTGAAATAAACCATTTGTGAAGTACAGTAAAGCAAAGTTCAATAAAATAAGATGTGCCTGTAACTGGTAGGTAAGAATAGTGCCTATAATTATGTACTCTCTGATACTTACATACTTTTGACTGTGGCTCTTTTGGTTGTAGCAAATAGCAATATCCATTTGGGATTCAATTATTTTATTTAAAAAAATACCTATTTTTTTCTTCTCTGTAGCTTTTTAAAGATGAGAGGAAGTGACGTTAGTTTGTGGTTTCCATTAGACATGAATAGTAAAACCAATCGTCTGATTTGAAGATTACGCTGTTTTAAAAGTGATAGAGTAGATGGTGCTTTCTTAGAGAAAAACCTATTATTCAGCTACCGCATTTCTACGTTAATTAAATCAGCAGATATTTATCAAACACCTATGAACTGTAAATTGAATGGTGCTTGAGGTTTAGATGTACATAAGACTCTTAGGGAATTTAACAACCCAGTGGTTTAGTGACAAAGCCATCCTATAGAATTTATATAATATAAAATAGATTTCAGATAATTTTTTGATTTACTTATATATGTACTTATTACTGACGTGATGCATACCTGTGATTTTAAAAAGGATACAAAAACGTGAAGAAGTCTCCTTTTATTTCTTCTAGTAACTGTCTCATTTTTCTTCCTAGACATAACTGTTGTTAAATTTCTTTGTGTAAATAAACTATCATATAAGTATAAAGCATTTACATGATTCCAAAGTCACATCTTAGAAAATATTTCAGAGAAATTTAGCTTCCATCCCAGACCTTTCCACTCACATAGATAACCCTTTCTCTCACATAGATAACCACTTAAAAAGTTAGTCTCAGGGTTGTTTTTTCTATGTTTAAACATATAAAATAGTATAGGTACATGCATATATTACATAAAAAATATAATAAAATAACATACCACCTCCCTTTCATAAATAAGACATACTAAACATACTTTCTGTCCTTGCTTTTTTCATTTGAGAGTATTACCCAGGGAGCTTTCTATAGTAATAAATAGGGACTTTTCTTTGTTTCTTTTATAATGCTCCATTTTGGTGGGTATACCATAGTTTATTCAATCGTTCTCCCATAACATTTTTCTGGTGATTTGCTATTTCAAATAGTGATACAATGAATAGCTTTGTGCATATATTAAAGGAAATATTTAAAGTAACAAAATTTGAGGAAATACGCTAACAGAAAAATATTTCATCCTATATTTTAAAACTTGGAGTTAAAAATGAAGAATTGGTTCTTATATCAAGCTTAAATAACTCATTAATTTTAGGTAATTTTAAGAAGAGCATCTTATCAAACTGCCTTTATCTCATTGCAAATCCAGATTTCTCCCTGCCTTTTTTTTTATTGTGGTTAAAAAATGCAATGTAAAATTCATCATTTTAGCAATTTTTAAATGTAAAGTTCAGATATGTTAAGTATATTCACATTGTTATGAAACACATCTCCATAAAGTTTTCTTTTCCAGAACTTTTTCATCTTACAAAGCAAACTATACTTGTTAAATAAGAACTCTCTTTGCCTCTCTCCCAGCCCCTGATAGCCACTATTCTACTTTCTGTTTCTATGAATTTGACTATGGGAGATACTCATATAAATGGAATCATACATCATTTGTATGTTTTAAAAATATTTTTTTTATTAATTTCAGAGGGGGAAGGGAGAGGAAGAGAGAGAAACATCAATGTTGAGAGAGTCATTCATCAGCTGCCTCCTGCACACCCCTTACAGGGGATGGAGCCCGCAATCTGGGCATATTCCCTGACTGGGAATTGAACCATGACCTCCTGGTTCATGGATCGATGCTCAACCACTGAGCAACACTGGCTGAGCAGCATTTGTATTTTTGACTGAGTTACTTCAAATAACAGTGTCCTCAAAGTTCATCCATGTGACAGGATTTCCTTTTTAAGTCTGAATAATATTCCATTGTACATACATACAACATTTTGTTCGTCCATTCATCCATGGGCATTTTGGTTGCTTTTACTTCCTTGCTATTGTGAATAGTGCTGCTATGAACATAGGTGTGTAAATATCTCTTTGAGACCCGGCTTTAATTTGTTTTGGATATATATCTACAACTGGGATTGCTAGATTACATGGCCATTTTTAATTTTTTTAGGAATTTTCATATTGTTTTCCATTGCAGTTGTACCGTTCTACAATCCCACCAGTGTATATAAAGTTTTCAGTTTCTCACATCTTCACCAACGTTTGTTATTTTCTGTTTTTATTTTTGAAGGATAATAGCCATTTTGAAGGGTGTAAGGTGATACTTCATTGTGGTTTTCATTTGCATTTCTCCGATGACTAGTGATATGAGCATCTTTTTATGTGCTTGTTGGCCATTTGAATATTATCTTTGGAAAAAAGTCTTCAAATCCTTTGCACATTTTTTAATTGGGTTGCAAATCCAGATTTTTTATAATAACCTGATGTTTTTGCTGGTAGCTAGTGGAGCATATGTAACATAATTGTAAAGAGAATACTTGTGTTAATCTAAAATGTGATTGATAAGAATATGTATGAGCTAAACATGTTTTATAATTCTTTTCTTACAGGGTTATTTAGAAACCAAAGCATGTTAAGAGAATATAGCGACTTCCTTGGAAACACCAAGGTAAGGCTGTCTTTCTGATAATGATATGTAGGTGTTGCACAGTGAAATTCTAGTGTGCATTGCAAAATACTAGCACATCTGTGGCCCTGATTCAAGATTTTCTTGAGCACATTGTAATTTACAATCTATTTTTGCTCCTGTCTGCTTTATTGAAATTTTAAAAATTGGGACCTGAGTTCTCTTTAATTCAAGACTATGTTGTAAACCTAAGATATAGGTAAGAGAGAAAACTGTTTTCTCAGGTTTTTAGCAAGATTAAGCTCTCTCATAGCCACTTCTAATTTTCTTTCTTTTTAAATATCTTTTTGTTGATTTCAGAGAGAGAAAGAAACATCAATGATGGGAATCATTGATCAGCTGCCTCCTGCACATCCCTTATGGAGATCATGCCCACAACCTGGGCATGTGCCTGAACTGAAATCAAACTGTGACCTCCTGGTTCATAGACAGATGCTCAACCACTGAGCCACACCAGCTGGGCCTCCTTTAATTTTCTTTATCCACTTCCTAATAATAACAACGCTTATTGTTTTTAATTTAATTTAATTAATTTTTATTGCATTTATTGGAGTGGCATTGGTTAAGAAAGTTACAGGTTTCAGATGCATCAAAATTCTATAGTACATCATATGTATAATGTATTGTGCGTTCACCCCAAGTCAAGTTTCCGTTCATTGCTCTTCTACTAGAGGCCTGCTGCATGAAATTCATGCGTGGGGGGTTGTCCCTTAGCCCATCCTCCACCCTCTCGAATCTGGGGCCCCTCAAGGGATGTCTGACTGCCTCTCACAATCCAGGACTGCTGGCTCCCAACTGCTCGTGTGCCTGCCAGCCTGATCACCTCCTAACTATTCCTGTGCAAGCCTGATCAACACCTAACTGCTCCCCTGCTAGCCCGATTGCCCCAAACTGCCCTCCCCTGCCAGTCTGGTTACCCCCAACTGCCCTCCCCTGCTGGGCCGGTAATCCCTAATTGCCCTCCCCTGCTGGCCTGGTCCCCCTCCAACTGCCCTCCCCTGTAGGCCTAGTCACCTCTGAACTGCCCTCCCCTGCAGGCCTGGTCCCCCCCAACTGCCCTCCCCTGCAGACCTGGATTCCCCCCCCCAACTGTCCTCCCCTGCAGGCCTGGTTGTCCCCAAACTGCCCTCCCTTGCAGACTTGGTCCCTCCCAACTGCCCTCCCCTGCTGCCCTGATCTCCCACAACTGCCCTCCCCTGATGGCCATCTTGTGTCCACAAGGGGGCAGCCATCTTGTGTGTTGGTGCGACAGTCAATTTGTATATTACTCTTTTATTATATAGGATACCCTTCTCCACCTGTCCTGACTCCCAGCCCCCGCCCTTTAGTTAAACATTAAAACTGCCAGTTCTCTGCTTATTCTCTAGAAGTTCAACCCCTGGAGGGGAAAATTACACAGCTATTTGATTGTTCTTTATTACATTAGTGGACACACAATATTATTTGACAATCTTACTAAATATTCATAGTATATTCCCTTTTCCACTCTGAGATAGCCGTTGAATTTCTTATCCTCTTTCCAAATGTCCTATAGCCTCACTCTTTACTCTTCAGCTGATGACCTTGCTTCATATTTCATTGACAAAAATAGATGTAATATGATAAAAGTATCTCACTTTTATTACCAAAGTCATCTAAATGTGTGCCAGAATACTCTGTTTTCCTTTCTTACTAGGAGGACATTAATATTGGCACCAGTATAGAAAGTTTGCCTTTACTATTCCACCTCTTATTCTTTTCTGAATCCTTTTCAATTGGGATTTCATCTCCACCACCACACTGAAATGGCTCTTTTTAAAATTTTATTGATTTTTTACAGAGAGGAAGGAAGAGGGATAGAAAGCCAGAAACATGATCAGCTGCAGAAGCACATCCCCTAACTGGGGGTGTGCCCACAACCAAGGTACATACCCTTGACCGGAATTGAACCTGGGACCCTTCAGTCTCCAGGTTGACACTCCATCCACTGAGCCCAACTGGTTTAGGCTGAAATGGCTCTAACCACCACCAAATGCAAAGTTGACTTTGCATTTAAACTTAGCTTGGCGATATCTCCTATCAAGAAGTGAAAATCACCCTGGCTGGTATGGCTCAGTTGGTTGAGCATCATCCCATGCACTGAGAGGTCTCCGGTTCACTTCTGGTCAGGGCATATGCCCGGGTTTTGGGCTCCATCCTGGTAGGGGGCATGCAGGATTCCCCCCCCCCCCCTTGCTTTCTCTCTCTAAAATAAATAAAAACATATTTTTAAAAAATTGAAAATACTTTTCTGGAGAAAGGATATCTATGTCAATTGTTTTCTTTTATTCGGAGTTAATTTGAGACATTGCTTCGTTCTTGAAAAAGTTAGAAGTTGTCAATGATGAAACGCTTCCCCCTCCCCCCATTTGTTACATTCACAACTGATTTTTGTTCCCCATTGAGCCCTGTGTTTCTGGCACTCCAGTGCTGCACTGAAGGTGTCGACTCCTCAGTGGCAGAGCTTTCTGTGAACCAGGGTTTTCACTTCCCTGCTGTGACAGCCGCTGCCACTGCATGTCGCCATGGAATAACGTGGGCTGGTGAGACTTGCCACTAGGAAAGATTTCCTCCTTTCCTCCTATCTGTTTCACATGTAGGATCATCCTCACCAAATGTTTGACTAGTAGCTGTTGACTTCTGAAATCTGTGTCACTAGAGGCCTTTGGAAGTTTAGTACTTGTCAGCCTTGAAATGTTCTAGGTTTTGAATCAAATTTCTATCTACTAAACCTTTTTTTGTAGTAATAGGATAAGACTTTAGTATTTAATTTCCCTCTACTGTTCCCATATTCCTGTTAGGAACACTTGCTCTCTTGCTCTCCTACTGAAGATGGTGACACTTGGCCAGGCATGGAAGAGGATGAGTAAAACTGGATAGATTGCAGTGGAAGAGGATACATTCTAGGGAGAGGAAAGAGTGGGAGAAAAAGCACAGAAAGTATATATTCACAGAACAGCTAAAGAACATTTAACTCAAAAATATTTTCTCTGAATAGGTTTCTTTACTTATTTCCTTTTATTTTGGTCTGCTTTCGAATTAAACACTTTATTATCATTTGAGGTGTTTGGTTTTTAGTCAGGAGGTAAATTAGAGCAGCACACTTGTTGGTTTAGACGAGTCATTCCATACTTAAAAGTTAAAAATTGCTCAAGAAATAGAAAATTTTAGGTTGATTTCCATTGTTTACTTTTGTCATTTTACCCATAGTTTTCTAAAAAAATCCTCACCCAAGGATTTACTAATTTTTAGAGAGAGAGGTAGGAGGGGAGAGATAGAGAGGTCAGTTGACTCCTGGATCAAACCCACAACCTAGATATGTGCTTTGACTGGGAATTGAATCTGTAACTTTTGGTATATGGGATGACTCAGCCATCTGAGCCACCTGGCAAGAGCTATTTCTAATTTTTGAAAAAATATATGGTTTTATTGACTTTATTATTATTAATATTATTATTAATCTTTATTCAGATTATTATAGTTGTTTCTCTTTTTTCTTCCCAGAACCCCCCTCCACCCTCTGCCCTTACCCGCCACCCACACTGTCCTCATCCATAGGTGTATGATTTTTGTCCAGTCTCTTCCCACACCCTCTTTACCCCTTTCCCCCCGAAGATTGTCATTCACTCCCTTTCCATGCCTCTGATTCTACTATTCACTAGTTTATTCTGTTCATCAGATTTTTTATTCACTTGATTTTCAGATTCACCTGTTGATATGTATTTGTTGTTCATAATTTTTGTTTTTGCCTTTTTCTTCTTCTTCCTCTTCTTAAAGAATACCTTTCAGCATTTCATATATAATACTGGTTTGGTGGTGATGAACTCCTTTAACTTTTTCTTATCTGCGAAGCACTTTATCTGACCTTCCATTCTGAATGATAGCTTTGCTGGATAGAGTAATCTTGGTTATAGATTCTTGCTATTCATCACTTTGAATATTTCTTGCCACTCCCATCTGGCCTGCATCGTTTCTGTTGAGAAATCGGCTGACAATCGTTTGGGTACTCCCTTGTAGGTAATTAACTATTTTTCTCTTGCTGCTTTTAATATTCTCTCTTTGTCTTTTGCTCTTGGCATTTTAATTATGATGTGCCTTGGTGTAGTCCTCTTTGGATTTCTTTTGTTTGGGATTCTGTGTGCTCTCTGGACTTGTAAGTCTATTTCTTTCACCAGGTAGAAAAAGTTTTTGGTCATTATTTCTTCAATTAGGTTTTCAATATTTTTTTCTCTCTCTCTTCTAGCACCCCCATAATTTGGATGTTGGTGCACAGAGGCTCCTTACACTATCTTCATATTTTTGGATTTTTTTTCTTTTTGGTTTTCCAGTTGAGTATTTTTCTTTTGCTTCTTTTGCTTCTTTATATTTCAAATCTTTGACTTGACTCCTGCAATCCTCTAGTCTGCTGTTGGATCTCTGTATATTCTTTATTTCAGTCAGTGTATGCTTAATTTCTAGTTGGTCCTTTTTCATATCGGCAGTTTCTAGAAAATTCTTGAAAAACCTTATAACCATGGTTTTGAACTTTATATCCAGTTATTTGCTTCCCTTCATTTCTGCCATTTGTGACCTGTTTCTTTGTCTCTGCATTTTGGCTGCTTCCCTGTGTTGATAGAGTGGCTTTGTGTGCTAGGTGTCCTATAGAGCCCAGTGGCTCAGTCTTCCCCTTTACCTGAGGTGGACACTCTTGCTGCACCCCTTTGTGGGCTGTGAGCATGGTCTTGTAGTTAAGCCTTGATTGTTGTTGGTATCACTGGGAGGAATTGACATCCAGGCCAATAGGCTATGAGGATCAGCTGTGTCTATGCTGGGAGAACTTCTGTGTTGCAGACACCCTTATGGGGCAAGACTTGCTTCAGTGGGGCCTTGGTGCTCACTGAGTCTGCTCCATGAGTGTGCCTCTTATGGCTCTAAGGAGTTGTAATTTGGATGGTCCCACTCTGACCACTGGGTATGCTGATTCCTGGATCTCCAAGGTGGTGCAGATTTAGCCTCTGCCTGAGCCACCCAGCAGGAGCTACAGAGAGATCTGAAGATTCCTCTTCTTTGTTTGGGTTTTGGATGTGCCTAGCTGAAGCCCAGCTGTGAGGCAGTGCAAGCTTCTGTAGGGCCTTGGGCCTTCTTTTGGATGTTGTGGGGCTCTCTGACCTAGCTGCAGTTTGTTAGGTAAGTTTAGAATTCAAAGGACCAGGCCATTCATATGCAAAAACCTCTGCACACAGGTTGGGTGGGGAGGGGCTCAGCGGGGAGCAAACAGCAATGGCTTCCCATCAGCCCTGCCTTAAGGGAACCCCAGGTCTCAGTGTCCCTTGGTAATCGCTGCAAGCATTTCTGAGGGAAAGCCGCCCTCGAGTTCTACCCGATGCCAGACAATCCAGTTTCTCTGCATATGAGTCTGGGTCCCCAGAGTCTCTCCTGAAACTGGAGTTCAGAACAGTCAGGAGCTTGTGTCTCCCTCCCAAAAGAAAAAGACAACCTCGTCCTCAGTTGCCAGCCCTTTCTGTGCGTGCGTACAAGCCTCTCTACCTCTGCACTCCTGCAGCTCCTGTGACTCTCAGTGTGCTTTTCTCTTTCCTTCTAGTTGTAGAATTTCCACTCAGCCAGCCTTCCTGTGATTATGGATGATTTCCGTTGTGTCTTTTAGTTGTAGTTTTGAAATGGTTTTGCGAGGCAGCAAGTTCAGGTGTTTACCTATCCCGCCATCTTGGTTTCTCCTCTGGTTTTATTGACTTTAGAGAGAGAGGAAGAGAGAGGGGGAGAGAGAAACATTAAGGTAGGAAACATTGGTTGCCTCCCTCTTGGACCCCTATTGGAGAACGAACCTGAAACCTTGATATGTGCCCTGACCAGGATTCAAACCAATAAATAACCTTTCGTTGTACAGGAGGATGCTGAGCCCCACTGGCCAGGGTCCGTTCTGGAAGTAGGCAGGAAATCAGTTACAAAGAAACAAAGTAAATAATTAAGATTCTTTAATAGGACCTAGATGTCCTTTAGATTTCCATCTCCCCACTTTGTATAGAGGTAGCCATGGAGAAACAAATAAGTAAACCTAATTGTTTAGAGGTATTGGTAGAGGAGATATTTTCTGGTGTGTCAAAAATCACTTATAAGCATTAAAATGCTTCTAGAAATTTTTGAGATTTTTAAAACATTGTTTTTCTTTTGTAGCCACGTTCCAGAATGACATCAGTTTTTCTTAAGGGGCCAGGAAAGGTGGTGATGGTTGCCATTTGCATGTAAGTACTGAAAAATACGGCTTTTAAAAAATAGTCATATGTTATTTTATGTATTTATAGTTTTTGTTTTTATTTTTTTTACTGATTTCAGAGAGGAAGGGAGAAAGAGAGAGAGAGAGACAGAGAGAGACAGAGAGACAGACATCAATGATAAGAGAGAATCATTGATGGGCTATCTCCTGCATCCCTCCCACTGGGAATAGAGCCAATAACTCAGGATGTGCTCTTGACCGGAATCAAACCTGGGACCCTTCAGCCCACAGGCCAACACTCTATCCACTGAGCGAACCCAGCTAGGGCAGTTTATATTCATTAGTTGATATCTTAATAAAAAGTTAGAGGCTTACATTGTTTTAGGAGGAAGTTGAATGTCTTTGTTTTTGTAAGTTAGTTGATGGGGGAAGAGTCCATATACACTAAGTGGCCAGATTATTATGATCTCTGAACACATAATAATCTGACCACTCATTGTATATCCTATATAATAAAAGGTTAATATGCAAATTGTCCCTTTGACCAGGAGTTCGACCAGCAGGCAGGCTGGCCAACTGCCCATGTCTCCTCACCCTTGGCCATGCTGGCTGGACTCCACCCACGCATGAAATCATGCACCGGGCCTCTAAAATACAGACACACACACACACACACACACATTGAGTGGCCAGATTATTATGCATTCAGAGATCATAATAATCTGGCCACTCAGTGAAATACTGTGCTTGTGCTGTGTATATTTTTGATGTGGTTAAGACCTAAGAACAGTTCCTATCTGAAAATTCCTATTTTCATTGAAATTGATAAAAGTCTTTTTATGAAATGGTTGACATAGCCAAGCTTGTTTTAGAGTAATTAAATCAACTTAAGTCAGTGGTCAGCAAACTCAGTCAGCAGAGGCAAATATCAGAGGTACAATGATTGAAATTTCTTTTGAAAGCCAAATTTTTTTAAACTTAAACTTCTTCTAACTCCACTTCTTTAAGATAGACTCGCCCAGGCCCTGGTATTTTGTGGAAGAGCCACATTCAAGAGGCCAAAGAGCCGCATGTGGCTCGCAAGCTGCAGTTTACCGACCATGGACTTAGGTTATAGCTATTGAAGAGTATCTGCACTATTATTTTTCTCCCACTTACCTTGGTGTAGAACATAATTGATGTTTTTGCCATTTTTTTGTCCTCTGTCCTCTTGATTCCTATCTTTTTTCCATTTTGTTGAATAACCTATTTTAAAATATTTAAAACCATTAATTTCATAAATCATTTGTTCTTTTATTCCCAAAATATATAAAATATGTGTGTCAGAAATTGTGATAGGGTCTGAAAATACAAATTTCTTATCTTTGAGGATTAGAGGGACACTAAACTAGCGGAAGTCATTTACAGTTTAACAGAAAAGAGATGATATTACACTAAACTAAGATAGTGGTAGTATTCATGGAGGGATAGAGAGACATGGTTAGGTTCAGAAAGTATTTAAGAGGTATGGAAAAAGATGTTGCCCATATTTCCGAACAATCTATGCTAATAAAAGAGAAAGATTCAAATTGACCGTACCTCTGCTACGCCCACCAGCCAAGCAAGAGTGAGTATGCAAATTAACCTAGTGAAGGTGGCTGCGGCCCTGCCCCCAGCCACTCTGGGCCCGTGGGAGTCAGAGAAGTCGGGCGCTGGCACCTGAGGCTGGGTGTGGCCCAGGAGGCAAAGAAGCCACCTGCCCAGTGATCCCAGGCCACAGCCAGCTGCAGAAGTCTCACGTCTGCCTGCCCCATGTCCTAGAGGAGACAGAGAAACTAGGTGCCAGCACCTGAGGCTGGCTATAGCCTGTAGACGGAGAAGCCACCCACCTCGCCATCCCGGGCACCAGCACTTGCTGCTATAGCCCATGTTAGCCACCTGCCCACCATCCCCTGTGACTGCAGCTGGCCCAGGTGCCTGTGGCTGACCAGAGGGAGGGAAGCCCAGATCCCTGATGTCTGTGGTTGGCTGGAGGAGGGAATCCTGGGTCCCAAGTATGGGACCGAAGCAAAGGTGGTTAGGGGCAATCAAGCCACCAGGGGAACAGTTAGGGGCAGTCAGGCAGGCAGGTGAGCAGTTAGGAACCAGCAGTTCTGGATTGTGAGAGGAATGTCTGACTGCTGGTGGTTATCCCCTGAAGGGTCCCAGTTTGGAGAAGATGCAAGCGGGCTGAGGGACACCCTCCCCTCTTATGCAGGAATTTCATGCACTGGGCCACTAGTTTGGTAGATATTGCACCATCTCTGAGAGAAGGGACATACTGGAAGGAGGAGCAGCATGGGAGCAAAGGAAATGTTGAGTTTCAAATTGGAGTTTTTATAGGACTCCCCAGTGGAGTTGGTCAAAGGATTACATTTATTTATTTTTAGTAAAATTGGGTTAGTGATTAAAGTGTGTTTTTTTTTCAATCAGAGGAATATATGTAATATATGTAAATTGTTTAGCATAGTACCTGTTACCTAATAAGTACTTCATAATTATTGTTAATATTTATTGGACTGAAGCTTGGGAGGGAGATTTGTATTAGAGATTTAGGGTTGAGTGTTATTAGTATATTAGAGGCCCGTTGCACAAAACTCGTGCACAGGGGTGGGGGGTGTCTCTCAGCCCAGCCTGAACCCTCTCCAATCTGGGAACCCTCGAGTGATGTCCGACTGCCCATTTAGGTCCACCGTATCAGGCAGGACTTCTGATACAATGCAGAACTGCTGATACAATGCAGAACTGCTGGCTCCCAGCTGCTCACCTGCCTGCCTTCCTGATTGCCCCTAACCACTTCTGCCTGCCAGCCTGATCACCCCCTAACCACTCTCCTGCCAGCCTGTTTGCCAGCTTCCCTCCTCTGCCAGCCTGGTCACTCCTAACTGCTTGTCCCTGCAGGCTTGGGTTCCCCCTACCTCCCCTTCCCTGCAGACCCAGTCACTCCCAACTTCCCTCCTCTGCTGGCCTGGTCACCCCTAACTGCCCTCCCCTGCAGGCTTGATTGCCCCCAACTGCCCTCCCTTGCAGGCCTGGTCCCTCCCAACTGCTCTCCCCTACCGACTATCTTGTGGTGGCCATCTTGTGTCCACATGGGGGCAGCCATGTTGTGTGTTGGAGTGATGGTCAATCTGCATATTACTCTTTTATTAGATAGGATAGATGCCTGGCGCACGGGTTGGGGCCAGCTGATTTGCCCTGAAGGGTGTCCTGGATCAGGGTGGGGGTTCTCTTGGGGTGTGGGGTGGCCTGGGCGAGGGGCCTGTGGTGGTTTGCAGGCTGGCCATGTTTCCCAGCGACCTAAGCGGAAGCCCTTGTATCTGAGATTTATTTATCTTCTACAATTGAAACTTTGTAGCCTGGAGTGGAGGCCTGGGCCAGCCAGGGCTGTAGAAACTTGGCTTCCTCCATCCTTGGGGGCAACACTAGCCTCTGCTCTCTCCAGCTCCGTGACTGCCGCCATTTCTGTTGGGATTTATGTATCTTCTATAATTGAAATTTTGTAGCATTGAGTGGAGGCCTACGCTAGCAAGGGCAGGCGGAAAGCTTGACTTTCTTTATTGCTGGGGAAACCCAACCCTCTCTCCTGCTCTCTCTGTGGCCACAGCCATCTTGGTTGGGGTTTATTTGCATATTCCCTCCTTATTGGCTTGTGGGTGGGGTGGAGGTATTGTCAATTTGCATATTACTCTTTCATTAGATAGAATAGGTAATAATAAAAGCTATAGAATAATGTGTATAGTGTCAGGAAGAAAAAGCCCTCAGGAAAAATGCTTGATGAATGCTTAGGTAGAAGAAAAAGAGCCTATTGAAGAAGAATAAGGAGCTAGGTAGGAAGAAAACCAGGAGCTTCATGGAAGCCAAGGAAGACAGTGATTTAAGAAAATTGTGGCAGCTTTGGCCAGTGTGGCTCTATTTGGTTGGAGCGTAGTCCCATACACTGAAGAGTGGGGATTTGATTCCTGATGAGGACACATGTCCAGGTTGAGGGTTTGATCTCCCTTTGGGGGCAGGGGGAGCACATGCAGGAGGTGCTTTTCTCTATGTCTCTCCCTCTCTTCCTCTCTCTAATATCATTGAAAAACATAACTTCACGTGAAGATTAAATAAAAGAAGAAGAAAATAGTAGCAGATGCTTCTGTGAAATTAAGAAAACTAATAAAATGTTTCTAAGAACTTTATATCAAGAAATGGTTGGTATTGGATGGAGGCAGAAGCCATTATTTAGTGCACTGAATACTGTACAAAGTCGGGAGAATGGAGAAACAGGAGCAGATATGCTTTTTTGAAGATATTATTTGAAGTGGAGGAAGGGGATGTACAGTTTTCTCATTTATGAAATGAGGATGATAATATTTGTATAATAGAATTATAATAAAACATGATAAATAACGAGTATAGTGCCTCAGATAAGTCATGCTAGTCATTACTATTGGAATCTGAGCAGTTGGCTTGCTCAGAGCTAACCATATTTATTTTAACATCTATGGTCTAATATGACTCAGACTGTTTGGTCTAGATTAGTCTTCATCTATTTAAGTAAATAGACTTTCACTGAAGTCTTGCCTTTGACACTGCTGTACTGGACAATATTGATGCAGATCTTTTACCTACCTAAGACACATAATTTCCTTTCTAATTTTATTTTATCCAAATGTAGAACATCCTCTTATCAGTTCTTAAAATGTATTTAATTTGCTTACATGCATCATGCCTCTTCATTTGAATATTTAATACCAAATCTGTTATTTTGAAATTTGTACTCTTGCTACCAGAAACATGGTAAGTTTTTGAAGGCTAGAGATTCTTTTTAATTTCCTTTGACACAATCTAGTATAGAGGTATATATGGTCAATTAAATAAGCTTTAGGTGAAAATTTTTGTATAAACTAATGGTAAATTGCTTTCTTTCTCTCCTAGCAATGGAATAAATTGCTTCTTTAAATTTATTGCTTGGATTTATACCGGTTCAGCAAGTATGTTCTCCGAAGCTATACATTCTTTATCTGATACTTGTAATCAGGTGAGAGATAAAAGCTTTACTCTTACTAATTTTAAAGTAATTTTCTACTGATTTAATCTAAAAGCTGGCCTGTTTTGAAAACTGAATAATTCCTGTAGTTGGTATGTGGAAGAAAAAGAAAATTGTTTTACTTTTGAACAATGAAGCACATAGAAATATGAGCATGATAATTTAAAGCAGGTTTTTAGGCTTTAAGGACTTCCAACAGTGCAATATGAAGTAATAAGAGTATCTTTCACTAAGTATTTGCGCAAAAGTTTTTGTAGAAGAGATTCTTACTTTAGGTTGAAATTTATATCTGAGTCATAAGTTCTTTTGGTCAGTGAATTTAAGTTTTTGAATAACTGTGTAAATTAGTCCCATGTGATTGATAAATTAAAATTTCACATTAGACTTGTATTCTGAATTCCTTTTCTGAATTTTCAAATGAAGAAAGATTTTTATAAAATTAAAATACCTTCTTTAATCCAAATTTTGAATACTGTAAACTTAAGCTTTTTTAAAGAACACAACAAAAGTTTCTACTTGTGTTATTATTTCACATTTAAACAATGTGTTGTTTTAAGAGAATGCCTTTTCAGTATTCATTTATTTATACCACTGTTAAGAACTAATTTGGGAGAACTTACAATAAATTACAGCAGAATCAATAAGAATATTTAAGACAAAGTTAAAAATAATAAAATGTAGAGAGTAGAGAGAGCCATCTTAACTAAAAATTAAACCAAAGAACTTGCTTAACTCACTGTCAAATAGATTAAAACCCTTTGCAAAAGTAAGGAAAGAAGTCAGACATTTGCTGTCAGTACTTACAAATCTCTCCCTTGAATGAAATTTTTCTGCAGTAAATATTTAATAACTTGTATCAATATAATATTTTCCCAGTCGGTTGTGGAGTGGAGAGAGGAGAATGGTTGGGGAGAGATACATATCACATAATATCTATTTTTTTTAAAAAACTTATTTGGACTTATGAAAATTGAAATGCAAAAATATTTGTACATATGGGCCAGGAGTTATATACAGATGACTAGTTTCATTCTTAGTTGTTATTATTATTAAAACATTGAAGATAGTTTTTCAGTGTCCATACTCTGAAGGAGTATTCAAGGGATTAAAAGAATCTGGTAATTATAGTTATGTACTATTCTGAAATGATAACATGATAAATTAAGAAAAAAATGAAATTGTAAACCATTATGTAAAGAACCTTTGCTTCCCACCATGATGGATTAATGGGAACTGAATTTAGTCTTTTTCTGTAAACAACTAAAAAACTACATAAAATATATGAAACAGTATTTTTAAACTTTGGATAATAGTCCATAATCCTGGACAAGACCATGATCCTAGAGAAAGAAAACGAATTAGTTGAACTCTATGATCTCTGGCTTTTGTTTGGACGCACATGTGGGATGGTGTAGTATAGTGAGAGATAACAGTCTCATTAAGCTGAAAAGGCAGAAATTAGAGTTTATCAAGTCTGAGGAGGCTAGCAATTACAAGCCAGAGTTCCACAGAGGGTCAGAGCTCTAAAGAATCATGCTGTAACTAATTACCTGCCAGAACAGAGCCCCACACTCTAGAAGGAAGACAATAAAATCCAGAAACTCAATATAACATTCATGGTATTCAGCATTTAATAAAAAAAAAAATTGACATCCAGGAAGCAGAACATTTGAGTTATAACCAGGAGAAAAATCAGTCAATAGAAACAGAGTCAATTGACATATGATAAGGATGTTAAATAGCTATTACAACTACATTCATATATTGAAATGAAAACATGTATATTGACAAAAGAAATGGAAGATATAAAGAATGAAATGGAGCTTTTAGAGTTGAAAATATGTCTGATATGAAAAATTGACTGTGTAGAGTTAAAAGCAGATACTATAGAAAAAACAATCAATGAACTTGAATATATGGCAGTGGAAAACATTCATACTGAGGAAAAAAGATTGAAAAAAATGAAGGGAGCTTCAGTGACCTGTGAGACAATATCAAGAGAATACTATCAAACATTTAAGAAATAAGTAATGTCAATAGTACAGGCTTTCAAATATAGAGAAGGAAATGCTTTTCAACTCCTCTAATAAGCCCAGCATAACCCTGATACCAAAACCTTACAAAGACATTACCAGAAAGAAAAATGCAGACTAATATCCCTCAAGGACATAAATGCAAAAATCCTTAAAATATAATCAAATTGAATCTAGCAATACATAAAAATAATAATATATCATAATCAAGTGAGTATTATCCTGGGAATATAAAGTTAATTTAGCAATAGGAATAGAAGGTTAACATGCAAAAATAATTTGCATTTCTACTATCAGCAAACAAATGGCAAATTAAAATTTTAATATATTTTATTTAAAGTGATATCAAGTAATACTAAATGCTTACGGGTAAATTTAATGAAAGATGTGCAAAACTTTTACAGTGAAAATTTAAAATGTGTCTGGGAAAAATTGAGGAAGACTTACAGAAATGGAGAGATATACCAAGTTCATGAATTGGATGACATGATGTAATATGTCACGTCTCCTTAAATTGATCTGTAGATTTAATATAACTGCAATCATCCCAAAAGACTTTTTTTATAGAAATTAAAAAACTAAATAAAATCTAGAACTTGGAATGGAAATGCAAAGAACTCAGAATATTCAAAGCAATTTTAAAGAAGAGAATTTGAAGGACTTCAAAATTTATAAAACTACAGTAATTAAAACAGTGAGATATTGGCCTAAGGAATGACAGACCAGCATAACTTAACAGTAGAGGATCCAGCAACAGAATCACAGTTACATATAGTCAATTGATTTTTGATAAAGTTACCAAAGCAATTGAATGAAGAAAGGAAACTCTCTAACAAGTGGCACTAGAAAGGTTTGAATAGCCTTATGGAAAAGAAATCAAAGTACCTTGATCGCTGCTACAGATCATATATAAATTTGAAGTAGGTCATAGGCCCAAACATTACAGCAAAAACTATGAGAATTCTCTTAGATATTAATTTATATGAATTTATTGCACACTTGAGTTTGCCATGTATTACGTGTTTAGGAAAAGAAGACAGATAGTCCTTGCTCTGTCTTCTGTAAGCAGGGGTCATACACACAGAACAGCTACACACAAAATATCTTGGTGGAAAGATATTCTAAGACAACATTTAAACAGTTGCATGTATGAGGGAAACCTTAAAAGGTAAAGATGATTACAGAAGGGGAAACATTAATAATGCTTCTTAACTACTAGGTGCTAATAATATTAATGCTATAAACCAAACAAATCCTATCTAATAAAGAGGGAATATGCTAATTGACCCCTGCACTGTTGCAAAGATGGGGGTGCCCACAGCTAGTAAGGAGGAAATATGCTAATTGACAATCCCACCCTCAAAGATGGCAGCACCCTCAGGCAATAAGGAGGGAATATGCTAATTGACTGCCACACCCTCAAAGATGGTAGTGCCCAGTCGCCTCAGCCCCCCAGCTACCCAGGGGCAGCCCGAGGCGCAGGCAAGCCTCGGATGGCAGCTGCCCAGGGCCGGCCGAGGCTTGCAGTGGCAGCAGCAGAGGTGTGATGGGACATTGCCTTCCCCTGATCGCCAGGTTGCCTCCCGCCCCTGAGGGCTTCCAGACTGTGAGAGGGGACAGGCTGGTCTGAGGGACTTCCCTACCCCCCAGTGCATGAGTTTTCATGCACTGGGCCTCTAGTGTAGGTTATATATGTAGCATATGTATGCACATATATACATTTGTTGTAAATGACCAGAGAAAGGTCTGAAAGGACATATCAAACATAACTAATGCAACCTTGCCTCTGGGGAAGGACAGGATTAGAGGATCTGTGATATTTTTATAAGAAGAACTAATACAGTTCAGGTTCAGTTTATAGAATACTTGATATTTCTATACTATATTGCAGAATAAACCTTAATATTAAAGGTTTTAAAAATAATTGAATCCTCATTAACTTTCATAAACAAAAATACAGACATTTATACACACTATGAATTAATGAATATTTCAGTTTTAATGTACAGGTTTAAAAATTATATGTTCTTTATTTTTATTTTCTTAGTTTAATTCATTGAAAAGCCATTTGTTTTTAGGTAGTTTTAACCCTCTTTCCCTTTGGAGTTCAATAGAAAAAAACAAAACTGTAGTAGCCTGTATATTAAGGGTGGGATTTCCAGTATCAAAACTTAAAAATTCATGTTCTCACTTTTGCCATATTTATGTAAGGTTTTTGTGGGGGTTTTTTGTAAAGTCTCATTTATAACTAGTCCTCCATCTTTATTTCCACCTTCCACAGCCCTGATAATCACTGCTCTGTATAATTGATATGTATAATTCCTGTGCATAGTTTTGCAGTTTTACTAGTATGTGTCCATAGACAGTATATACTGTTTTAAAATTTGACAATTTTTTATTTGTACAGTTATACAAGTTATTCTTTATATATAAATAAAAGATATTATAGACACCACTAACCCTGCTTTTCTCCTCAGAGGTAAAAATATAGTTAAACGTGCATTTTTCTAGACCAGGGGTGGGGAGCTTTTTTTCTGCCAAGGGCCATTTGAATATTTTTAACGTCATTCACAGGCCATGCAAAATTATCCACTTAAAAATTAGCCTGCTGTATTTTCTCAAACATTTAATTAACTCATCTCTAATGCCTTGGCAGGGCCAGACCAACTGATTTTACAGGCTGAACTTTCCCCATCTCTGTTCTAGACCTTTCCTTGTGCTATATATTATATTTAGTTTAAAAAAAAACAAAACTACAAAACATTAAGTTCTGTACTGTAAATATTGTTTCTAAATTCTCTTCTCCCCTCCCCCATCCCCTTACACTTAATGGTATGTGTAGGAGCTTTTAGCATTCAGTACATAGAGCTCTGTCCCAACTCCATTCTTTTAACTGTTGTAGAAGTAATTTATGGTTTTATTTATTTTGCCATTCCTCAGTGATAGATTTGAGGTTGCTTTCAGATTTTTCATCTTTATAAGCAGTGGTGTTCTGAACGAACGAACCCCTTTGTGTTCATTTTTATTTCTCTCAAGTAAGTATTTGAAACCAGATAGCTTAGCTATTGGACATTAGTATTTGTGTTTGTCATTTTCAGATTGCATCCTCCAGATTGGCTTTACCGTGTTACAGTCCTCATTTGCTAGTGATTATCTTTTTGCTTCTTCTCCATAGGGTTTACTGGCATTGGGCATCAGTAAGTCTATTCAAACACCAGATCCTAGTCATCCGTAAGGACAATGCCTTTATCTTTTTTGTTTGTCTTGGTGGCAAGTCATTGAAATAAAAGCAACTTAATTTTAGAAGCCTGCTGTTTCTGTACCTGCAGTTTGTGTTAAAGGATTTGGTTATTTCTTCCATTGAAGTGTACTCACTACTGTGTCAAAGTAAATTTAAGATATATTTTGAAAATAGAGTTTAAACTATATGCTTTGTAACATGGCATAGAGATCTTATACTTTTTATATTTGATAATTTAAAACAACTCATATTTCGATCTTAGAGTTCTGTTTTATTTGGTCGAAGGAAACATATATTTCATACTGAGACTAATAGACCACTCAGTCCGAAATCTTAGCAATAACCCTAGCCGATTTGGCTCAATGGATAGAGAACATTAACCTGTGGACCAAAGGGTTGGTCCCAGATACAATTCTGGTCAAGGGCACAGATCTTGGCTGCAGGCTCCTCCCCAGCTGGGGCCCTGGTTGGGGCTCATGCAGAAGGCAACCAATCGATGTGTTTCTCTCACATCGATGTTTCTCTTTCCCTCTCTCTTACACTCTCCCTAAAAATCAATGGAAAAAATATCCTCAGGTGAGGATTAACAACTGAATGAATGATGAATGAATGAATGAATGAATGATTTCTTTGTCTACATATGTAGATAACATTGCAAGGCCCCTGAGGGCTGAGATTCAAAAAATATAAATAAAACCTTAGCAATAACCCCTACTAAATCCATACTTAATCTATTTTAATCCTCCCGTTCTGATTTAGAAATAGCATTCTGTTAATATTTCAGATTATTTACTTATAAAATAAGTATGCCTTTTAGAATATATTATTTTGAATTCTACCAGTTGTTTGATACAGATGTTTTTTGTTGCTTCTAACCTAACCATCTAAAACTTGAATTCCACATGCAATGTTTTAAAAAACACTCCAGCAGTTGAATTCGATGAATCTTAAGACAAAAAAAAGCACTTTTATTGTTGTAAAGGGGTTTTCCTCTATGCTTTATATAAATGCCTTTCTTTACTTGAAAGCAAGACACTACTGTTTTCTTTTTTTTAATCCTCACCTGAGGATATTTTTCCATTTATTTTTAGAGAGAGTGGAAGAGAGGGAAAGATAGAGAGAAATATCAATGTGACAGAAACACATTGATTGGTTGCCTTCTGCACAAGCCCTGACCAGGGCCAGGGACAGGGAGGAACCTGCAACCGACCAGAATTTAACCAAGGGCTCTTCAGTCCGCAGGCTGGCACTCTGTCCCCTGAGCTAAACTAGCGAGGGTGAGACACTACAGTTGTGTGTGTGTGTGTGTGTGTGTGTGTGTGTGTGTGTGTGTTTAAATAATAACATTTTAATAATATTATACTTTGGTGAACAGCTTTGTTCACCAAAATTTTAAAACAGGCTAAAATTTTTAAATTGTAGGTTATAAAGATTCCTTAAGATATTTTCAATAACCTATGTTATTGCTGCCAGGTAGAATTTTCTACAAAATCTAGATAGTCACTAGCTACATGTGGCTATGGAGCACCTGAAATGTGGCTAGTGCAATTGAAGAACTACATTTAAAATTTTACTTAGTTTTAGTTAAATAGCCTTATGTGGCTAATTATTTATTTTGAATAGTGCAGGTCTATTGAATTAAAAATTTCAATAAGAACCTACAGATTTTTTGAAAATACATAATGAAAGTAATGCTATTTAATTTAGATCTTCATTTACTTTAGCTTATATGTATCTCCAATATTACTTTGGTGGGGGAAACTTTTAGAACCAAGTAAATTTTTTAAATCAAGCTTGTAGAACATTGTCACATCTATAAACTAAGAATTCCTTATCTCAAGATTATATACTTACAAATAGAATTTAAAAATTGATTTTTACTAAGAATTCTTGTTTAAATTTTCATCTGCCAAAAGGGTGCCATAGCATTTGGTTTGGGAGTAAATTTCCTAAGAAATATTTTTATTATTGAGGGATTATTTTCCTTTTATAGTATATCATATTTTTTAACTTAATGCTTAGTATTTTATTGGTACATATAGAAATACAAAAGAATGCACATAAAGACCAAAGATGCTTGAAAAAATAATTTAGATTTTAAAATTTGTCATTAGAAACATTGATAAAACTGAAGCTTTTACTCCTAATAATAGTAGTCAGTTGCTATGTGCTATACTATATAGAACCCAAAGCAAGTTCTCAGCATCAAATACCGGTAATATAAATCATCCATTGGCTGTACAAAAAAGACAAAAATAATCTAATTAGAAGCTGCATTAAAAGGAAATTTAAATGTTATCCTTCTCATAAACATCTGGTTGCATTTTTTAAAAAGATTAACTTTACCAGCATTTGTTGTGGTACATAGAGTAAAGTTCTAAATCAAAATAGACTACATGGAAAAGGAATTAGCAGATACTTATACTAAATTGTATTCATTGTGTTTATATATTTTTAAATATAAGTTTTAAGTTTTGTCC
The DNA here is from genome assembly GCA_027563665.1 of Antrozous pallidus. NCBI lineage: Eukaryota > Metazoa > Chordata > Mammalia > Chiroptera > Vespertilionidae > Antrozous > Antrozous pallidus. Next base: position 97,559,534 of record CM050511.1, on the reverse strand, counting down.
ACTTTACATGTTGTTTTTCTGATTAGATTTGAGTTTGGCACTTAAACTTTACTTAAATATAAAACCATAACACCTTAATATTGTAAGAAGTTTTTCATTATAACATATATTTTAAAAGGAAACCATTTGTATTTCTTATAAACTATATTAACATTTTTGTTTTCCAGGTATGGCTTTTCAAATATGCGCTATATTGCTTCGCTAATTAGTGGTGTTGGTATTTTCATGATGGGTGCAGGATTATCTTGGTACCATGGAATTATGGGATTGCTTCATCCTCAACAAATAGAATCCCTGCTCTGGGTAATTATTTCCTCCCTCTCAGTTTTGAAGTTATATGAATTAATATTTAATTTTGGTGGAATACCTTTGTGATCTTGATGTTAAAGAACAGGACTAACATACCTTCTTGACTGTGTTATATATCTGTAGTTGTATTTTTTAGAGTATGGTTGACCATGACTTCTAAATACATGATTCAGTGATGTCGAACAAGATCATCTCTGTAGGTACAATTATGATATTGAGCAATCCCATTAATTTTTCTAGTTTCTGTTGAAAATAAGAAGAAAGACTTCTGTTCACTTTTACTCTCAAGAACAATCACCTATCAGTGATTAAAATATCCAGTCCCATGTAATAGTCATATATTAAAATTGTTATAAAGTTAAAGCTTCTCATTTTCCTCATTCTGGTAAAGCCTTACTAGAGGAATAGGAGGAGGCCAGCATGGTCACTGTATGTATTCTCCCACCCCTAGGTTGCCTTCGGGCAGCACTGGAAATAGGGGTAGGGGACAAGCAAGTACCTACTTCTTGGCCTCAGTGTCATTTTGCATCAGTTTCCTTTGTAAAGATTTAAACCTGTTTATTGGGTTTTGTTTGCTTTTGTCATGAGGGTTATGCCCAGATTTCATGATCCCCAAAGACCACCAGGGAGCCCGAAACGGCTGCAATAGCATAGAACCTTTATTCAAACCCAGGTTTGGCCCTCAACCTTCATCTGGCACAGCAGCGAGGCGAGAGAGCGAGCCCAGCAAGAACAATAGGTTATAAAGGGTTGGTGATTTGGGTGGTCTTAGGGAAGTGACGTGGGTTACAGAGATAGCCTTATTAGGTCAGGGTTTTTCAGCAGGGGTCTCACAGTACAAGGATCAGGGAGTGACCAGTGCTCTGGTTATGGCTTATTAGGACCTAAGCTATGTCCTTGGGCTGCATTGGTCCGCTCAGGCAGTGGTTGGGGGAGTCAGGACATTCCTGGCACCCCTGTGGCCACTCCCAGCAGGGGGAAAGGGGAGATAGGCTGACCAGCCCCTCAAGATGGAGGATAGTCCTTTGTCCTTTCAATGAGCACTTCAGGGAAATTTCTCTAGTTGGCAGGTCCCTTGATGAGCACAGTTGTATTTATGCGGGCTCGTGGGTTTGGAGCTAAGAGTGGTAAAATCAGGCGTGGGCCACCTATGCAAGGCTTGAGTAGATGGAATAGCACTTCACTTTGGAATGTGGGGTGCTTGTAATCTATCAACTGGAGTACATCTCATTTTAATACCTTGTTATACCTATATACCTACATAATAACAAGCCTATTAAACTAGGTTTTTTCTATAGTTCTTATTGATTAGTTTCTTACTATAATACATTTCAGATAGTAAAATGAGGAAGGGTATTTCCTCCATTCTGCAGAGGTTTGGCCGTGTTATAGTTATCTTCTCGTCTTAGCATTCATCTAATTAGGATAATATTACTTTATAGAGGCAAAGAAGGTAATTGCTCTGGAGTTAGGGATTGATTAATTAAATTTTCAATTATGTATATAAGTTTTAAAGCTTCTAGAAGTTCTGTCTTTTAATAACTAAATGGGGTTCCTTCCATTAGACTGTGACTGTTTGTTATAAAAAGTAGATTCAGCACACTATAAACCAGCTTATATTTATTAGGTGTTATTTTGGAATCTTGATGGATATATATAGTATCTCCCTTTATTAAATCCTTTCTGGAAAGAGATAGAAGGATTAAAAACAATTACAAGTAAGTTTAGTTATTGGCAGCATGATTGAGTGTAAAGAGCCTAGAATTCAAATGTAAAGGCCTGTGTTCTAATTCTTACTGTGGTATCATTTTTGTGTTCTCAAGCAAATCATATAGCCTTTGGAAATCTCAGTTTCCTTAACAGAATCATGAAAGTGTTGAACAGGGTTCAAAATTTTTAACCTCTTAGAGAAGCTTAGGGGTCCAAAAAGTAATGTTAAAAATTCTGTAGATGATTGATTTGAATTTAATTTAAAAATTTTAAAAGTTTATGTTGCTAGTTTTATTCTTTCTATATGCCTTGGATTACAGTTACTGAGATCTTTATTTAATTCCAAGAATGTCCTGGGACTATAAGGAAAGTAGTGTTACCAAAAAAAAAAAAAAAAAAAAAAAGATTATGCTTATAGTTATCTTTTGGAATCAGAATTCAGAAAGGATTTTCTTTATACTTGGTATCCAAACAAATCCATAAGTTATTTGAGCATGGGAGTGGACCTTATTTCCTCTGATATTCTCAACCCCAGATTTCAGATAATTTGTGTTAATTTTAAACTTCAAAAATTTTATACAAATTAAATAATAATTTCACCTTTTATATCATTAATTGAGCTTAGGTCATGGTATACATTCTGTAATAGTATAGCACCTCATTTTGAATGTGGGGTACTTATAACCTAGGACTATATTATATATATAGGGGTGGGCATGTATGGAAAATTATATAATAATAAATAAATACAGGAATAAACTCTGTTTAGTGTACTCACAAATGTAAACTTCTTTTGCCCACCCATGTATACATTTCTATATATATAAAAGCCTAAGTGACCACTACGACCAAACAACCAGAGTGAACAGTTGACCAATTGCTATGACATGCACTGACCACCATGGGGCAGATGCTCAACACAGGGGCTGTCCCCTGGTGGTCAGTGTGCGCCCACAGCCAACATCACGAGACCCTATCCCCCCGCAACCCTTTCCCTCACTTCCTCCAGCTGGCTGGCCAACCTCCCATAGCCCCTGCTCCACCAGGCCAGTCTTCTGATGGCCCTGGTCAGGGGACTGGCTGGCCAACTTCCCAGGGCCCCTCTCCCCCACCATCTAGGCCAATAGCGCTGGCCAGATCAAGGGATCCCACCCATGCATGAGTTCATGCATTGGGCCTCTAGTACTACATAATCAAAACCTAATATGCAAATTGACCTAGCAGTAGAACAATTGTTGGAACAACTGGTTGCTATGATGCGCACTGACCACCCGGGGGGGGGGGGGGCAGACGCTCAATGCAGGAGCTATTACTTCTAGCCCACAGGCCCCAGGCCAGCCAAGGTGGGTGCCAGTGGGGGACCACGAATTATCCCACCAGTTGCCCCACAGAGGGAGGCGACCAGCAGCGGAAGGCAGGGCTGGCAAATGGGACGGTGCTGCCCCCTGATCACCCTGCCACTCACCTGCTGCAGAGGGAGGTGATCCGCAGAGGGAGGTGCTCTAGAAGGAGGTGACTGGTGGCAGCGGTGGGGGTGGAGTCAGCACGCGGGCAGTGCCAGGCTGGCCAAGGTGGGTGCCAGCATGGGTCCCCCAGTTGCCCTACTGGTCACCCTGCAGATCGGCCCTGATCGCTGGCCAGGCCTAGGGACACTACCCATGTATGAATTTTGTGCATCAGGCTTCTAGTAATATATATATATATATACTACTCTCTTAATTATTATAAAATGAGGTAACCATAACATTTTTAAGCTTTTACCTGTTTTCTCATATGAAGATAACACTTATCTCATTTTCCTCGTTTGAAGGATCCCATTAAAATCCTTATCTGGCTTGAATTCAAATTCATGTTTCTGTTTTAAACATTACAAACTTTATGTATGAACAATTGTGATTTTTAATGAAATATTCATTTATACTTTTTTTAATATTTATTTTTTAGGCATATTGTATTTTAGCAGGATCATTGGTATCTGAAGGAGGTATGTACTGTCATAGTATTTCTTTATTCTTAATTTAGTAATATATATTTAGTCGTTAATAAAAAAAACTGGGAATAGGGATCTAAGATTTGTCTACTTTTAAGGAGTAAACTCTATATGATGTACTGTGGTTGTTTCCATAAAGGGTCAGGGCAAGGGAAAAGCCATTTCTTCTAGAGTATCCTGTATAATAATCCTTATAATAAAAGTCTAATATGCAAATCAATCAAATAGTGGAACAACTGGTTGCTCTGATGCACTCAGTGCAGGATCTGCGCTGGTGATCAGTGCACTCCCACAGGGGAAGCACTGCTCAGCCAGGAGCTGGGCTCACAGCTGGCAAGCACAGTGGTGGTGGCGGGAGCCTCACCTGCCTCTGGGGCAGTGTTAAGGATACCTAACAGCTGATCCCTGCAGGCCATGCCCACTCCAGTGCACGAATCCATGCAATGGGCCTCTAGTCATATCATAAAACTCAGAACATTTGAAATGAAGTATAAAAATATAACTAAATACAAAGTTCTAAAAAAAATGAGGTTTTAGTATGTTAGGCAAAGTAGGCTGTCTTTTTGTAATACAGTATGTCAAAGTTTCTGAAAGTTTCAGCTATAGCAAGTGCTATGACAGAAGTGCTACTATCATATATGAATCTGCCTAATTCACTGCTTTACTCATAGTATGTTTACTTCTGAAACTCTGTCACTTTCTATGCATAGTATTTTATTAATCTTTGTCTATACAATGGTGATCCTCAAAAGGTTGGGAGGATCAAGAATGACTATGTTTACTTAATGCCTGCCAAATAGTAACTGTTAAGGCTGTTGTTATGGTAATGATATTTAAATTGTTATGGTTTTGAAATATGGGATTCATTATATTGTGATAATTAATTGGAATCTTGATAATGACTAGTTAATACAGAACTTTTGCTTAATTCCAACCATGGCATTAAAGTGTTACACATATTTATTTATCTTTTGAGATACCATCTTTAAAGTTTGGAGACATGAAGTTTCTTCCTTGCTGATATGAATGCTTTTCTTTCAGCAACACTTCTTGTTGCTGTAAATGAACTTCGTAGGAGTGCTGCGGCCAAAGGAGTGCCATTTTACAAGTATGGTATGTGCTTTAGAAAGCAGATGTATTATTTTATCTCCTTTATTTGCTTAAAATTGCCTAGTACTATTGCTTTGTTCCTTATAGATATGTACAAAATACTAGTATATCTTAATGTCTTCCCTATGTGTGGTTCTTATATATGTATCAATTCATGTATTTTTTTAATTTAACTTTTTACTTTATTAAGGTATTACATATGTGTCCTTTATCACCCCATTGTTCCCCCTCCCACTGTATCAATTCATTTTAAAAGAGAAATGTAATGTGATTTGAACATGAATACTTTATATTTGCATTTAACTTAAGTAAAATACAGTATTTATATATATGCTTATATAACTTAAAAAGCAATTTGAACATGTAAACCAAGAAATTGTTTGCCCTGAGCAGTGTTTTTAAAATCAGGATATCACACATTTTTAAATCTTCATTTATATCTTAATTTTAAATGGATACTTATTAAAATGTTATCTGAGAGTATCAAGTTAAGATTTCAGAAAGTTTCTTTTTTTATCTCTCCCCAATGATTAAGTAATGGAAAGTCGTGATCCTAGTACAAATGTTATATTATTGGAGGATACTGCAGCCGTCTTGGGAGTGACAATAGCAGCCACTTGTATGGGCCTTACTTCTATAACAGGTAAATATTCCTTATATTACAGGTAATTTATTTGTATTACTTAAATAATCCTATGTGGAAATTTTCTTTTACATCATTGAATAATTTTAAATCGATAGATTGTTAGATGCTAATTTTATACTAACCTATTAACTTATTTGTATAAAACATTTGGTCAGTAAAAGTATAAAATTTCTCTGCGTTAAGAATTTCTCTTAGAAATAAAGAAGACTGTTAATAGAGCATTTCTGTAATACTCTAAAGTTGTTCTTTACCATAAGTTACATAATTATTCTTTATGTGTAGAGGTATTGATATTTGTCCTAGTGACCTTACAAGTTTATTAAAATAAATGCAAGAAAGAACTTTAATAAACTCTAAAGCGCTGAATAAATACATATTGTGGCTCTTGTTAATTTGTCTTTTGCGCTGTTAGTCCCAATATTAACTGTTCTTGTTTTCCTATTTCCTTGACTCTTAAGCTGGCTCCACCTCATTTTGGTAGCTAGTTAAGTGTTTTAAAGTCCAATAAAATACAGATGACTCAGAAGTCAGAATGTAAAACAGAATCATTTAATATGCAAAGACTCGAATTTCTGAGGATGGAATAGTCTTGGAATGAAACTCCTTCCATTCTTAACCATTTGTTCTTGTATATTTAAATAATTGGAGGTGATAAATTCTCATAGTTCTGCAGTGTTTTTAAAAATACTCTAAAATATGAATTGGTCTTTCTCATTTTGAATATACATTTTAAGTCTGAACCAGCATTCTTTGATGTTCACTGTGTTCCAGAATATTTCCGTAAGTTTTTATTGTTTTTCTGGTTAACTTTATCATTTTAGACATAAATCATTACTTTGCAAAATTTCAGGCTTAAGAAAAGTGTGACTTGACAAGTCAACTTTTAATAGATTATTTTCTTTTATATTATAATATTAGTCAAATCAAACAAAATTTTTGTTTTAAGAGTATACACATGAATTAAATTTTATTTCGTTAGTTAAATTAATTCATTTAAATTAAATTTAAATAACATGCTAATAAATATATTTTTAGCTAATTTTCCTGTGACTTCTGTATGATTATTTACATACATATATTTTTAAATAAAAATGATGACATTTGGATTTTTAAAGTGCAATGCAATATATTTTATTTCAAACTCTGTAATTATATGCCTCCTAGAACATTATACTGTATTCATAAGTGGATCATTTTTAAGACTTTAGTACAGATAAGTCAGTTTACTTTTCAGTGTTATATTTTTGACTATATATTAGTAAAACTAGTACATGAATTGAGTTTTTTTAGTAAAATATGTTTTATCAAGCATTAAGAGACTTAAATTTAATATTGACATTTTATCTTTAGAATAAAAAGATTTCTCCAATCATAAAAGCCATGTGTTATAGTATTTAATTGATGTCTGTTATATAAATACTAGAGGCCCGATGCACGAAATTCGTGCACGGGGGCGGGGGATGTCCCTTAGCCCAGCCTGCACCCTCTCCAGTCTGGGACCCTCGAGGGATGTCCGACTGCCCGTTTAGGCCTGATCCTACCAAGATAGGGCCTAAACGGGCAGTCGGACATCCTTCTCACAATCCAGGACTGTTGGCTCCAAACTGCACATCTGCCTGCCTCCCTAATTGCCCCTAACCGCTACTGCCTGCCAGCCTGATCACCTGCTAACCACTACCCTGCCAGCCTAATTGATGTCTTAACTGCTCCCCTGCCAGCCTGTTTACCCCCAACTTCCCTCCTCTGCCGGCCTGGTCACCCCTAACTGCCCTCCCTTGCAGGGCCTGGAACCTCCCAATAGCCCTCCCCTGCTGGCCATCTTGTAGTGGCCATCTTGTGTCTACATGAGGGCAGGATCTTTGGCCACATGGGGGCAGCCCTCTTGTGTGTTGGAGTGATGGTCAATCTGCAAATTACTCTTTTATTAGATAGAAAAGAGGCCTGTTGCATGGGTGGGGGCCAGCTAGTTTGCCCTGAAGAGTGTTCCAGATCAGGGTGGACATTCCCTTGGGGCGAGGGACGGCCTGGGTGAGGGGCCTGTGGAGATTTGCAGGCCAGCCACGCCCCCCAGCGACCCAAGCGGAGGCCCTGGTATCTGGGATTAATTTATGTCTACAATTGAAACTTTGTAGCCTAGAGCGGAGCCAAGCTTTCTGCTCACTCAGTGGTGGCAGTCACTTCTGTTTGAAACTTTGTAGCCTAGAGTGGAGGCCTACTCCGGCAAATGGCAACGGCAGGTGGAAATCTTGGCTTCCTCCATTGCCAGGGAAACCCAAGCCTCTGTTCTCTCCAGCTCAGTGGCTGCCACCATTTCTGTATCTTTTATAATTGAAACTTTGTAACATTGAGTGGAGCCTAGGCCGGCAGTGGCAGGCAGAAAGCTTGGCTTCCTCTGTTGCAGGGGAAACCCAAGCCTTCCTCCTGCTCTCGGTGGTGGCAGCCATCTTGTTTGGGATTTATTTGTATAATCTCCTGATTGGTGGGCGTGGCTGTGGGCATGGCTTGTGGGTGTGGCAAAGATATGGTCAAATTTGCATATTACTCTTTTATTAGATAGGACTAGAGACCCGCAGCCCAGCCACGCATTGGGGCCAATTGGTGCTGTCTTGCCCGGTACCAGTCGGGGCCACCTGGCTGGGGGGAAGGGACCACAGGAGATTGGCCAGCCGGGGGAGGTTGGCTGTGGGAGTGTACTGACCACCAGGGGGCAGCTCCTGCATTGAGCATCTGCCCTCTAGTGGTCAATGCGCATCATAGCAACTGGTTGTAACGGTCACTTAGGCTTTTATATATATACTAGGGTCACGGTGCACGAAATTTGTGCACTGGGGTTGGGTGATCCCTCAGCCCAACCTGTCCCCTCATACATACTGGGAGCCCTCAGGGGATGTTCTACTGACCACTCATTCCCAGCCTGCCCAAGCATCACCCTGCAATGGGGCCAATGGCTGGTTGTGCCCCAGCCCTGTCCCCCCAGCCTTGGCCTTTGCCCCAGCCCTGCCTACCCTGGCCCTGGCCGCCTCGGCCCAGCCCCTCAGCCCTGGCCACCTCTGCCCTCGACCCGGGCTGCGCATGCTTGCTGGCTGGCTCCTCTCTAGCTCCTGATTGGCTTGTGGGCTGCGCACGCTTGCTGGCTGGCTCCTCTCTAGCTCCTGATTGGCTTGTGGGTGTGGCTTGTGGGTGTGGCTTGTGGGCATGGCTTAATTGGAGGTACGGTCAGTTTTCATATTACTTTTTTATTAGATAAGATTGATTAATCTACACATTTATAGATGATGAATTGTCTCATTGATTTTGGAAGAGAATTAAGCCCTAATAATTAAAGACAAATTTTAGAATCAGAATTGCCTGGAGGTTGAGAAGACACAGAATCCTAGACCACGCCTCCAGAGTTTTTGATTTGGAAGATCTAGGGTAAGGCCTGAGAATTTGCATTTCTACTAAGTTCTCAAGTGATGCTGATGGTCAAAGGACCACAGTTTGAGAACCACTGCTCAAAGGTACCCAGAGCAGCAATGAATGAACTTTCTTTTTAGTATCCAAAATAGTATTAGCTATGTAATCACCCTTGGTTGAATGATAAAGGAGTGGCCCATGTAAGTTTTTATATGGCTTTTATAATTTTCTTGTAGAACCTTGGTAGGAATAAGACACAAAAATTGTTATTTCTTTCAGTTTTGGATCTTATAGTTATTTTGTCAATCTGGGATAGTAAAAGTGTTACTGATACTGCTAACAGAAATGGACTCTTAATGTTATTAATCTCTCATAATAAAAACATAATATGCTAATTAGACCAAACGTCCTTCCTGATGTCCTTCCTTCTGGACAAAGCCACAGAAGGTGGGGGCCACAGCAGAGGCGGTAGAGGCCCCTGACTGCAATGGTGGCAGGTGGGGGCAGGGGCCAAGGCCCTTGCATGAATTTTGTGGATCAGGCCTCTAGTATGTATATAAATTCTCTAATCTGAAAATGCTCTGCAGCTTCACCCATATAATGGCAAAAAAAAAGTTCCTAAATAATAAAACCCCATAATACTCCCATGTAATATGAAGCAAGTTGTATCATTCCCATTTTGTAATAAAGTAAATAAGTCTATTAGAAGAAAGTCATTAAAGGAATCAGAATGAATTTGAAGTATCTTGATTCATTGATTATGTTCTTTGCTCACTAAAACTCATTGAAATAATAGAAAATGTTAATTTACTGACTTCTTGTATGCTTTTTTAGGCAATCCACTGTATGACAGCCTAGGTTCATTGGGTGTAGGCACCTTATTAGGTGTTGTCTCAGGATTCCTCATTTACACTAACACAGAAGCACTGCTAGGGCGATCCATCCAGCCAGAACAAGTACAGCGGCTTACTGAACTCTTGGAGAATGACCCATCAGTAAGGTCAGTTTGTTCCTATGTTGCTGCTAAGGTTTACAGAATCATTAAGAAATAGTTATGTTTGGTGGTAAATACTTCCAGAAGAGGTTTTAGATGCCTAGACTTCAGACCTTTTTATTCTATTACTTTTCAGAGTTGCAAACTTACAACAATTAGCAAGTGAAAGCATTTAGGAAACGCCTAAAGTTTCCTTTTAAATTTTGTGTATTTTTAATTTTTAGACTAGGAAACAGAAATTTGCAAAGTAGTTGCCTCGTTAATGTGGAACCATTTGGCTGGATCTTTCATATTTATATTTGCCTTATATTTGTATTACAATTATAAATTGAATATACTAAATTTAAGAAGATTTTCATTCATGGGGAAGTGATTACCAAATTTAATATAATTTATATTCCCTTCAAAAACAAATTTATTGTTTTAACTTATTTTAAGTTTTTTCTTATAATCTTTATCTTTTAAATTGTTCTATATAATAAAAGGCTAATATGCAAATTGCCTCCTGAACCTAGAGCTCAACTAGGAGTTCAACCAGGGGCAGGGCCTGCCAACCAATCGTGGCCCATCCCCTTGGCTGGCCTGGCCCGGCCTGATTGTCCCCAACTGGGGCAGGCTGGCCGAACCCCCCTCATGCACGAATTCATGCACAGGGCCTCTAGTTTTATATAATAAAGAGGTAACATGTAAATTGACTGTCACACACTCACACAAGATGGCTGCTCCCATGTGGTCAAAAGATGGCCACCACAAGATGGCTGGCAGGGGATGGCAGTTGTGGGGGATCAGGCCAGCAGAGGAGGGCAGTTGGGGGCAACCAGGCTTGCAGGGGAGGGCAGCGGGGGCAATTGGGCTGGCAGAAGAGGGCAGCTGGAGCAATTGGCCCGGCAGGGGAGCAGTTAGGGTTGATCAGGCTAGCAGGGAAGTAGTTAGGGGGTGATCAGGCTGGCAAGCAGAAGCGGTTAAGGACAGGCAGGCAAGCAGTCAGGTGAGCAGTTGGGAGCCAGCAATCCCAGATTGTGAGAGGGATGTCTGACTGCCGGTAGTCAGACTTTCCCCGAAGGGTCCCAGATTGGAGAGCGTGCAAGCTGGCTGAGGGACATCCTCCCCCCAGGGCATGAATTTTGTGCACTGGGCCTCTAGTATAAGAATAAAGAACAGAAGACTTAGGAGAGAATCAGATACAGAGTTCTGTTTTTTTTTTTTTTTAATATATATTTTTTATTTCAGAGAGGAAAGGAGAGGGAGAGAGAGATAGAAACATCAATGATGAGAGAGAATCATTGATCAGCTGCCTCCTGTATGCCCGCTACTGGGGATTGAGTCCACAACCCAGCCATGTGCCCATGACTAGAATCTATTCACTGAGCCAAACTATCTAGGGTGAGATTTAGAGTTCTAATACCATTTTTCAGTGAAATTCAGCAGCAGTGTAGTTTCAGAGTGAAGTGCAAGGAACAATACTTTAAAATTCCAATTTTAAACTTTAAGAGTGTATTTTTCTTCTGGGTTATAATTAAACTCTTTGAGTTAAATCTTTTAAGAATGGCCTATATGTCTGAATTGGTAAAACAAATGAGTGATTAAGCCCTGTATGTTTAATCTTGAAAAATAATTACCTAGATGGATCAGGATTAGAAATTGAGCATTCTTTTTGTTGCTAATCCTCACCTGAGACTATTTTTTTATTGACTTTTAGAGAGAGTGGAAGGGAGGAGGAAAGAAAGAGAGAGAAAGCAACATCAATGTGAGAGTGATACTCCATTGGTTGCTTCCTCCATGCACCCTGACAAGGGCTGGGGATCAAGCCTGAACTGAGGTATGTGCCCTTGATCTGGATTGAACCTGGAACCCTTCAGTCCTTGTCCTGCACTCTATCCACTGAGCCAAACCAGCTAGAGCAGAAGTTGAACATTCTGCTGACTGAAGAGTCCCAGGTTTGATTCTGGTCAAGGGCACGTGCTTGGACTGTGGGCTCGATCCGCAGTAGGGGACGTCCAGGAGGCAGCAATCAATGATTCTTTCTCATCATTGATGTTCTTTTTCTCATTATTTTAAGTTTTATTGGGTTGACATTAGTCTACGTGTGTGGATTACTAATTTACAAAATCTATATATAGGACAATGTGCCCACCACCAAAAGTCAAATCTCATCATTGATGTTTCAGTATCTCTCTCCCTCTCCCTTCCTCTCTGAAATCAATAAAAGCATATTAAAAAAAGAAGATGAGCATTCTTAAAATAAGTATTAGGATTAATAATTTAAGAAAATCCATATTAATATATTTTCCTTGTAATATCTTTGATTTTGGTATCAAGGTAATACTTTATAGAATAAGTTGGGGAATGTTTCCTTTTTTTATATTCTTTGAAAGGGTTTGTGAATAATTTGTAGTATTTTAATTGTTTGGTAGAATTCAGCAGTGATGCCATCTGGACATGGGTTTTTCTGGGTGACTAGTTTTTTTGTGTGTGTGTTTTTAAAAATTTTTATTTCATTGTTTAAGTATTACATATATCTCCTTTTTCCTTTCATTGACCTTCCCCCAACCTCCCTTACCCTTGTCGCATGCCCTCATCCCACCCCCTCATTGTCTTGTGTCCTTTGGTTGTGCTTCTATGCATGCTTACAAATTTTTTGGTTGATCCCTTTCTCTCCCCCCTCCCACCCCCTGCCTCAACACTAACAGATGGGGGCTGCTTCAGTCACCAACATCCCAGTAACCATCTCCAACCCCTCAGAGCAATCAAGATTGACCAGCCCCGCTAACCCCTTGTCTACAGCTTTCTATTATTAAAGCACTGATTGGCTTCTGGCAGTGTGTTTTTTTGTACCTTGTCTTCTAATTCACTGATGTGGTCCTCAGCCTCTTCTAGTCTACTGTTTAAGACTTCCATTGTGTTCTTTATTACAGCTCTATTGTTCATCTCCTGTTGGTTCCTTTTCATTCCTGACATTCTCATTCGGCTCCTTATAGTTCTCATTGAGTGGTGTGTATTTGTCATTGTGTTGTGTGTATTTGTCATCCAGCTGTTTAAACATCCTTATAACCATTACTCTGAATTCTTTTTCTGATATACTGCTAGCCTCAGTTTCATTTAACTTTCTTTCTGGTGATTCCTCTTTTTCTTTTCTTTAGTGATTGCTTTTTTGTCTTCCCATGTTTTGCTGTAACATTTTAATTGTAGATCTGATTGGTTTGATACTCAGTTTCTTTTGGGGATGGTGCTACTGGTGTAATCTCTCAGGCCTCCTGGGCTTGGTAATCTAATGTTGCTCCCTAGTTGAGCTCTTTGAGTTTTCTTGATGTAGGCCTGTGAGCTTGAAAAGTACAACTGCAGTGTCCAGAAGTCACCAGCTATGGAGGGGGCTGTCGCAGTTTTTGCTGTCTTGCGCCGTTGATTGAAATCGTGCATGCCCAGCGGGGACTCACAGTGCACCCAGGAACCGTCTGTTGGGGTGATGGGTCTCAGGAGGCCTGGGCTCTGGAAAGGTGTGACTGTGGTGTCCACAGTTTGAAATCACGCATGCCCAGCAGGGACTCACAGTGCACCCAGGAACCGTCTGTTGGGGTGATGGGTCTCAGGAGGCCTGGGCTCTGGAAAGGTGTGACTGTGGTGTCCACAGTTTGAAATCACGCATGCCCAGCAGGGACTCACAGTGCACCCAGGAACCGTCTGTTGGGGTGATGAGTCTCAGAGGCCAGTGCTCTGGAAAGGTGTGACTGTGGTGTCCAGAGTTCTGTAGTTGTGGGGTGGGCAGACTCAGCTTTTGCTGCTGCACCTGTGGTGGATGTGCACACGCTCCCAGTGGAGGATTACAGGGGCGCCCACGGTGCATTTGCCAGTGAGGGGCTCTGAAGCACTCTGAAGGGCCCTGGCACTGGAGCTGCATAATTGAGGCATCTGTGGGCAGGTATCCAGAATGAGTGAATTCAGAATTTCTACTGCGAGGGGGAGTGCATCCCTCTGTGTCCAAGATCACACCCAGCAAGGACTCACAGCAGCTGCCACCAGTACCCTGTGAATAGATGGGCTCAGGGTGTCTGCCGTTGGAAATGCGCGCACAGACTGTGGCGGTACATTTGCAGGCGCAGAGCTCTGATGCACTTTGAGCAGCCCTGGTGCTGAAGTTAAACAGCTGGGATATCTGTGGGCAGTTATTCAGAAACAGGGAATTCAGAATTTCTACTTCGGGGCAGCACGTCCTTATCTGTACAGAATCACACTCAGCAGGGGCTCAAAGCAGCTCCCCACAGGACCCTGTGGATAGATGGGCACAGGGCGCCTGCCTCCATGAGGCGGAGCGTTTGCTGGTGTGTTTACGGGCGCAGAGCTCTGATGCACTTTTGAAGGGCCTTGGTGCTGAAGTTACACAGCTGGTGTGTCTGTGGGCAGTTATTCGGGCAGAGGGAATTCAGAACTTCTATTGCGGGGCAGCGAGCCCTTATCTGTACAGAATCACAGATGTGGCTCCTAGTGGCTCCCAGGCGCTGCCTACTGAGTGGTGTGCCCTGGATGCCTGTGTGCTGGAAATGCGCGAATGTGGTGTCTGGAGTTCTGCCGCAGGGGAGAGGGAAGATGTACTTACTGCTGTGGGAACGGTGCACCTTTGGAGGTGTAGGTCCCAGGGTGCATGGTTCTGCGACTGGGGTAGCAGGATTTTGGCATAGTGGCTGCTGGGTCCAGTGGTGTCAAGTCCCCACTGGGTGGTGGTGCTGATGAGTTTCTATAAAAGGCCTCTGTCCCCTTCAAGATGGCATGGGCTCCATGCCCGAGTCCTGTGGTCCAGGGAGTGCCCACAGCGGTAGTAGTTTCTCCTTGTCCAAGAGAGCCTGGTCTGCCAACCCCTGCTGCTCCTGCAGGATCTAGCCGTCCTCCCTCACTCACACACACATCCACACTCCTATCATCTCCTCACTCCTCACTTCCTCTCCCTCACCCCTGTCCTGCCTTCTGCCATCCCCATTGCTTCATGACTAGTTTTTTTTATTACTAATTCTATTTCTACTAGTTATACATCTGTTCATATTGTCTTTTTCTTCTTGAGTCAGTTCTGATACTTTGTGTCTAAGAATTTGTCCACTACTTCTGAGTTATCTAACAACAGTTCAATGTATTTCTTTGTAATTCTTTTTATTTCTTCAGGTTTAGTAGTAATATCTCTTCTCTCAATGCTGATTCTAGTAATTTGAGTCTCTTGTTTTTCTTGGTTAGTCTAACTAAAGGTTTGTCAATTTTGTTGATCTTTTTAGAAAACCATTTTTTGGTTGAATTCATTTTCTGTTATTTTTCTATTTTCTGTTTCATGAATTTTTGCTCTAATCTGTATTATTTTCTTTTTTGCTTGCTTTAGGTTTAGTTTGCTCTTTTTCCAATTTCTCTTAAGATGGTAGGTTAAGTTTTGATTTGCTATTTTCTTCTTAATATAAGCTTTTACAGTTACAAATTTTCCTCCAGTCTCTACTTTTGCTGCATCCTATAAATTTTGGTATTTTGTGGCTTCATTTTCATTCATTTCAAATAATCTCACTTCTGATTTCATTTTTAGCATTGGTGATTTATAAGTGTCTTACTTTCCATGAATTTCTGAGTTTCCCTAATGTCTCTGTGTTACTGATTTCCTACTTTATTCCATTTTGTTTGGAGAACATGTTCTTTAAATTCACTGGTTTGTTTTATGACCTAGCAGTGGTCAGCAAACCGCGACTCACAAGCTGCCTGTGGCTTGCAAGTCGTGGTTTGCCGACCACTGACCTAGCATCTGATCTGTCTTGGATAATGTTGTGTAGATGTCTGTTAGATTTAATTCATTTATAGTGTTTAAGCCTTCTATTTTCCTATTAATCTTAGTGTTTAGTTATTGTTGCCATTACTGCAAGTAGGATATTAGAAATCTCCAGCTATTTTTTGTTGAACTGCCTATTTCTCCTTTTATTTCTGTCAGTTTTTGCTTTACATATTTTGGTACCTTGCTGTTAGGTACATATATGTTTTTAATTTCACTTATAGTTAAAGTGTAAAAAAAGAGCTATAAGTGGAATGACTGGCAAATTTGAACTTTTTACTATAAGAGTGAAGATCTATATATTAAATTGTTGGAAAAAATATTAGTAATCTAAAAAGTTTATACAGTTTTTTAGATAGTGTATTAGTTATCTATTGCTATGTCACAAAATACCCCAAAATTCAGTTACTTAAAACATTTATTACCTCACAGTTTCTGCGGGTCAGGAATCCGGCCATGGTTTGTGTAGGTCCTCTACTTCAGGATTTCTGAAGCCATTCAGGTGTTAGTTGGGACGGTAGTCATCTTCTGGGGATGAATCTGCTTCTGAGCACACTCAGTTATTGATATGATTAATTGTTTTTGCCATGTGGTCCTCTCCAGCATGGCAGCTTGCATAATCAAAGTATGCAAGCTGAGAAGGCAATAGAGATTGAGGGTAAACAAGATGAAAGTGATGAAGTGACATCGCATCACTGTGCCATGCTCTGTTGGATAGGAGCAAGTCACTAGGTCTAGTTCTCATTCGAGAAGAGAGGCTTGTACAAGGGCTTTAAAAACAAGAGGCAGGGCTCTTAACCAGTTTGGCTCAGTGGATAGAGCATTGGCCTACAGACTGAAGGGTTCCAGGTTCGATTCCGGTCAAGGGCATGTACCTTAGTTTCAGGCACATCCCTGGTAGAGGATGTGCAGGAGGCAGCTGATCGATGTTTCTCTCTCATTGATGTTTCTAACTCTATCTCTCTCCCTTCCTCTTTGTAAAAAATCAATAAAATATATTATAAAAACAAACAAAAAATAACAAAACAAAACAGGAGGCAGGGATCATATGAAACCATGACAGATACTATCTATGACAGCTTAGTTTTATATAAGAACACAAAGAAAGTGTGCATTAGGATGTTTTCATTACCTGCTACTCATGTATTAGCAAAATAATCACATTTATTAATATTTTGTAAGGACTGAGGTAGATATGCTTTTTTTTAAAGAATAAATTGTATAACCTCTTGACAATCTGAACAAGTTTTATTTCAATTTGGACAGATATAACTTTATCAGTATTAATTTCTTTTTTACAAGAATAATTTACTGATTTTTATAGGAGTACCATTTTTGTCCAGTCTCTTCCTGCACCTCCCACACCCCTTTCCCCCCAAGAATTGTCAGTCCACTCCCTTTCTATGTCCCTGATTCTATTATATTCATCAGTTTATTTTGTTCATCAGATTTTTAATTCACTTGATTTTTAGATTCACTTGTTGATATACATGTATTTGTTGTTCATAATTTTTATCTTTACCTTTTTCTTCCTCTTGGAAAATACCTTTCAGCATTTCATATGGTACTGGTTTAGTGGTAATGAACTCCTTTAGCTTTTTCTTATCTGTGAAGCTCTTTATCTGCCCTTCAATTCTAAATGATAGATTTGTTGGGTAGAGTAATTTTGGTTGTAGGTTCTTGCTATTCATTATTTTGAATATTTCTTGCCATTATCGTTTGGCCTGCACAGTTTCTGTTGAGAAATCAGCTGACAGTCATATGGGTGCTCTCGTGTAGGTAACTAACTGTTTTTCTCTTGCTGCTTTTAATATTCTCTCTTTGTCTTTTGCTCTTGGCATTTTAATTATGATAATAATAAAAGCATAATATGCTAATTAGATCAGATGACCTTCCGGATGAAGCCAGGGCTGTGTGGGAAGCCCAAGTCCTGGGTTCCAGAAGGAAGCTGGTGCTGGCAGCCTGGGGAAAGAAGGCCTACTCTTGCATGAATTTAGTGCACCAAGCGTCTAGTTTACATAATATATACAGATTACCATAAAATAATGTTTATTAAGTTTATACCTTTGGAATTATGTAAAAATAGCTAAATGGACATTTATTTGGAAAAATGACAGGTGGCACTTAATGGTAAACACTCCAAAAGCCATTTTAATTCATTTTCATCACTGGTGCAAAAAATAATTCTAGATTATGTGCCATTGAAATGTATATACATGTAACCATTTATAACCATTGTTATTGATTGCAGGGCAATTCATGATGTTAAAGCCACAGATTTGGGACTAGGTAAAGTAAGATTTAAGGCAGAAGTAGATTTTGATGGACGAGTTGTTACAAGATCATATTTGGAAAAACAAGATTTTGACCAAATGCTACAGGTAAGTGTATGTATTTATTGTTTTCTTATAAAACCAGTGGTTTAAAAAGTTACTTTTTAAGTAAATGAAATAAATCTTTTAAAGGAGATTTTTTGAGAGAGAAGAAAGGAGGTGGGGGGGAGAAACATTGATATGAGAGCAGAACACTGAGTGGCTGCCTCCTGCACACTTCCTGTGGGGACTGAGCCTGGAACCTGGGCATGTGCCCTGACCTGCATCAAATGAGCAACCTTTCAGTGCACGGACCAGCCACACTGACCAGGGCTAAAATAAAACTTTTTTTTTTTATAGCTCATAAAGTCACTTTAGTTTTCAATTTCTTAGGGTTCCAAAACTTGACAGAGATCAAGTGCTTGCCAGACATTTTATATATATTACCTAATGTACTTTTAACAGTCTTGTGAGGTAAAGAAATAATATTTTTGTCCTGGCTGGTATGGCTCTGTGATTACAGTGTCAGCCCATGCACTGAAGGGTTCAGTATCCCATCAAGGGCATGTATCTGGGCTGCAAGTTTTATCCCCTGGCCCCGTGATCAGGTATGTGCAGGAGGCAACTGATCAAAGTGTCTCTCTCAAACATCGATGTTCTCTATCCTGATCCCCCTATTCTTCCACTTTCTCTAAAAATTAACAGAAAAAACATCCTGAGGTGAGGATTAACAAAAAAATAAAGTTTAAAAAAGGAAATATTTTTATTTTTATATATAGGCAAATAAAGACAGAGAGATTTAAGCAACTTGCCTAAAATTGGAGAGCCATATATGGAGTCACATAGGAATTTCTGTCTCTGTTGCCTCCAGAATCCATTGTTTCTTTTTTTTTATAATTTAAAAAATATATTTAATTGATTTTTTACCAAGAGGAAGGAAAAGAGATAGAGAGTTAGAAACATCAATGATGGAGAAACATCGATCATCTGCCTCCTGCATACCCCCTACTGGGGATGTGCCCGCAGCCAACATGCATGCTCTTGACCGAAACTGAACCTGGGACCCTTCAGTCTGCAGGCCCGATGCTCTTATCCACTGAGGCAAACCCGTTAGGGCCCATTGTTTCTTTTATTAAGAATAGTTTAAAAGATGCTCTAACTGGTTTGGCTGAGGGGATAGAGCCTTGGCCTGCTGTATAATATTCCATTGTATGCATCTCTGAAATTTATTTACCCAGTCTTTAGTTAGTGGACATTTATATTGTTTCTGATGTTAAGCTCTTAGAAACAGTGCTACAGTGATATTTTCATACTTGTTTCCTTGTTCACATGTATAAGAATTTCTTTAGGGAAATATATAGCTAAATTTAAAATAGGTGGGCCTTTGGGTGAACATATCTTCAACTTCTCTAGGTATTGGCAAACTTTTCTCCAAAGTTGGTCAACTTAATTTCCATCATTAGTTTATTAAATCTGTTGCTTCACATTCTTACTAGATTGTATTGACAGTATTTTGAAATTTTTGTCATTATGGTAGGTGTGAAATGGTATCTTGTTTTAATTTATATTTCCCTGGTCATTGTGAGGTTAATAAACATTGAAATTCATTAACCATTGGGATTCCCTCTATTTGTTTCTTTTAAAAAAATACACATATTTTTATTGATTTCAGAAAGGAAGGGTGAGGGAGAGAGAGAGAGAAACATCAATGATGATAGATAATTATTGAATGGCTGCCTCCTGCATGTCCCCTCCTGGGGATCGCGCCTGCAAAGCAGTCATGTGCCCTTGACTAGAATCGAACCTGGGACCTTTCAGTCCACAGGCAGACAGTCTATCCATTGAGCCAAACCAGCTAGGGCTTGTTTCTGTTTTTAGTTAATTTCTCTTATTCTGACAGATTTGTAAACATTTTATTTTTGATGTGCTTGACTCTAATTCTCAGTTGAGTATATGCAAATATCTTTTTCTAAGTTTGTGACTCACCACTTTGTTGTTCAGACTTACTGATAATGTGGTTTTTAATTTCAATGCCAAACTTATAATCTCTGCGTGTTTATAATCTTGCTCAAGTAATCTTTATCTTATTATCATAAACATACTTTTTATATGTTCTAAAAGCTTTGCAGTTTGATTTTTACTGTTGGGTTTTTAACCTAAGAATTGTTTTTGTTTTGTTTAATGGTTTGAGGTAGAGGTTTAATTTTTTTTTTATAGAAAAGTAATTGCCCTGGCACTATTTATTGAATAGAGTTTTTTGTTTTCACTTTTTACCACTAATTTCTATGCTACCTTAATGTGACATTTTACTCAATTTTTTTTTAATGTAAGTTTTTCGGAAATAGGTTGTTTATTGCCTGTGGCTTGAAAGTTGTCTTTTTATTTGTTTATTTTTTAAAATATATTTTATTAGTTTTTTTACAGAGAGGGATAGAGAGTGAGAAACACCTATCAGCTGCCTCCTGCACACCCCCTACTGGAGATGTGCCAACAACCAAGGTACATGCCCTTGACCAGATTCAAACTTGGGACCCTTCAGTTCACAGGCCTATGCTCTATCCACTGAGCCAAACTGGTTAGGTCATCTTTTTATGTTTTTTAATCCTCACCTGAAGACATGCTTATTGATTTTTAGAGATAGAGGGGAGAGGGGGGAAAAACAGAGAGAGAGAGAGAAACATTAATATGAGAGAGAAATATCGATATGAGAAACTTCAATGTTTGCCTTCTCATAAACTCCCTTACTGGGGATCGAAACCACAACCTCTTGGTATATGTGACATTACTCCAACCAACTGAGCAGGGCTGGTTTGAAAAAGTTTTTTATTTTTCATTAAACTTAGTGGTGTTACAACTTTTTAAAAGAAATCATTAACATATTAATTTTTGTTTTTCTGTTATCATTTTCTTTATAGGAAATTCAAGAAGTAAAAACTCCTGAAGAACTAGAGACATTTATGCTTAAACATGGAGAAAATATTATTGATACTTTAGGAGCTGAAGTCGATAGACTTGAAAAGGAACTAAAAGTAAGATATATTCATTATAATAATATATAACATAATATAATAATTTATTTTTTGAGTACTTCCTGTATGTCAGACACTATGCTAATTGCATCTTATGAATATTCTCCCAGTAATCCATGATGTATTGGTTGCATTGGTAAGAAAATGATTGGGTTGGAAAAATTAGATAATTTGTTCAAGAAAGTAGGGTAATTGGGATTTGAACCTATGTAGCTCAACTAACTCTACCTTCTTTACGTCTATCACTATTCTGTACTGCTTGCCTCGTATTTAAAATACTCAACTGTTTTTGTCTGTTAAGTCAGAGAAAAAATGGTGTGTGACCTTAAACATACACATACATCTTGCTTTTAGTACATTTGACGTCATATTTTATGTTTGTTTTGTTCAGTTGGAAATCATAACAACATATTGGTTATTTTACTGAAAAATGTAAAAAACTCTCAGTGTTCTCAGATTGTCATTTATTGACATTTGAGTTCTATTTTTTTGCAGTAAATAAAACTTGTAAATGATTTTTAACATAGCTTTTTGAAGGCCATGCATTTTTTTTTCAGTTGATGTTGACCATTCTTAGTTTTGTTAAAAATTAAAGGGAATCAAAAGCAAAAATTGAGGGGAAACATATCACTACTTACTCTCTTTTCTTCTATAATCCAGATCTGATCACATTAATAGAAGTACTCAATTAAGATCATTTTACTAATGTTAATATTATAGTTCACAAACTTTGTCAGGCATTTTTTTTTGAAGTTTGTACATGAGCAGTTCTCACATATTTTACATTCTTAAAAATTGAGGACCCAAAGAGCTTTTGTTTGTTTATAGTTGAAGTTTTCTAAAATGAAAAAAAATTAGAACAATGGTATTGTTTACACTTTTGTAAAAATCAAAGACATCTAGATTCCTATATCTGTTTCTACATTCAGTCTGCTGACATACATTGTTTTGATTGAATAATATGAACAAAAGAAGGAGCTCAAGCATATTCTTATACCTTTTCAAATGATTGTGTTATTCTCTTTTGATATTATACCAAAGCCTGACAATTGATAACCTCTTTTTAAAAAAAACCTATATAATAGAAGCCTAATATGCAAATCAACCGAATACCGGAATGACTGGTCGCTAATGACGCACATTGACCACCAGGGGGAAGACACTCAGCTCAGGAACTGGCCCCAGCCCAGCCAAGGCTGGTGCCAGTGGAGGCCACCCGATTGCCTCACCGGTCACCCCATAGAGGGAGGCGACCAGCATGGGCAGGGCTAGTGAGTGGGCAGGGCTGGTGAGTGGGCGGCGCTAGGCCAGCCAAGGCAGGTACCAGCAGTGGGGCTCCCCAATAGCCTTGCTGGTCGCCCCATAGATCGGACCTAATCGCTGGCCAGGCCTAGGGACCTTACCCGTGCATGAATTTCATGTACTGGGCCTCTAGTATATAGTTTATTGATTTCAGTGAGGAAAGAAGAGGGAGAGAAAAATAGAAACATCAGTGATGACAGAGGATCATTGATTGGTTGCCTCCTGCATACCACTAGTAGGGATTGAGCCCGCAATCCAGGCCTGTGCCCTGACTGGGAATTAAACCCAGACCTCGTTCAGGGTGATGCTCAACCACTGAATGACACCAGCCGGCACAACTGATAGCCTCTTAAAAGCTTAGTTGCATTGTGGAATCTGAAACCATATCAATGAACCTTTTATATCATTATGAATTTATGGGACAACCCTCATTTCTAACACTGTTACAAAGTTTGAGAGGTTCCTTAAAAGCACCATCAGGTTAGATAATCCACTAGGAATTTCAGAACTCACTAAATGCTATTAAACTCAGTTATGGTTTATTACAGTGAAGTGACACAGATTAAAACTAGCCAAGGGAAGAGGGGTGCATAGGTCTGAGTTCCAACACAGAGCTTCAGTTGTCCTCTTTCCATAGAGTCATGGGCAGTATTTCTTTCTTAGCAACTGTTGGGCAGTTTGCAAAAAATATTGCCAATCATGGAAGCTTAACTAAGTCTTTGTATCAAGAGATTTTTTTTAGCCTTCGTAGTTGACTGTCTAAGCAGCTGACCTTACATTTTCAGCTTCTTTTGGAGGTAAAGCAGACACTGTGTGGCTGAAGGTAAATAAAGACATAATCATCAGGCAGGACATTCTGGGGGATTGGAGATCACCTCCCAGTAGCCACAGACAAACCAGACCTCTCTTTGGGAATGATTAATTCTCTACGAGATACTTTTATATTAAAATCTGTTGGCCTGTCTTGGTACTCTGAATGGATCTTTTACCCATGTGTGATTCTGTAGTATTACGCATTGGCCATTTGGAAAACAAGTGATTGACTGAATCTTTGCACATCTTTCCAATGTTGCATTGTAAAGTAGAAGCTGTCAGGTTCACGGTAATGGTTATGAGTTTTCCAACATTCTGATTTTCCCTTGAAAGCTTTCACAAATAGTTTTAGCTGTTTTCTTTGAAGTAACAGACTCATTTTATTTTTTAACAGATGCCTGCCAAATACTCGTTTGAATAACTGTAGTTTGTTAGTTGTTCTTTTAAATCAAAATGGTGTTTAGCTTTTTAAAAAAGCATTCGACTCAGTTCATAACTGAATCAATCCCAGAAGTACTTTTCTTTGTGACTTCAGTCTGATGACATACTTCCTGTTTGGTCATAGAATATTTTTTAAAGTGTATTCAGGAGTTCAGGTTTAGTAGACCAGTACTTTAAAAAAAAATTTTTTTTATTGATTTCAGAGAGGAAGGGAGAAGGTGAGATAGAAAGAAACATCAATGATGAGAGATAATCATCGATCGGCTGCCTCCTACACACCCCCTACTGGGGATCAGGCCTACAACCTGGGCAGGTGCCCTTGACCAGAATTAAACCTGGGACCCTTCAGTCCACTGAGCCAAACTGGCTAGGGCTAAACCAGTGCTTTTCACCACTCTTTGAAGGACAAGTTTAAAGTAAAATTACCTTTTTCTTTTAATTGTGAGTGGCAGTAAAAGAACAAAATGACTGCCCCTAACTGCTCCATTGCTGGTCTGATTGCCCTTAACTGCTCTACTGCCTGCCTGATCGCCCCTGACTCAGCCTCTGCCACTGCAGCTTTGCTGGAAGAACGTCCAGAAAGTCATTTGGCTGGTCTGGTCTAATTAGCATATTATGCTTTTATTAGTATAGATAGTGCTTAAGCTCATGGATGGTTATTGCTACACTTATCTCCCTGTCTAACCTGAGTTTCTTAGCATCTGAGTATTAATAGTCTTATTTAATAATCATAGCTCCAGTCCTAGCTGGTTTGGCTCAGAGAATAGAGTGCTGACCTGTGGACTGAAGGATCCTGGGTTCGATTCATTAGGGCACGTGCCCGGGTTGCGATCTCAGTCCCCAATGGAGGCTATGCTGGAGGCAGCGGATTAGTGATTCTCGCTCATCATTGATATTTCCATCTATCCCTCTCCCTTCCTCTCTGAAATCAATAAAAATAAATTTTAAAAACTAGTAATGACCATAGCTCCATTTCCTGGCAAAATGCCTAGCCCAAGACTATATGGATTGTTACTAAAATAAATGAATATCAATGTATTTTTGTCTGATTATTGTTTTGCAGTGGTTTTCTTTTTACCACAAATGAGCATATTTTCAGTGCTTTATAATGCTTAGCCCATAATACATCCTTAAACCATTACTGTGTGAACAAACTTCTATTGGTGAGACTACTTACTGTATCATGTATAATATGTTTGATCTGTTAATCTATTGGTTTTATTTTTTTTCTTTATCAGTCATTTCTCTTGCTAGTATGCTACAATGAAATAATTTGATCAAATGTTTTCAATGGCTTTAATGATCAAAAGAAATATGAGAAAGAGAAGATTCTGTTTTGTCCTGAATAACATGGTCGTGATTTTTCCTTCCAGAAACGAAATCCTGAAGTTCGACATGTTGATTTGGAGATATTATAGAGTTGATGGAATGAATCACTTCAGAGGGACCTTGGAAACAAGTTTGTTGAGCCTTCTCTCCCACATTGACGGAGTCAACGCCATTCAGAAACCACTCTTTTTTAAGAGGAAGGCAATATTTTATGTAAAAGGACCATTCAACAATCTACAGAACTAAAACTACTTCTTACTTCTAAGAGACACATTACAAGTTGAACCAGTTTGGAAATCATCATGTTTTTATGTTTTAGTAGGAAACAGTTAAATTGATCACAATTTCTCATTTTGGCCTGTCAGAGTATATTGTACCTTATAATCATGTTTCCTTTCTCCATATTGATAAAAATAAGCAGCATCCATCGGGTTATTAATTTTGTTTCCACTGAAGACTTCACTCCATCGAAACCTGTCAATATGAACATGCTGGCTAAATCTTGGTTTGTGGTTTTTAAAGTCATGCCGCTTCAGTCTGCCTTTATAGAATATGGAGATTATTTTCACATACCTTATGACTTTGCCCTGAGTACTGAGAGGAGCACTCTCCTAATCTGGTTATCCATAAATGTTCATTCCAGAATGGGCTTGGTTACTGAATTGAAGGAAGGTATTTTAATACAGCCTTTGAGGTCATAGTAGTTGCCATTTTGTAAAATTTCTTATTTCTCCTTTGCTTTTTTTTCTTACTTGGTTTAATTTTCCTGATGGCAAAAGATATAAAATAACCCTATATGTTCCATGGGCCAGTATAATGACTGGCTTTGTTTTTTTAACTGGCTTCAGTGCCATCATGTGTATTTATTAGGACATAATGCATTTATAAGTATTTTGACATTCTGTATAATGGGCTAGAAATATTTATAATTTTATAGATAAGGTAACATTTTACTTTTAATTTATTTAAAAAGGCACTCTTATGTAAATCTGAACTGTGGGTATTTCTTGCTTTAAGAGAAAGGGAGAGAAGTAAATCTCATATGCAGAACTTGTGTCCTTGATTTTTTATAACACCATAGTCTGTAGCATGTCTGTAACCTGAGTTCCTCAGTTACAAATGGGCATTTAGCATAAATATGTCTATAACATTAGGTAAGTAGCTTTCTAATGATCATAAGGTATCAAGGTGAAAAGAAATACAATTGAGGAATTAAAAATCTAGTGCAAAACTACAGCTCTGTCTCCTTTCATCAAAACAACTCATGCACTTTAAGTGGTTCAGGTAGCACTTAGCATTGTCCACACGAGTGATAGTTGAGTGATCTCTTTACTGGGTAAATGAGTGCTTGACATAAGGACTAACTACCTATCTGAGGTCAGTGTCGAAAACTTACTTAGATCGAAGTTAATGAATTACAGCAAATTGTAATGCTGAAACAAAACAAAAATAACATTTGATGAAAGGGTTTATAATGATAATTTTTGATCCATAAATGTTATCTACTGGAAAATTGTGACAATGTACATTGTGGTACATTTATTTTTACCATTAGAGAGCATTTTGCATGCTGTACATTTTTAGTGAAATTACATTCCAGTTTTATTTTTTAAGATAAAAAACTATTGTATATATATAGTTTGATTCTCTGTTCTTACGGTTTCAAATTCTTCATTTTTCCCCCCATTATAATTCACTCTATACTTTGTGTTCTTCCTCTCTTCCCCTTTCCACCTGCCATTTGTTTTTCCATGTCTCTGCCAATATGGGAAAGTACTAAACTCTATCTAATTCCCTCCTTGTAAAATTAATCTGAAAAATTTCACGTAGTTAGACAATAATAACTCATTAAAAATATCTCAAATTTGGTTTTCTAATCTGATTTGATTGAGGTCATAACTATTCTTAAATAATTGAAGGCTTATGTTTCTGTCTTGTTTTTAGTACTGTTGTGCACTGGTATTTTACAGTTTGTTTAAGCAAAATTGGATAGAAAGACGCATAGTACATATCAAGCAATTTAAATATTTCTGTGGGATCGGGGAAATGTAAGACCTCTCTGGACCTTTTTCCTTTTAAACTAGAGTCAAATTTGAATTTGAAAACCAGAAAATTTGGGTCTCTTAAAATAAGATATTTCATTCAGGTTTCTTGTTTGTGCGTGTGTGTGTGTTTCCAAATTAATACTTCTTTTAAGTCTTGTCCTATTCCGTACTAGCACTTGAATATTTAAACATACAAATCTTAATATTTTAAAGGAAAATAGCTCCTGCAGTGGAATAGTATTAAGAATAATGTTGGACAAAAGAGGATAGTCAAGGGTCCATGACTCTTGTCTGTACTAAGCTGAAATCTGGGAACCATCGGAGGTCAAGTGTGCTTGCTTTCAGCTTTGACTGAAAATGGATCTCTAATCAGCTCCTGAACTAAGTAAGGTGGCACATTTTTTGAGACCATGGCAGAAGAAAGGAGTGTGAGGGATGGAAATCCTTTTTTAAGTGGACCATATTGGTGGCCAATAGTATTCAGTTCCAAAGAGGAAGATTTCTGAACAGAGAGGAAACTGAGCTAAGATCACATTGGAAATTCCCCCCCCACTCCACACACACATCCTCAGAAAAGTTAATCTCTGCATACATCATCCTACACCCCCCCACATAACCCAGAATAACAAAAGGCATAATAACACTTGAATTTGGGGTATATGATTTTAATGCTACCTTAATTATCCGATAATTTGGATAATGCTTTTTGCTAAAATTGTACCATCTAAATAAAGGAAATTACTTATATCTTAAATCTGGTAACTTTATGAGGTAGAATGCTAGGAACTACAGAAAATTGCACAGGCGTTTGGAATTTATACTGTCTTTCTCAAATTATATTTGTCAAGTTTGGGCATTTAAAAATAATGCTGACCTCCAATTCGCCAAACTGTCAGAAGTCAGTGAAGCAAAGAATTGAATGTAAAAGATAGATTCAGAGATTGTCTCTCCTAATTCCCTCATCCCTGTCTCTGAAATGGGACAGACTTTGGAGAGATTTATATAGAAAAATTGGTCTGGCAGCCTTTACATTTGCATTTAAGTTTACTAGCACTCCTAGACTTGGTTTTATGGAAAAAGAGAAATTTCATTTCTGTTACGTTGTGTTTCAGTTGTCTGATTTCCTGGTCCCTAGGGATGCTTTTTTTTCCTTAAATGTCTCATGTAAATAAGAGCAGTTCACTTATTAGTTTGGGATTTTCCCCCTGATAAATGTGTTTTTTTGTATTTTTTTTTTGTAACATAAATCCTTTTTTACCTCATGTATTAAAAACTAAGCTGTGTAATTGGATACATTTTACCTTAAAAATCATATCCGTATATTTTTAACAGAATTTATTATTCATTGAGTATGTTTGTTAAGATTGTAGTTTCCTGGTCTCACAAAACTGTAACAACTACTTTTTTTTTAATCCTTACCCAATGATATTTCTTCGTTGATTTTTGGAGAGAGAAATATAGATGTGAGAGAAACACATTAATTGGCTGCTTTCTGCATGAGTCCCAACCAGGGCCCCGGCCAGGGAATAATCTGCAACTGAGGTGCCTGCCCCTGACTGGAATAGAACCGGGACCCTTCAGTCTGCAGGCCCAACGCTTTATACACTGAGCCAAACTGGTTAGGGCTGTGGTCGGCAAACTGCGGCTCGCGAGCCACGTGTGGCTCTTTGGCCCCTTGAGTGTGGCTCTTCCACAAAATACCACGGCCTGGGTGAGTCTATTTTGAAGAAGTGGCATTAGAAGTTTAAGTTTTAAAAAATTGGCTCTCAAAAGGAGTTTAAATCGTCGTACTGTTGATACTTGGCTCTGTTGACTGAGTTTGCCAGCCACTGGGTTAGGGTTTCAACAATTCTTAATTCTAAAGTCAGTTTTCAGTATAAAGAGAACTGTTTGTTATTAGTCTGCTATTAGGATGTCATGTGTTTGCTAAAACACAAATCTAAGAAAGTATATCCTTTAGTGATTGATAATATTACATTTTGATAAACAAGCAAAATACAGAATCATGTGTTTGTGTTTAATGGCTATAGAGATTTTTTAAGTAAAAACATACCTGTTTATATTATAATTAGAGGCCTGGTGCACAGATTTTGTGCACCAGTGGGATCCCTCAGCCTGGTCTGTGGGATTGGGTTGAAACCGGCTCTCCAGCATCCCCTAGGGGGTCCCAGATTGTGAGAGGGTACAGGCCAGGCCGAAGGATCCCACCAGTGCACCATGGGAGTTGGGGAGTGACACAGGAGGTTGGTCAGTCAGGGAGGGACCATGGGAGGGCTCCAGGGTGTGTCCAGCCAGTCTCACTCAGTCCTGATCGGCTGGACCCCAGCAGCAAGCTAACCTACTGGTCTGTCTCCTGGTGGTTGTGCATGTCATAGCATAAGGTTGAGTGGCCTTGTATCATTAGCAAATTATGCTTTGATTGATTGAATGGCTGACTGGACACTTAGCATATTAGGCTTTTATTATATAGGACTAGGGACCCGGTGCATGAAATTCGTGCACTGGAGGTGGGAGGTCCCTCAGCCCAACCTGCCCCCTCTCACATAATGGGAGCCCTCAGGGGATGTTCTACTGACAGCTCACCCCGGCCTGCCCAAGGCCAAAAGCCTCTGGGCAGGGGACTTTAGCCAGGGGACCCCAGCCAGTGATCAATTGCCCTGTGATCCAACTGATGGCTGGGACCCCAGCTGGCAGTCGCCCTGCGATCCAGCTGATCACTGGCTGGCTCCACCCTAGCCCCAGCGAGGCTTTTTCCAGCCTTAGGAACCCAGTGATCACCCTGCCATGGGCAGCAGCCATCTTGGTTGGGTGTTAATTTGCATATTGCTCCTGATTGGCTTGGGCAGGATAGGAAAATCCCCGCCCCCAGCAGCTTGGCTGCTGCACTCAAAGTCCAGCAGTGGCTGGGGGTGTTCTGGGACACCTGCCACTGTGAATGTACAATAATTGGTTTCCCTCTTCTCCCGACCCGCTCCGCTTGCCAGCCAGCGTGCCACATCAGATCTGTGCGCAGAAGTTGTGTCCGCTGCTCAGGTGTCCCCCACTCTCTCCGTGCACCTCACACCTACATACATTTCTAAGAACTGGATGCGCCCAATCTTGACCCAATCTTGACCGCGGCGATTAGCAGGACTTGGGAGGAGGACGAGGGAATCTCTTGCCTTCTGGATCTTTGGGCCGCCTGTCCGCCTCTCCCTGCGAAGGCTGCCCTTTGGAGGGCCCTGGTATACACGCAGTGCCTCCCCGGCTCCCATTCTCCCGCCTTCCCTGCCATGCCCAGAGATGCTCCGCCGCAGACCATGGACCCCTTAGGCGCCTCTTCCCATGCCTCTGCCAAAGCGCAGTGCCTGTATTTTTCCAGCTTCCTCTTTCCCCCTTGTAATGGAAAGTTATTGAGGTCACTCAGGGTTGTTGCTCCAGCAGTTTCCTTCCCCACAGAGTGCGGGAGGCCGGCTGGGGGCGGGGCTATGCCGCTCGGCCCCTCCCCCGCTCCTGATTGGCTGGTAGCATAACGAGGTATGGTCACATTTGCATGTTTCTCTTATTATATAGGATATTTTTTTATTGATTTTAGAGAAGGTGGAGAGAGAAACATCAACATTGATTGGCTGTTTCTTATACTAGTACACCTCAAGCCCACAAGCAGGCATATGCCCTGACTGGGAACCTAACTGGTGACCTCTTGGTGCATGAGTCCATGCTCAACCACTGAGCCACACCAGCCGGGCACAGTGATCAATCTCAAATTCTCATCTTACTAGACCTCTTAGCAGCATTTGACACTGAATTCTTTGGCTGCAGAACTCTGCTCTCTGAGTTCTCCGCCTACCCCAGTGGCCACTCTTCAGTGCCTTTTGCAGGTTCCTCCTCATTTCTCTTACCTCCAAGCATTGGAGGGGCCCAGGGCTACATGCTTCAGTCCACAGTCATTCTCTGAGTAAGTCAGTCCCATTACTTCAAAAACCATTGTTGAAACCTGAAACTTGAACCCTAGGCTCAAATCTAGTTGCCTTCTTGACATCTCCACTTGGCTGATGTGGTAGATTATATGGTTGCTCCAAATTATTCACTGCCCTTACTACGTAAGAGGACTATACATCCCAGTTGAATAATCACCCCATTGCCATATGACTTGCAGTACTCCATGAAACGGGCTTTGGCCAATAAAATGTGAGCATAAGTGGCATATGCCATGTTTGAGCAGGTATTTTACAAGCTATCACACTATTTCGCCATAGTTGTTTTCCCTCTTCCCTGAGAATGGTATATTTCAGATAGGGGCTGTTTTTCTACCTAGATTTTTTTTCTTTTTTTTTTCTTTACAATATAACTTATATTTAATAGTAGTACATGTGTTTTCCTCTCCCCCCAATATCTTCCCCCCAGCCTTCCTTACCCCCCCAGCACATGTCCCCACCTGCCCCCCTCCCCACCTCAGTGTCTTTCATTCATTGGTTATGCTCATATGCCCTTCGATTGATCTCCCCCAGCATCCGCCTCCCATCCACCCCAGCCTTCCCCCTGTAGCTTGACAGCCTGTTCGAGGCCACCCTGCCTCTATATCAATCACTCTCCCCTGTTTCTTTTCTTCACACATATCTTGCCTCTGCATACTATAAACAAATGTATAAGAACAAAAAATGTTTGTCAGTTTCAATGTCCAATTGTTCTGAGCCCCAGTTTCAGTGTCAAATAGTTCTCCATGTGTACATATCAGCAATGGTATCCAGATGGTGGATACATCATGGCAATGCAAGATCCATCCTCTCTGGTATGGTCCTGGGCCGCCTGCAGCCATGCACAGCTGCTGACTGCTAGCATGGCAAGGTGTCGTCAGCATCCCCCATCTCTGGACCGTCCTCGTGGCTGGAACAGATCCGTCAATTCCTCACTGTCGCAGGAACCCACATGGTCTTGGAGTTGTTCTCTGCAAACACACAAACACATTCTCGACCAAAAGTTAACAAAGGATCCTCTCTGCAAAATAGACTTGGGATTCTTTTTATTTTTGCCTAAATGATTTTCCTTTGGCTTATTTTGACACCATGTGTGTTTTTTCATGGGTGTCCTGCAGTTGGTTTTACAAATGGAATTTACTTTTCTGGAGTAAGAATTTTCTAGATGTATTTTACTTACAAGATATTTTTCCTTACATGATATTACCCCACTGCCCCCACCCCTTTTTGATTAATGGGGGCTTTTGGAAATTTTATCTTGCAGTCTTGGTAATTTTAAATTTTGCACACAAATATGACTGCTTTAGGTTCTTTGGATGTTAGGCAATTTTACAGTGAGATGAACTACTAATAGATATTTTAGTTAATGTTTTAGGAAAAGCTTTTTGTCCAGTACACTTAAATTTTCTTGAGTATTCACTTATTTGTCTTGGTCTACCTAGATTTTTTTAATGAAAAGCAATCCAATGTTGGCCATCATCCTACCTTGCTTAAATTTTCAAAATAGCCTCTTAACTGGTTCCCCTCTCCCCAATCCTAGCCCACACATTCTATTTCAGCACAGCAGATTGTCATGTTTTGAAAATATGTCAGATCATGTAATTTCTTTTCTCAGAGCCCTCCTATGGCTTTTCATCTCACACAGAATAACAAAGTTCTAAAGAAGCTAACAAGTCCTCCCTGAGTTTCCCCACTCTTTCCCTTGACCCCATTTCCTACTGTCCTCTTTCTAGTGAGAAGTTTTCAGTCATTATTTCTTCAAGTAAGGTTTTCAGTGTCTTGCTCTCTTTTTCTGGCACCCCTATAATTCCAATGTTGGTATGCTTGAGGTTGTCCCAGAAGCTCCTTACACTATCTTCAATTTTTTGGATTCTTTTTTCTTTTTGTTTTTCTGGCTGAGTGTTTTTTGCTTCTTTGTATTTCGAATCTTTGACTTGATTCTTGTGATCCTCTAGTCTGCTGTTAGGTCTCTGTATAATATTTTTTATTTCAGTCAGTATATGCTTAATTCTAGTTGGTCCTTTTTCATATCCTCAAGGGTATCGTTAAATTTATCGGCATTTTCTAGGAAATTCTTGAAAAACCTTATAACTGTGGTTTTGAACTCTATGTCCAGTTGTTTGTTTTCCTCCATTTCTTCCAATTGTGATGTTTCCTTGTCTCCACATTTTCCCTGCTTTCCTGAGTTAGCTTTGTGTGGTAGGTGTCCTCTAGGGGACAGTGGCTCAGCCTCCCCAGTTACCTGAGGTGGACACTCTCTGCATCCCTTTATGGGCTGCACAATCTTATTAAAGTTAAGCCTAGATTGTTGTTGATGTAACTGGGAGGGGTTGGGCTCCAGGCCAATTAGCTGTGAGGATAAACTGTGTCTATGCTGGGAGAGCTTCTGTGCTCAGCTTGGGTGGGGCGGAGTCTCAGGGCTGAGCAGTCAGCCTTGGTTTCCCATCAGGCCCACCCTAAGCAGCACCTGGGTTTCTGTGTCCTGTGCCAATGGCTGCACGCAGCTCTGAGAGAAAGCTGCCCTCGAGTTTTGCCCGCTGCCAGATAGTCCAGTTTCACCCCATATGAGTCCGGGTTCCCTGGGACTCACCTGGAACTGGAGTTCAGCACAGTGGGGAGACTTGGTCTCCCTCCCCATTCAAGAAAACCAGCTGCATATATATTCAGCTGCCCACCCTTTCTGCATGTGCGTGTCTCCACATCTCCACACCTCTGCCCTCCGCACCTCCTCTGAGTCTCAGTGTTTTTATCTTTCCTTCTAGTTGTAGAATTTCCACTCAGCCAGTTGCCGGTGGTTCTGGATGATGTCCATTTTGTCTTTTAGCTGTAGTTTTGAAATTGTTGTGTGAGGCAGCAGTATGGGTGTTTACTTATGCTGCCATCTTGGTTCCTCCTCCTGTGGCCTTCAGTATTGAGTGAATTCCTCGTGGCTACATTGCTGCAGGATCTGGAGAATCATAATGGCTAAGAGTCTCGTGCCTGCTTTGAAATGGTATTTATACTGCCTCTTGTGATTCTGTGTATTTAACGCGTTTCCTCCTAAGGGTAGCTTCAAGGTATTGTTTCCTGCTGCAGTTCTGAATTGTGGTTTACCTATTCTCAGTAGAAATATTAAATAAATCTGAGAACACTCTAAAACCCATTTTTATTATAGTTTTTTCTTATTGAATTCTAGATATAGCCTTAGATGATTTAGTAAGAGATGAAAGGAGAGGTGGCTGTTGAACTCATATTGAAGCAATTTAAAATTTTATGGGCAGTGTATATTTGATGTAGAATTTCTGTTTCTCCTAAATGTGACCTCCAGAAGGAAAGAAATATATGTCATAATTGTTTCCACCTCATTTGATCCATGGGACTTCTTTTCTGCCCAGCCTGGCGTTCCTCGTGGGGGAGGGTTTCAGCTACCGTCACTTCTCTGAGGCCCAGGGCCTTGCTGTGTCCTGAAGCAACCCCTCAAAGCTTGGCAGTGTTTTCCGATTAAGAGGAATTCAATTTTTCTTATTCGTTATTTACTTCATTTACTTTTTTGAGGTATAATGGACATACAACATTATAATAGTTCAGGTGTACAGCATAATGATTCAATATTTGCATATATTGCAAAATGATGGTAAGTCTAATTAAGGTCTGTCACCATACTTAGTTACAAAATGTTCCTCTTGCGATGAGAACTTTTAAGATCTATTCTCTCAAAAACTTTTTTAAAAAAAATTATTTATTTATTTATTTATTTTTAGAGAGAGAGAAACATCGATTTGTTGTTCCACTTATTTGTGCATAGGTCTACACTCAGTCACTGAGTCATCCTGGCCAGGCATGGCTGCATTAACATGATAGATAGTTATTGGTATTGTAAAATTTAAATAAAGATCACCATGATTTCTCTTATAAAAGAATATTTTTTACCTAATTAATTGGGGGTGGGGTAGATTTGGAATTGTATACAAAGTATGACCATAAAATAAGGTCAATAGTATTTTTAGTAAACATTAAAGTTCAACTAAGAGTTCTTTTAAAAAGAAACCTCCTGTGAGGCTATCTTATTCTAACCATGCTGCCATCTTCAGGATATGTTTGGAACTCCTGCTTGGGAGTTAACTAGAGTCTACGTGACCCATTTGTAAAAATAGGTTTGATGGAATGTCACTATTTCACCTGATGAGGATAAATTTGATTTTTAGGAAGCAGTCAAACCTAGTTAGACCCAAGACTAATGAAGATGGTGGATGGGTAAGGTGGGTTATTGATTTTAAAAAAGGAACACTAAAACAAAATCTATTTTGTGTTTGTGAATCATCAGTTCATTTTGTAGGAGACTGAATCATGCTATGAACATTGTTAAAATAAGTTCCTGTCCTTTTGTTGCAAGCAAAAGTGATCTGGGATCAGTACCCTCTGTACTTGGTTCTGGCTAGGAAAGAAATCATAGCCAAGACCCAAACTATAAGAGAACATCTATCTATATCTATATCTATAGATATAAAAGCCTAAGTGACTGGACAACTGGCCAATAGCTATGATGCACACTGACCACCAGGGGACAGAGGCACAATGCAGGAGCTGCTCCCTGGTGGTCAGTTTGTTCCCATAGCAGGAGCCCCATTCAGCTGACAGATGGTGCCAGACACTGGGCTCACAGCTGGCAAGCACAGCTGTGAGGGCATGAACCTCTCCCGTGGACACTTGCCCTGCATGCCCAAGTGTGGCAGGTGCAGCAGGACTGGGATGAGCAGAAGTGCCACAACACCCAGCGTGGGCTCAGCCTCCTCCCCGCCACCTGCTGCTTCTCCCACTACCTTGTGGTGTGTGGGATTGATGTGGACAGTGGGATTTAACCCAATGACCTGGTGGATAAGGCCGGGTTGTGGCAGTGTGGAGGTCCACTGATCCCACAGGTCAGGTGGAGGGACCCCACTGGTGCATGAACCCGTGCACTGAGCCTCTAGTCCGGACAGCCGAATGGCCTTCTGGACATTCTTCTGGATGACCTTCCAGATGAAGCCGTGGCTGCCGCCAAGGCAAGCCACTGCAGCTGTAAGGGCCAAGCCCCTTGCACGAATTTTGTGCATTGGACCTCTATTTATAAAATTACAGAGGTAGGAAAAATAATTTCTAGAAGAAATGGGCTTAGGAAACAAGTTATAGAATTATTGGAAGGGCTCCAGTTGCTAGGGAGTGAGGAAGGTAATGGCAACCTTGTGTATTTAACGCATTTCCTCCTAAGGGGAGAACATCTATCTATATCTATATCTATAGATATAAAAGCCTAAGTGACTGGACAACTGGCCAATAGATATGATGCACATAGTTTGGGTCTTGGCTCTGAATTCTTTCCTAGCCAGAACCAAGTACAGAGGGTGCTGATCACAGATCACTTTTGCTTGCAACAAAAGGACAGGAACTTATTTTAACAATGTTCATAGCATGATTCAGTCTCCTACAAAATGAACTGATGATTCACAAACGCAAAATAGATTTTGTTTTAGTGTTCCTTTTTTAAAATTAATTTATCTTGCCATTTAATGGGGGGAGGGGAAGGAAAAGGGAGAGGACCCAGGAGGGAGAGAGTGCTGGGTACTCTCTCCTAATGGTTTTCAGGTGGAGTTTCTGAAGAAGTCCCCGGGGAAGACCTTAATAGAATATTCAGCAGTTTTCCAGGCGTGTCCTTTCAGAAGGGTTGTGGTCTTGACCGATTGATTGACCAGCGCCAGGGCAGGAGGGTATTATTCAATGCAGCTGGTCCTGAGGTTAGCCATGGAGTCGTTCGTCTGGTTTTGTTGCCTTCTGGGACCTAGAACTGAAATACAACTGTGGCCTAAATGTTGTCTCTAGGGAGGAAAGGTCAGGAGGCCCAAACTGCAAGACCAAGGAAATGCTAGAGGAGGAAAAGCCACCTTGGGGGGTGAGGTTCCTCCCAGCAATTGTCCTTTGCTAGGCTCCTGGGTTGTCCACCCTGGTGACCTTCTGTGCCTGGCCTGCTTTACCCCAGCTTCAGTTTTCTTAACTATTAAATGGAGAGAACAGAATCACCCAACCCCAGATGGATTAAATAAGACATCAGATGTAAAATACTATCCTGTTTCATGCCTAGTAAGAGACTGATATTATCACCACTAGAGGCCTGGTGCACGAATTCATTTACAGAGGGTGGTTCCTGAGCCTGGCCTGCACCCTCTCCAATTTGGGACCCCTTGGGGGATGTCTGACTGCCGGCAGTCAGATATCTCTCTCACAATCCGGAATGACTGGCTCCTAACCACTCACCTGCCTGCCTGCCTGATTGCCCCTAACTGCCCTCTCCTGCTGACCTGATCTCAACCCTAACTGCTCTCCCCTACCGGCTTGATCACCCCTAACTGCCTCTGTCTGCCTGATGGCCCCTAACTGCCCTCCCCTGCTGGCCTGATTGCCCCAACTTTCTTCTCTGGCTTGGCCCCCACCACCAGGGCTTTGTCTGAAAGGAAGTCGGATGGCTAGAAGATGGCCAGTTGACCTGGTCTAATTAGCATATTACCCTTTTATTAGTATAGATTAGATCATTCTTGGAGGTAATTCAAATAGAAGTGGCCTTGACTATTGTCCCAGCTTACTGCCTTGAGCAGTCTCCAGGCTGCAGCACAGATAAAGATAACCCAAACAGCCTGGAGGTCTCTGAGGTGAAATTGGAGTTCAAGGAAGACAGAATTTGTGGAGCATATTATAAGAGAGAAGGGAAGTATACAGAGAAAGCTCTGCATATCTGTAAAGACATTGCCTTGAGTGTGATTAAGCACTGATCTTGTGGTGAAATTTCTCAAAACTGGGAAAAATTGAAAGTCAGTAGGTGTAACAATTCCCAGAGCTCACGCAAAGCTGGGAATAGTTTGTTTTCCCAGCAGCCAGAAGGGAGAGAAGCCTTGCATTCAGAACATTTGGTAGAGTTCTTGGAAGGGCCACACCTTAGTGAGGTTAGTAAAGGTTTCTCCGACCTGCCCTACAAAGCATAAATGCAAACCTCAAAAGAATCAAACTGCCGTGCAACTATTCCATACGAGAACAAAATCCAACACTTTGTAAAATAATACGACAAAATCCATCGGTCAACAACCTAGGGTCCACAATATTTAGCATCAGTTCAATAATTCCCAGCAGGAAAAGACAACCCAGAAACGGGGAGAAAAAGCAATCAATAGATACAGACCTGGAAGGGAGAGAGATGAAGAAATCAGCAGACAGGAAATTACACTGAGGGCCAGATTATTATGATTTCTGAACGCTTAATAATCTGGCCACTCAGTGTATTTGTATCTCAAATGGGTTCCAAAAGTATTTTAGATTTTTGCTGGAGATCAACCACCTATGTGCTCTGAGGTTCCTATCAGCCAGTGCAAAGGGCAAAACTGATCAGGTGCACTATTTATAGTATCTTTGATATCAAATAAATGAGGTACTCAAGAGAAGTACACTGAGTGGCTTATTATGCGTTCAGAGATCATAGTAAATCTGGACACTCAGTGTCAATACAGGTATATAAATGTAGATTTGCTCAGGATCGAAATGAAAATGTTGTGGGTAAAAAGGGGCTCTATGGAGAGTAACCTTACAAGGTGACCTGATCCTAAATTCCTAACTGGGCAGGTCATAGAGGGTAGTCACGCCTCAGGCATATAACTGCTTTACTAAAAGCTTCTCTCTGTCTTAAACAAGCCCTGTCCATTGTTTCTGTGCACCTAGGTTAACATACCCTTGAAATAACCCCTTTTAAAGCATGACCATTCTTAAAAGAGTTGAGAATCTTAAGTAGCTGGTGATCTGATCCCTCCCTTGCTTTTTCCCACCCTAGTGTAATCTTCCTTATATTCGCTCTTTAATTTTAGATGCATAAAAGGAACCGCAAAACTGTTATTCTCACCGAAACTGGTTTGGCTCGGTGGATAGAGCGTCGGACTGCAGACTGAAGGGTCCTGGGTTCGATTCCGGTCAAGGGCATGTACCTTGGCTGCAGGCACATCCCCAGTAGGGGGCGTGCAAGAGGCAGCTGATCGATGTGCACATTCTTTTGAAGGGCACTCAAAATATTTACCAATAAAGACCATATGCTTGGCCATAAAACATGTATCATTAAAGTTTAAAAGATTTAAATAACACAAAATATGTTCTTCAACCAAAATATAGGTGAATTAAAAACTCATAAAATGTAGAATTAAAATATATGATAGCAATAGCACAAAGGACAGGAAGGGAGAAACGGAAGTGGGTTGTTGTAAGATTCTTACACTACCCATGAAGTGATGTGACTTCATTCCAAGGCAGACTGTGACTTCGTTCCGAGGCACATTGTAAATCATAGAGCAACTTCTACAACACACGTGCACACACACAAAGAGGAGTAACTACTAAGCCAACAGTAGAGATACACTGGAATCAATACTCAACTAATCCAAAACAAGGCAGTAAACAAGGAACATAGAAAACATGACAAAAACCAAAAAATAGCAAGATGTTAGCTTTAATTAAAGAGAGGGAAGGAGTGGGGAGATAGAACCATAAATTTGTTGTTCCACTCATTTATACATTTATTGACTCATTCTTAAATCTGTCCTGACAAAGGATCGAACCTGAAACCTTGGCAGATGAAGGCAATGTTCTAACCAACCGAGCTATCTGGCCAGAGCTTTGAAGAGGCAAATGTAATATAGTCAAACATTGCTGCAGTTAAATATTTTACCCTTTGTTCTCCCTGGGTGATCTACAATAATAATCTGCTTCGTGTTGACATTTACTGCTGTGTTGCTGACAATTACCTGAAAGAGAAGTTGGGGGTGCTTCACTGGGCTGGAAAAAGGTTAGCTAAATCAGAAAGCAGGTCTAATTAATCAAGTTTATTTTATATCTATAAAAGGCTAAGTTGACTCATACATGCACACTACATATAAGCTCTCCCTGGCGCCAATTGCATGCATGTGTTTTGATCATGAATTTGGTTGACACTTCTATTATAGAGAAAGGGCGAATAGTGATATTAAAATATTTCTTCTAATTAATTCCCTTTCAATGTGCATGAATTCATGCACTAAGCCACTAGTACAAAATAATCCTGAATATTAATTCAAAAATAAAGTTAAAAAAATAGGAAAGCTATAAAAAGGTGAAAGAAATGGTCCCCTGACATCACAGAGCTAAAAGTATCACAAGGCATACACATTTAATGACATTACTGTCATAGTGCTATGAAAGCAACAGAATACCATGACAGATAACAGAAGGACCTACTGAGAGCAATTGGAGGAGAAACAGAGGAACAATCCCTGAGAATTATTTCCACGGTAATGTTGATTGTTTGCCTTTCACATTTCCAGGGTATTCCTGTGGCTATTCCCTGCTACCCACAATTTCAACAGGAAGAGCCATTTTCTTCCTTTGCCAAACATGTTGAAGACTTTGAAACTATCACAAAAACACCAAGCCCAAAGTTGCCAATAAGGAATACAGTTTAGTAATAAAACCATCTTTCAACTTTCGGCCCAAGTGATTTCTTTTTCATAAGTCTTTTCTAGCATACTCTCTTGAGTAGGAAAGACTGTCGCCTGCAATTATTTTGAAAGTTACTCATCCATCCTACACCACTAAAAGAATGATGGTTTTTAAGAATAAAGATTTTTTTTAAATGTATGATTTTCACTCTCATAGACCACTACTTTCTTTTTTTTTTAATATATTTTATTGATTTTTTACAGAGCAGAAGGGAGAGGGATAGAAAGTCAGAAACATCGATGAGAGAGAGACATCGATCAGCTGCCTCTTGCACACCCCCTACTGGGGATGTGCCCGCAGCCAAGGCACATGCCCTTGCCGGAATCGAACCCGGGACCCTTCAGTCCGCAGTCCGATGCTCTATCCACTGAGCCAAACCGGTCTTGGCAGAATAAAGATTTAACTAGGGATTTTTGCTATAACACAGGCTTCAACCATGGGACTCCAGGAGAAAACTCCTCACTTTGGGCACGCCATTTAAAAATGGATGTAGACGATTGTTAAAAAGCTGTAAGGTAAGCTGTAACCTATGTGACCTAAGTATAAGGGACCCACCCAGATCCGTGTATTCATTACAAACTGTGTCCTGGGAGAAAGTGAGCTGGGCGTGGTCCCTGCAGGAGCCCACTGCCCTGTCTCAGAAAGATCAGCTCTCGGGCCAAAACCGGTTTGGCTCAGTGGATAGAACCTCAGCCTGAGGACTGAAAGGTCCCAGGTTCCATTCCGGTCAAGGGCATATATCTTAGCTGAGGGCACATTCCCCAGTAGGGGGCGTGCAAGAGGCAGTTGAGCGATGTTTCTCTCATTGATGTTTCTGACTTTCTATCCCTCTTTCTTCCTCTCTGTAAAAATCCAGTAAAATATATTTAAAAAGAAAAAAGAAAAGAAAGATCAGCTCTTGGAAGGGACTATTTCTGATTCTTTCCAACCAGGGCCCACTGTTTGGATGGAGCCCAGTGACAGCTCAGCTGGTGTGAAAAGTGCCCCAGTATCTTTCTGAAAAAGATCATAATACTCTTCCTCCATATCCCATCTTTTCCCAGGTGACAGGAAACTGGAGAGCCTCAGGCAGGGCCAGGACTGACCACTCACATAGTGCCTCGCATCACCTAACCACTCAATAAACTCTTTTTAAAAAAAGGCCCTCGCTGGGTGGCTCAGTTGGTTAGAGCATCATCTTGATATGCCAAGGTTGTGGGTTCGATGCCAGGTCAAGGCACAAACAAGAACCAACTAAGGAATAAGTGGGACAACAAAAATCGATATGGCTTTCTCTCAAATCGATAAATAAAATTACAAAATGTTTTTTAAGGAAAAAGAAGATAAATATAAAACAAAATGGGTGTTTCGTGTTGACAGTTCAAAAGGGAGATGGAACTAAAGTTGTTTTTTGTTAGTTGCTGGGTAAGAACCAGAACAGGAAGAGACAAGAAACGACGATTTTAAAGGTACTTGGCAAAAGCATTGGGTCCTTATCTGGTTACTTGTCTGTAAAAAAGTAGCTTCATTTCAGGAACCAATTGAAGTGGCCAGATTTTCGGTATTCTCCCCAACTATTTTTCACGGCAAGGCACTTAGTGCCTAGGCAATCGGGACATCTGCGTGCTGAGCAGACACCACTCAAGTGAAGGCACTCGGCTCCACTTGCTTTTTATTTTTTATTTTTTTAAATATATTTTACTGATTTTCCACTTGCTTTTCTGATTAATGCACCGGGGAGGGTGGGACGGGCAGGAACTCGCAGGGAACGACATCGGTGGCTCAATCTTAGGGGGTCCTGCCTGCAAAATAAATGGGCCGGCTTCCCTGTCTCACAAAATGGGAAGAAAAATTGTTCCCAGCAGGGGATAATTGTCCTTAAAAATGTTCCCCTGTACATATTTTTATTAGTATACCATAACGTTTTTAAGCAAAATTTTAAATTTATTTTATTTGTTCTTTTTTTTTTACGTCTTTTTTTTTATTGTTTAAAGTATTACAAATAGTAGTACATATGTTTCCTTTTTTTCCCCCATTGACCTCCCCCCGGCCTCCCCTACCCCCCAGCACATGCCCTGTCCTGCCCCCCAACCCCCCCCCCCCCCAGTGTCTTGTATCCATTGGTTATGCTTATATGCCTGCATACAAGTCCTTCGGTTGATCTCTTACAGCCCCTGCCCCCCACTCTCCCCTGCCTTCCCACTGTAGTCTGACAGTCTGTTCAATGCTTCTTTGCCTCTGTGTCCATTCTTTCCCCCCCATTTCTTTTAAAAAAATTTTGCATCTGCATACTAGAGATAAACATATCAGAAAAAAAATATGTTTGAGTCTCAGTTTCAATGTCCAACAGTTCTGAGTCCCAGTTTCAATGTCAAATGGTTTCTTATGTGTACATGTCAGCAATGGTATCTAGATGGTGGACAAATGGTGGCAATGAAGGTTCCACCCTCTCTGGTTTGGTCCTGAGCCGCCTACAGTGATGCACAGCTGCTGACTGCTAACATGGCAAGGCGTCCTAAGCATCTTTTGTCTCTGGACTGTCTTTGTGGTTGGAACAGACCTGTCAGTTCCTCTCTGTTGCAGGAACCCATATGGTCTTGGAGTTGTTTTCTGAAAATATACAAACATATTCTCGACCAAAAGTTAATAAAGGGTCAAAACCGATTTGGCTCACTGGATAGAGCATCGGCCTGCAGACTGAAAGGTCCCAGGTTCGATTCCGGTCAAGGGCATATACCTTGGTTGCAGGCACAGCCCCAGTAGGGAGTGTGCAAGAGGCAGCTGATGGATGTTTCTCTCTCATCAATGTTTCTGACTTCTATCCCTGGCCCTTCCTCTCTGTAAAAAATCAATAAAATATATTTTTTAAAAAGTTAATAAAGGAATCTTTTCTGTAAATTAGACTTGGGATTACTTTTGCCCAAATGGCTTATTTTTAAAAATATATATTTTATTGATTTTTCACAGAGGAAGAGAGAGGGATAGAAAGTCAGAAACATTGATGAGAAACATCGATTAGCCGCCTCCTGCACACTCCCCACTGGGGATGTGCCCACAGCCACGGTACATGTCCTTGACCAGAATCGAACCCGGAACCCTTCAGTCCACTGAGCCAAACCAGCTTCAGCTCCTTTGGCTTATTTTGACATCATGTGTGTTTTTTATTGGTGTCCTGCTGTTAGCATTACAAATGGAAATTAATTTTCTGAACTAAGAACTTTCTGGATGTAATTTACTTGCAGAATATTTTTCTTTACATGCTATTACCCCACTATCCTCCCCCACTTTTTTTGATTAATGGAGGCTTTTGGAAATTTTATATTGCAGTCTTGGTAACTTTAAATTTTAATTTTTGCACAGAAATATGACTGCT
The DNA here is from genome assembly GCA_027563665.1 of Antrozous pallidus. NCBI lineage: Eukaryota > Metazoa > Chordata > Mammalia > Chiroptera > Vespertilionidae > Antrozous > Antrozous pallidus. Next base: position 97,515,496 of record CM050511.1, on the reverse strand, counting down.
TTAGGTTCCGTGATTTAAACCATAGTTGCTTCTTCTTAAATTACCTCCCCTTCCAACTCTTTGTCAGAAAGAGATTCGTGTTCAGAGCTTGCTCTGCTTACTGGCTCCCACCTAGGACCCCAAAGAAGGAGTGACCAGGAGCCTTGGCATCTCATGCACTTCCCTTTCAGGCAAAATCCTTACTTTTTCCTTATCCATCAGGTTTTTATCCTCACTGTAGACGAAGAGGGGGCAGAATCCTGGAGGTCCAATGACAACAAGGTTGAGAAGATATCGACCCCAGGTGCCTAATTTGGAACAAACAGTTTTAAATGTGTTTGTTGGTGAGTGCATGTGGTGAGTAGACAGCAGAGAGGGGTGAAGGAGATGTCTGATTTGTTAGGTTAATTTTTAAATATATATATATTTTACTGATTTTTCACAGAGAGGAAAGGAGAAGGAAAGTCAGAAACATCAATGGGAGAGAAACATCGATCAGCTGCCTCTTGCACACCTCCAACTGGGGATGTGCCCACAGCCAAGGTACATGCCCTTGACCGGAATCGAACCTGGGACCTTTCAGTCCACAGGCCAACGCTCTATCCACTGAGCCAAACCGGTTCAGCTCTTAGGTTAGTTTTTGAACACTGTTTATGTTCCAGGAAGCATTCTAATGTACATCACCTACTTCCAGGTAGAAATAGGCAGCTTATAATACTAAAGCACTGCTATAATTTTCAAAGATTAATGCAAAGACAGGAATAGAAAAAAGATGTTCTATGGTGGTAGAGAATATGCTATCAGAAAAGTTGAGCTAAGGGATGCATCAACTGAGATACAACTTAACAGAGTTTCCTGGCAACCAAGGAAAAAGAGAGACACCCAAATAAGGAATTTGGACAAGTGGTTGTAAAAACCTCATGGTTCCAGGGGACTGGGTTATTTTGATATTCATTTAGATATCTATGCTAATAAAAGGGAAATATGCTAATTAGACCAGGAGACCTTCCAGGAGACCAGCCAGGGAGGGCAGTTGGGGGCAAGCAGGCGGGCGGGCAGAGTGGTTAGGGGTGATCGGGCAGGCAGGCAGGTGAGTGGTTAGGAGCCAGCAGTCTTGGATTGCGAGAGGGAGCAGGCCAGGCTGAGGGACACCCCATCCTCTCCCCTCCCCCAAAATTTAATGCACTGGGCCATTAGTTGATAATAACTGTATGAACCTGAGCAAGTTAGAATTTTCTGGGCCTACTTTTCCATAAGTGATAACAACCGCCTAATGAATTAGAAGATATATAAATTCCTTCTATCCATAGAAGGAATGGATTGACACTTCAAAGAATGGGGCTTCCTTCATACTTTTCATCAGGATTACATACTTCATTAAAGAAATGTTTATAGTTCCCTATAGATGCACGAAATCTTCCGTTATGTATCCTTAAGGAGACATGTGTCAGAGTTCTTCACTTTTTACCAATTTTAAAGCTATTATGTATTTCATGTCATGAGCCTAGTTTTGGCTTTGACATTCTTCTGTAGTCACAGAAAAAGCAGTCTATCCAGAAATACACCAGAAACTTAAAGGGTAATTATTTAGCACAAAGTGTTAATAGAAAACACAAGAAAAGCCACAATTAAACACAATTATTATGGTTTTTTCCAATTGAATTAAAAATGCTTCTGTGTTGCCAGGAAGGAGAAAAAAAATCGTAATTGGCACAAAATATGAGACAGACTAGGAGACATTTTCATATCCCTGTTCCTCACATCCAGACAGGGCCTGGATTTCTTCCTGGAATCTGTGTAGAGTGAAAAGTGTCTTTTTTAAATCTCACTTACTGCTGGAAAATGGACCTTGGGTTTTAAAAAATATCTTAAAAAAATTATTGATCTTAGAGCAAAGAAACGAGACAAACATCGATTTACTGTTACTTATGCATTCGTTGGTTGATTCTTGTGTTCTCCGACTGGGAATTGAATCTGCAACACGGGGACAATGCTCTAACCAATGGAGCTACCAGGCCAGAACTAAAAAAATTGTTCTTATTTTTGGTTACATTTTTCTGCCCTCCTTGCTCCTATTTCACTAAGCAGCCTACTGTTAATTATATTTCATTTTCATTAGCAGTATTCTTACATATTCTTGTGGCTTGATGAGTTTTGAGATTTAATAATAAAGATGGTAAAAAAAAGTATTAATCTGGTCATAACATTCTTATGAAATGAGAATGTTTATCTTAAAGCTGTATTTCAAAACTATGGTTGAATGCAATATATTGAAATTTGACAACTAAGTACAAAGACCAAGATATTCTACTTTATCATTTATTCATTTGTTCTTTCATTCAGAGAAGCAAGCATGTTTCTCAAAATCAGGAGCAGAGAGTACTGCTTGGCGGAGGCCCGAGGCTGTCTCTGTGGAGCACCAGGGCTGAATCCGAACCACGACTCACCTGGCACCTGTCTCCATCCGTGCATTTTCCCAGGGTTTTGAGCAGCAGTCTTCTCAGGCCAAAATGATATGAATTATAGTTTGATCAGCCAGAGCTGGGTAGTCTTGAGAGGTAGTTACTGTTTTTTCAGCCTTACTGTGGCAACTTTTTTCTCAGTCTTGAAAGTCTTACAGATATTACCTTTGAGGATCCGTGTTTCTGGAGTTAAAACATGGGCTTTTCACCTGGGGTCTGCCCACCTGGGTGAGTGACTGGGCGTCACTACGAGCTCTTGGCTGTGGGCACGTGTTACTCAGCATCAGTTTTCTCACCTTCAGAGTGTGTGTGGGGGGTAATATTAGAGTTTGCCTCATGAGCTTGTTAAGAAGATTCAATGCAATAATGATAGTAAAGCATTTACCTACTGACCTAATGAATGTTAACTATTCATGTTATTAAGAATTAAGGTCATTTACGTCAACTATAGATTTCAATGAGGTGGAACCAGAGGTACCTTTGTACTGACTTATCCTCATTATCAACGGTGCCTAGTATCTTCCCTTTAGCCCCTCTGCACCTTGTTCATGAGCGAGGGGCTCACCTGTATGGACTTCCGTGGGTGCTCCTGCCCCCGTTTCAGTGGCTCTCAGCTGGCGTGGAGCCTCAGAGAAGATGGCAGGGAGGAGGGGTATTGGTTCCCTGGCTCCCTCCCAGCAGACTCTTCACATGGGATCATATGTCCTTATTGTAGAGCCACCAACCAGTCACTTATCAGATAAATGATTTGCCAGTATTTTCTCCCCTTCTGCAGGTTTTTGTTTTTGTAGTGTTCTTTGGAGCACAAACGGTTTTCATTTTGATGAAGTCTAATTTACATATTGCTTTCCTTTGTCATTTGTGTGTCATACTGCACAAACCATTATCTAATTCAAGATCATGAAGATGTACTCTTATTTTACAAGGCGATTTATTATTCTAGCTCTTCCATTTAGGTCTATGGTCTGTTTTATTTTTTGTACATGGTGTGAGGTAGGGGGCCTCACCATTCTTTTGGATGTAGATATCCTGTTGTCCCAGCACCATTTGTTAAAAGGATCAACCTTTCCCCATTGATTTGTCTAGCACCTTTGTTAAAAATCAATTGATTGTCCTAATCGGTTTGGCTCGGTGGATAGAGCATCAGCCTGTGGACTGAAAGGTCCCAGGTTTGATTCTGGTCAAGAGCATGCACCTTGGCTGTGGGAACATCCCCAGTAGGGAGTGTGCAGGAGACAGCTGATCGACGTTTCTCTCTCAGCAATGTTTCTAACTCTCTATCCCTCCCCCTTCATCTCCGAAAAAAATAAAAATATATATATTAAAAAAAATAAAAATCAATTGATTGCAAATGAAAGGTTTTATTTTTGTTGCCCATCTGGGTTTCTTGCATTTTCACTTTTGATTAGCCTGCCAATTTCTAGAGAAGTCAGCTGAGATTTGGATGGGAATTGCAATAAACCTGTAGATCAATTTGGGGAGTATTATCACCTTAACAATGTTAATTCTTCCACTCCTTTATCATGGGATGTCTTGCCATTATTTTCAGATCTTTTAAATTTTCTTCTAATGACGTAGTCTTCACAGTATGCACAGCCTATATATATTTTTTATTTTTTTTTAATCTTTATTGTTCAGTTTATTAATTATTGTTTCCCCTTTTTTATCCCCCTATATATCCTCTCTACCCTGTACCTATCCCACCCTCCACCCTCTCCTCCCCCTCCCCACTGTCCTCTCCCGTTGCAAGATTTTTGTCCAGTCTCTTGCTGTACTTCCCACAACCCTTTTCTCCCCAAGAATTGTCAGTCCATTCCCTCTCTATGTCCATGTTTCTGTTATATTCACCAGTTTGTCCTGTTCATCAGCCTATCAATTCACTTGATTTTTATGTTCATTTGTTGATAGATGTGTATTTGTTGTTCATAATTTATATTTTTACCTTTTTCTTCTTCCTCTTCTTAAAGAATATCTTTCAGCATTTCATATAATATTGGTTTGGCAGTGATGAACTCCTTTAGCTTTTTCTTATCTGCGAAGCGCTTTAGCTGACCTTCAATTCTGAATGATAGCTTTGCTGGGTAGAGTAATCTTGGTTGTAGATTCTTGCTATTCATCACTTTGAATATTTCTTGCCACTCCCATCTGGCCTGCATCATTTCTGTTGAGAAATCCGCTGACAATCGTATGGGTGCTCCCTTATAGGTAACCAACTGTTTTTCTCTTGCTGCTTTTAATATTCTCTCTTTATCTTTTGCTCTTGGCATTTTAATTATGATATGTCTTGGTGTGGTCCTCTTTAGATTTCTATATTTTGGGGTTCTGTGTACTTCTTGGGCTTTTAAGTCAGTTTCTTTCACCAGGTGGGGGAAGTTTTCAGTCACTATTTCTTCAAGTAGGTTTTCATTAACTTGCTCTCTCTCTTTTTCTGGCACCCCAATAATTCGGATGTTGGCATGCTTGAGGTTGTCCCAGAGGCCCCTTAAACTATCTTCAATTATCTGAATTCTTTTTGTTTCTTGCTTTTCCAGCTGAGTGGATTTTGCTTCTTTGTATTTCAAATCTTTGACTTGGTTCTTGTGGCCCTTTGGACTGCTTTTAGGACTTTGTGTAATATTTTTTATTTCAGTCAGTGTATGCTTGATTTCTAGTTGGTCCTTTTTCATATCCGTGAGGGTCTGGTTCATATCCTCAGAGGTCTTGTTCATTTCCTTGAGGGTCTCATTCATTTCCTTGTCTCTTTCATTTCCTGGTTAGTCTTATTTCCTCGTTGATCTGGTTTATTTCCTCATAGTTGTCATTAAGTTCATCGGCCTTTTCTAGGAGCCTTTTGAAAAGCCTTATAACCGTGGTTTTGAACTCTATGTCTAGTCGTCTTTCCTCCTCCATTTCTTTCCATATCTCTGCATGGTGGCTGCTTTATGTGGTAGATGTCCTCTAAGGGTCAGTGGCACAGCCTCCCCAGTTATTTGAGATGGGTACTCTTACTGCAATCCTTTATGGGTTGTACAGTATTTTTGAATTTAAACCCAGCTTGTTGTTGTTCGCCCTAGAAGGGTTTGACCTCCAGGCCAATTGGCTGTGAAGGGAGACTGTGTTCAGGTTGGATGGGCGGAGTCTCTGAGCTGAGCTGGCAGCCTGTGTCAGCTACGTCCTTTGCGGCGCTCGCGCGCGGGTCTCTGTTGGATGGGGATGGCTGCAGGCACCTCCCAGAGAAAGCCGCTAGTCTCTTCCCCTTGCTAGACAACTCTGCCTCTCCCCAAATGAGTCTGCACACCCAAAGTCTCGCCCAGGGTTGTAAAACAGGTGGTTTCCGGGCCCAGGAGACCAAGTTTCCAGGGAGCAAGTCGCGTGTTTGTGCGACACTTGCGTGCAAACTTCTTTTCCCAGCTACCCGGTTTCTCCACAGACTAGGAGACCTCTGCTGTGCCCAGCTTCCAGGGTGCGTCCCCTGGACCTCAGCTGGCACTGGGGAATCTGTGCAGTGGGACGTCTCCACGTACCCCGCATCTTGTACCTTGCCTGGCGCTGGGGAATCCGTGTAGTGGGACATCTCCACCCTCCCTGTTGGCGAAATCCAGCCGGGGTTGCTGCTCCAGGCCTACAGCCCGCGCGTGCGACCAGGACGGCTCCTAACCTGTTTCCGTCTTCAAGGCTGCGCTCCCGCTGCTCCTCTGAGTCTCAAGTGTCCCACCTTTACTTTTATTTGTGGAGTTTTCACTCAGCCAGCTTTCTGGTGATTCTGGGTGATGTTTGTTTTGTTGTTATGTTGTAGTTTTTTAATTGTTGCACGGGGCAGAACAATAGGTGTTTACCTATGCCGCCATCTTGGTTCTCCCCTTGTTAAGTTTATTTCTAAATATTTTATTCTTTCCAGTATTATTGAAAATGAAATTGTTTTCTTACTTATTGCTAGTGTCTAGAAATACAATTTTTATATACTGATCTTGTATCCTGCAGAATTTGTTCTTAATACTTTTTTTGATCTATAGTTTTACCTTGTACAAACTGCCACAAAACATCCCAAACCCCAAGTCATTTCATCCTTTTATTACTGTTTTAGAACAAAATAATTTTAATTGTGATCCCAATTCAAACTCAGATTATTTGGACTAAATTCTTGCTGTTCCATTCATAACTACTGGTGAAGATATTGCATCTTCTAGTGCACAAATAAAACAACTTTATATATTTTCCCTAAAATGAAACAATGTGTTTTGTTGTCGTGTTCACTTCATCCGATTCATGAGACAATACCTCAGTGTTGCTCTACAGGAGGTGCTATGTCAGGTTTGTATTTCATGCAGCAACTCGAAGGGAGCGGACAACCAGGGCTACTTTGCCTTTGTGCTCGGGTCACCATTAAAAACCATCAGCAGCCCGGCGGGAGTGGCTCAGCTGGTTGAGCACTGTCCTGGGCACCGGAAGTCGCAGTTCAACTCCCGAGCTAACAGCCACACCTGGGCTGTGGGTTTGGACCCCGGCTGGGATTGTATGAAGGGCCACCGATCCAGGTTTCTCTCTCACAGCAATGTGTTTTTCTCTTTCCCCCTTTCCCCTAGAGATGACCACGGTGAGGACTAAAAATAAAGCAAATAAATAACATAAAAGCCACATAGAACCAGCATCTGTTCATTCGTCAGGGTCACAGTAGCAGTGGCAGCGTTTTGCACCCTCTCGACAGAAAGATCCTGTGAGGAAAGATGTGTTTAAAGTGTGAATGTACAAATACTGGAAGGAAATCTTGGATCAGCACTGGTTGTCCCTTCCGTTCACTGGGTCAAATGGAATTTTTTGGACAATTATTGGTCGGTTCCCTGACAGAACTGAGAGCTTTGACTTGGGTATCAAGTATTAACATTTTCTTGGCGTTCAGAGAGCAGGAGAAAAGCATCATCTTTTCAAAACACCCAGAAAAGTGACTTCAAAGGTTTTAAGAAAGATACCAAAAAAAAGCAAGTTAAAACACTTAACAGAGACTTGACATTTATTGTGCAATTTTATCTCCAACAGAACATGTGGCCTTCTAGAGGTATATGAGGTAATAAAATCAATACTCCAATTAGAACACCTGAAATAACTGGCTCTAGTAACAAATGTTTCTTATAATTAAAAAATATTGAATGCTTAAAAAACTCTTATAACATTTTAAGTTCCTAAAAGAAAGGCGCCTAACACTTAAAAAACAACTTACTCTTCTATATAAATTGTTCACAAAAAAATCTGCTATTCTATATTACACTATGCATCTGTAGTTTTGTTTACTTGTCTCTAGTGGGCGTTAACTCTACACAGTACAATCAGATAGAAGTGATCCATAGAGAATCAACAAGACTCCAACAATGAAAGTATCAGGATCGATGGATTTGTCACAGTTTCTCCACAAGTGCTCAGCATAGAAAACAGAGTAAAGGCAAGTGGGTCCTGCGTCAGGCTGCGACACGAACTCTGGAGGACAGACACAAAGGCGATGCTTAGCCTGGGCAGGGGCAGGGGCCAGGGCCCTGGACCGTCTCAGGACCCACCTCCGGGCTGGGCACGCCGTTTCCAAGAAACACAAGCCGCGCCCTCGTGGCCTCGGTGTGCTCTTGAACTTCAAACACAGAGATGTTAAAGCCACAACCACAGGGAAGAATCGACAGGTTACTGTATTTTCCTACAAAATCTTCACAACTGTTTTCACAGTGACGTCAAAAAGTAAAACCCTCTTTTCCAGCCAGGCTGACTGATGCCGTTTCTAACATGTAGGAGTTCACCCCCAAAATCTCACTTCGCTCAGTTTAAATTTTTGCTTTTGTATCCCTGCATTTTTATACTGGGAAAGTATAGAATAAATCTGATCAACTAACAGATTTAAATTTATTCACTACTTTAAAAAAAAAACTTTTTACTCTTCATCATAGGATCTTGTGTGAACCCTTATGCAGAAACCTTGGCAGCTCCCAGAGGATATATGGTTTATGTGCTCCTACTTAAGCGTCAAGACTTAAAAGCTGGTTTTTAAATAATAACACAAATCCACTTTTCCTCAACAGCATAAATAAAAGAACAAATCCATTCCAAGGGGTTGGGCTTTGAGAACTTTGACTACGGGGAAAACTGAACCTGGCGTTCTGCTCAATGAGCCCAAATTGATCCTCATTAGCTGGGCATCCTGGGCAGTGTCCTCACCAATAAAACGGCATGACAGTAACAGCCTCAGCAAAGCACCTGGCACGCAGGCACTCCGTGGACATTAGCTACGTCATTACTGTTGTCAGCGGGTCTGGAGGGGCTCAGTTTCCCAACAAGGCGAAGGCCCATGGGGCCCCCTGTATTGGTGCAGTTATTCTGAGAATGAACTGGTGTTTGAACAAGTCCCATTAGCAGATGTATTTTCATTGCAATCTGAGGAGGTGTGATTCAATGAAAATCTAGCCCTTATATTACCAGCTATGGATGGTCACGAGAAAAATTAAACTGGTCACGTTTACCACAAATATTGCTAATTTAGAGGTTTCCATAGCCAAACTGATCAAGCTAGTCATTAGATGAGCACAGTCCTTCCTTTCAATACTTTTTACAAATGAGTCTACGGTGGAGCGTAAAAATGGTCTCTCATTTGCAAATATGTATCACAGCTTTAAATTTTACACATTAGGAGGCAAATACGGATGGGTTGTTATTTTTACACTCCACGTTGTCTGGTACCGATTCCTCGTTCTCCTCTAAAAAACAACACAAACAGAAGAGCCGATGCCAATGCGAGAGGGCCACTGGCTGGCTGACATTTTCCTAATTAATCCAAGCAAAGTGGTTATTTGTATCCAGTACTTATACCACTGCAAGAAGCCATGTTTACAAAAATATATCATAATGATACACACTGCTGTTTAGAGACAATTACGTCAGAATTCTGACTCAAGCATTCCGTTTGACATGTTTTGCCAGGCAGTTTTGGTTAAGTGTTGCCACATTAAACAGACATCAGCCAGACTTGTGCCATATGTGCAAAATCATTTTCTATTACATTTCTAAAAATTTGTATCTGAGCTGTCAAATACCACCACAGCTCTGTACTGTGAAATGACAGTACCGAATGAAAAGTTACAGCTTTAAATATTTTCTAAAAATGAAGTTATCTAAGAATGAGATATTTTAAATGATTAAAATCTAAGAAAAAACTAAGGAGGTAGTCAGTGGGTATTAAAAGTTTAAGTTCTAGAGCATATAATAAATGACAGAACCTAAATTGAGGCTATGTTATGTTTGCTTTTCTGAAACTAGTGCACATTTCATCTTATTTGATGCTTCATCCATATTGTGACAGCAACAGAAGCGAGGAAAAGCTATTAAGGGTAAAGATGTAGAAATCATGAACTTGTAGACGCCCAAGCTTGGAGTACTGTCCAGATTTGGGGAAAGCATCGGATATTTACTGGAGTGAAGAAACCATTCTACTGAGATTAGACACATGGAGTAGTTAGATCAAATACATTGTAATAATTAAACCTCCCTATAATCCTAATGAAGGTATTTCTAAGGTCAATGTTTTTATGACTTAGGAAGGGCTAAGCAAGACCCGGATTATAAAAGTATCCACATCTGAAGCTGTGAAGCAGCCAAATGTACCTCTGATTTCCCTACCAAAGGGGGTGACAGCAATCTCCGGCAGATGCTCCAATACCCTCTACGTTCCTATCGAAGCCTAAGAAACACCAGCGGCGACAATAACCTAAAAGCTGTGGTGAACACGAGGAACAGAGTGATGCCAGCATTTGAGGGCTGGACGAATTATTCTCCAGCAGAAGGAGATGGTGCGAACTTTAATGCCTAGAGCTTATCTCCAGAGCACTTGGCACTGAGGTTAACTGCTAACATTCTGAACAGCGCACCTTCAAAACCAGTGAAAAATGTGATGTTAGCAACTCTGCATGGACTACAGTTCCCACAAGTGCCTGGCCTATGGCCTCCGATGCAGACCACTGAACTGGTATCCTTGGCCCAGCAGAACCACAGGTCACTGTGAAAGCAGGTACGCTTTGTGACAGATTTTAATTTGGAAAAACTCGGGACACATCAAGACACGGTCACTGTTGGAAGGTGGTACGGGCATTTCTGACAGCTGAGCGATGGCCCGCACTCGGTCACTGACAGAAACATCACGTTCGTCATCGGTGACAGGCCAGCCCCGCAAGCCCCGCCTCTCGCGACCGCAGAGGAGCCAGCTGCTCCGGAGCCGTCAACTCGATCTGTTTTACACCCAGGCCCCACCGACTCCAGGAAGACGGTAAAAGCTCAGTCTATGTTTCTTGTCATGAGAACAATCTGTCCAATTCCAGACAAAGATGCAGAAAATTAAATCAAGAAAATAAGATACATCTTCAGGTCTCCAATGTGACCAACGGGAAGGCTGACAGCAGGGACCGCGAGCTTTTACCCGTCCTACACAGCGGCCAGGCTGGTCAGCCGAAAAGTGAGCGAGCCATCTCTGCAAGCCCCGACCTCACAGTCAGGTGAGCACGCAGGCAGCCACCATGAGCCAGCGAAGATACCAGCCTGAAAGGGGAAGCCGGAGGATGGCCTGGGACACGGACCAAGGGGACAGCAGAATGCCTAAGAGGATCCTGTGTCATAGCTCCTGGGGGGCTGGGCTAAAGGCATGTGAACACACGGGCAGTGAAGAACGAAACGGAACACCTGACCAGGGGCAGGGGGGTGGTAGACCCTAATTCCAGGAGAGGCATCTGTGTGATGCTCAGTCATTTTCTGGGCCAACATGAAGTTCTAGCATTTTGCAAATTGGGAAATACTGGAGAACGGCTGACACAGAAATAATTCACCTGGAAAGGGGGATGAGGAGCAAGAGACCAGGTGAGCCTTTGGAGCAAGGTTGTGTACAACCAGGTGGCCGGGGAGCCTCTCCAGCGCCTTCCTCAGGGGGTGGTAACGGGAGTGGCGTCAGCACTTGGTCGTTAGCACGCTGGCCGTAAGGCCATGGAGAGTGCCGATGCTCTCGCCGTCATCATTAGCGAAGACCGGCACAGCACAGGTGAGCGCATACAAAGTGATGCTGAGATGTGAAGATGTGTGCAGTTCTCAACATTTTAGGAAGATGGTAAGAGATGAAAGCTTTTAAAGCAGTGGGCAGCGCTAGCAGGTTTGGCTCAGTGGATAGAGCGCACCCTGTGGACTGCAGGGCCCCAGGGCGCAATCCCAGTCAGGGCACACACCTTGGGTGCAGGTTCCCTGGCTCTGGTGGGGGTGCATGCAGGAGGCAACCAAGAGACGTGCCCCTCTCACATCGCTATTTCTGCCTCTCCCTCTCCCTTCCACTCTCTCTAAAAAATAAAAAATACAAAGTAAAAGTAGTGGTCAAATATTGTTGCTATACAAAATAAAAAGGGGGGGAGGGGACATGCACTCAGCACTATGGATAACAAAATCCAATGCAAAAAAAGAAAAAGATGGATGGACATCTAAAAGTCATGGTGGTTATTTTTCTTCTGGCCAAGATTTCGTGTCACCAAAGAATCTTACAAAATATTGATTCCCTTGACCTCTAAAACTCTTCAGAAGCATCTCTTTCTTTGTATAGCCAAATATTAGTCTCATGGTTCCCATAAACGACATCTCTTTTGCCCTTACCATTTCTTAAAAACAAAAAAACTTCTCAAGATTTTAGGTAACCTTTCCAATATAGGATCAAAATATTAGTTCTTCCCCCTCAACTTTACAGATCTGACAAATGACCATTTCTATAACCATTAAACTTTTCAATGGCTGAAACTATTTAAAAAGCTAAAGAAGGACCCATTTCCCAGCCTGTGCACTTAGTTGATGCAAATTATTGAAATAAAGGAATATTTTACTTTAACAAAAAAATGGCAAAAATAACTCCTTTATAAATGGATGCTCATAAACTTTAAGTGAATTTCCAAAATCTTTATAGTCATGACTGTAAGATGACATTAACAGCCTTCAATAATGCTGTCCCAAAACACCCCAAACAAACAAACAAACAAACAAAAACAATTGCTTACAAAGGATGTGGCATCGCATCAGTCTGAGGTCCACACAACCCCGAGGTCCAAACCCGAGGCCCTCAGAACAGACGCTAGCCTCTCTGCAGCATCTGGGAAGAAATGGTTCTAAAGACACTGGTTTCACACATGGGACTCAAATTAAACCAGGGACGGCGGGCGTTAACAGAGCTGGCAGCTCAGGGGAATATTGGGGGAAACAGGCACACACATTTGGGAAGAAACAATTTTCATCAGTGACAACGAGAAACAGAAGTTTTATGCAAATTCTAGAGATCAACTGAGCACAGAAAGACCCTCAAATGTCAGAGAAATTAGACAAGCCCATTGCAGTTGGCAGAATGGCCTTGGGGCTGTGTGTATACAACTGCAGGACACATCTGGTCAACTCAGTCAACGCCGTCAGTCACACCACTTGTCGGGTCTTCAGTCACCGAACAGCTGACTGAAATTCTCATTGCCACTCTGGCATTGTGTCAGCAGAGCCTGACTTAAGGTTACTGGAACCTGCAACATCAAGCCTTTTACAATGGTTGGGATCTGTGGGTGTTTCTTGACTGACATAATGAAAACTATTACTGTCAGTAAACTCCAGAGATCACTTAGTGCCTTCCTGATCAACATGGCAGAGGGCTTTTTTGGTAAAAATAATCGAGAAAAATAGCTGACTTTCAACTAACCACTGTCTAAAGATGGCCTCTGTTCTCTGGCTTCTATTTAACAGGCTCCGTCAATGGAGACAGAGCATATGTCACCTATCTGATGTCTTTGCTGAGAAGCATGAATTCAAGCCTTTGGAAAACAAAAAGACGACTTATTTGAATTAAAGAGAATGCTTGTTCCTGTCCCTTTAAGTAACCCATGTCTCTACCTTCCCCGGTGGGCAGCAACACAGCCCGATCTTCCATGGGGACCAGCTCTGCGCAGGAAGCAGAACTTATGTGAAGATCTCAGACAGCTGACCAGGAGTTCGTCTCCACCCCGCCCCCATCCTCACCATGTAATCTTTAAAAATCAATGATAGCTTTTTCATTTTGTAATACGGAATTCTGAAAATCTGTGGTAGGCTCCACAGACTTTCCCAAAAACCCTAAAATGGATTTCCACCTGGGAACCGTGGCAGAAGGTCAGGAGAGTTAAGACTGAGGATGTGCATTCTGACAGATGCCATGCCGTGGGCTCGACAGTGAGGGAGACAGGACAGTCACAATGGCGACTCTGGAGAGGACCGGCTGCTGCAATGGAAAGGTTTTGTCCACTAATCCCCAGACCCATCCTGGGAATTCTTACTGAAGACTTCATCCTGGGAGGCCTGGTGATCGAGCCCTTCATAGAACGAGCCACCGTTGTGCAGGAAAGTCCCCACCGCGCGCCCCTGCCGGGCGTGCCCCACAGCGTCGCTGAACACCTTGTTTATTTGCTCCTCCGAGGGCATCCACCAGTCGGGGTTGGAGGTACAGTGCATCCTAATGAACTCTGTGGGAATACACACAATAAAGAGAGAGAGAACAACAGCTGGTTTTTGCAGAAGATGGTAGAATAGGCTGCTTACACGTTAACAGAAGCTGTTAAGAAAAGCTTTATGAGAACTCCAATGCAATGCCATGATGATGTCACTCATTAAAGTTTCCTACTCATGCGCAAGAGTAAAGTCTTGTAAACAAGAGGGAGATCTTTCTAAGGTTCATTTGCTATTGAAATGGAAAGTAAACTTGATTTATAAGACATGGCAGGCGCCGTGCCTGGTAAAAGTTAGTGAGCTACATTTTTTAAACCCTTGTTACTGCCTCACATTTTTAAGATGTCAACTATCTCCAGAAGCAGAGCAAATTGTTCACATGGTATTCTTCAATCAGCTACTGATTTGTAGATTAAGTGCAATAAAATCACAAAATTTCAAGGAGTGAGAAATGGCCTAAGTTTCTAGAAGAGGTTTGCACATTCTTAAAATTTTATAGGTTATACTGATTTCTCTAATTGCTTATATACGCACTGACAAATATTTTAAAAGTGAGGTTTCCTCTAAATATTTAGTTTCACCAGAAAGCAATAAGCATGCCTGGAAGAGTAAATATATAAAAAATAGCTAATCCCCCAATGAAACCAACTTGGCCTCCTGTGGATGAGCCCAAATGAACCCTTTCAGTTTCCTCAGGGGGTGAGGGCACCGACATTGTCCCTACGTAGCTAATTCAATAGGAACAGCTGGAAAATGCAGTGACCGTCCAGGGAAAGGTGTAAGCCTGCCTGTGTTTTCTGCACGGCTGACTGGAAGTCCAGGATGACTGCTGTTCACACACCTTTTCCCTTCCAGCAACGATCCCTCTGCAGGACGATAGTTCTGACCGTACAACTGGGTTGGTCTGAAATCACTGTGAAATCCACACTCTATGTGCCCTGGGGAGAAGCTAATGCTTCGAGTTCCTGGACCAGCGAACCCCCTCACCCTGAACTGTGCCCACGTCAGCGGGGTGGGGGGGAAAGGGGAGGCACCACCCAGGTTGCTGGCAGGGCAGACCCTTTGATTCTGCCTGAGGTGAGAAACTCACTCGCCTCACTCAGTCCCCGGTGGCCATCCTGGGGAAAGGACTCTGTTAATTCAGCTCCTCACTCTGCACAACTGCTGGGAGGCTGACGGCCTATCCTGGGGTGCGAGGCCAGGAAACACTGAAGGGCAATTCTAAAATCCAGGTCATTACAGTGCTGGACAGAGAAAGGAGGCATTCTGGGACCTGAAGGGCTCAAACACCTTATTCTTCTACCACTGTCCTCTAATCATCTCCAGCCTATTAGCTCCAGAAGCCAGGGCCTGTATCCTACTCCTCCTCTGTCCTCAAGTCCCTACTGCATTCAGTAAGCATCCAGCAACTGTTTAAATAATCCCCCTATCTGTTCAGATCCCCCACTCTCATAGGAACCCAAGGAAATGAGAGTCAGAGTATCAGCGAGAGGAAAGAGAGGCTAATGGATGAGGACACGCTGCCGTGACACTCCCCCGCCTCACGTGCTCCCCATCTACCGCTGTGACAGGACTTTCCCTGAAACTGACAGACTATTAAGAGCTAAAGGTAGGGCTCGTTCTGTTGAATAGACAGGAGGCATTTCGGGAGCAGGCCAGCCCAGGCTGCCATTCTACTCCCCGAGCTCCCTGCTTTCCATCCCTCAGAGTGTCCCATGGTCTGAGGCTTCCTTGGCCGCTGTAATCCTGCTCACCACCCCTGGGAGACACCAGGCCCAAACCTTTAGGGAGGGAATCCCATCTAGGTCACAGGAGGGTCCTAGGATTGCAGTCTTTAGGACAGACATATGAATGTGCTAACCAGCTGCCCTGGACATTCAACTACCATTGCAGGGGAGGCCTGTGGGCCATGTCCCCACGTGGGCACCGGCTGGAGAAGGCAGCTCTGCTCAGGCAGCCTGGCTGGCGTTAGTGTTGCAGTGGGTGTGGCAGCGTCCTCCGGGCACTGGTGCTTTGGGATGTATGCCCCTGTTTCACATCCTTGCTAGTTAACATGTAAAATACTATATACTAAAAGGCTAATGTGCAAATTCACTGAATGGCAGAACAACAGGTCACTGTGATGTGCACTGAGCACCAAGGGGCAGATACTCAGTGCAGGTGCTGCCCCCTGGTGGTCAGTAAGCTCCCACAGGGGGAACACTGCTTAGCCAGAAGTAGGGCTCCTGGCTGGTGAGCGCAGCAGCGGTGGCAGAAGCCTCTCCTGTCTCCGTGGCAGTTCTAATGATGTCCAGCTGCTGGCTTGGACTGCAAGAGCTCACGGACTGCAAGAGGGTGCAGGCTGGGTGAGGGACACCCCCCCCCCCCAGTACACAAATTTCGTGCACTGGGTCTCTAGTATTTCAAAAGGATTTCTGGAAAGGGACACCACTTGAGGCCTTTTATTCCAAGTCCCTTAGCCCCAGGGCAGCTTCTGCAGCACACATGGAGTCTCCATTTAGGGGAGTCCCAGGTCCGCCCCTGCTTCTGATCCTCATGGTGAGTGTCCCATCAGCTCTGATGATGTTGGAAAACATAGGACATCATGGCTAGTTGGCTCAGAAAGACCCTGAAAATTTCCTTCGTACCCACTCTGAGCAAGTGGAATTTCCAGAATTGCCAACAGGGCGTGCTCTGGAGCACCTGGTTAATATGGGTGAATTCATGCCAATGGTATTCTGAAGTAAGGGCCACTAGGACCATTAGTATCAGGATCACCAGGGATGGTCCTGAGGCACAGCAATGCATGCCTCCCCATGCCAGCACCGGACCAGTTGAACCAGAGGCTCAGGATGGGCATGGGGTACTCAGCTGTTAACAATACTACACAGGCGTTCAGACACACTAACAGTCCCTGTGGGCACCCGGCAGGGAGTGCAGGAGTGTGTCCGGGTACAACTGAGGCCTGGTCAGCGCTCAGGCTTTTCCCTGTGGCTTCCTCGTCAGGAAACAGTTGATCCATGTCCAGGGTAAGTCACTGTGAAATCTTTCCAACCAATAAACTTACCACTGGCCTGTTCAGGTGAACAGTTGGGCTTTCTATAGAGTCTGACATTTTTCAGGGGTGAGTGGTTTTTTTGTTGGCTAATGTTCCTAGTTGTCTAATGTCGGTCTGTTTATTTGAACCTGCTTGCATGAATGGTGTGTCTCTTGATTCTTCCGTCTCAACCCCTGCCTGGCTTACCAAGTATGGATCAGTTGTAAAGTAACCAGTTATTAATACTGATCAAGTATTGCCTAAGTAGTATTTTTAATACAGGAATTTTTTTTAAACTAATAGAATAAAGTTTGACAGGGCCAAGTAATACTTTAGGCACTGAGGAAGATGAATTCTAAATAAATTTATGGAGTTGGGGGCACGTATTCTTGAGGGAAGCTAGATTGGGGAGGGGGTGGGCTATAGGGTGCAGATGAAAATGGGCTCTACCTACCCCTTGACTAATTAAAACAAACCATTTCACAGTCTCCCCTTCCTCTGTGCCTGTCCCCAGGCTCCAGTGTGGCTGGGGACGGCCTCCTCTGGCAGCAGAGCGAGTCGGAACTTAAAGCGTGAAACATGAGGTGCTACGCAATGCTACGTGCCATTCAGGAACAACACCAAGGCTAAAGCAAACAAGGGTTTTTAAAAGAGAAGCTGTGGATACCCAGGAGATGGGCCACACGAAGCCTGAGGTCCCAGTGGGGAAAAAACACAAAAAGAGGAAGGGCTACACTTGCACGCGAGCCACAGCCAATGCGGTGAAATGAGATCACAGATGGCGACGCTGAGCGGAAGGATGCAGTACCTCGGAGGCACGTTACTTTAACTGGATCCAGAGGGCGTCTTTCGGGGCCTGTCTCTCCTGACTGCACTGACCTTTTCCTTTTCCCAAGGCCGCACGAGTACTTAAGCTCATCGGTTGTGAAAACAAATCTGATGAGGTATCGCAGGAGCCGTCTCCCATCTTTCTTGGAAGAATTTACAGCCTCGTCCCACTGTTTGCTCGTTATGTAGACAGGATAGTTGTTCAACAGCTGCTTGCTTCCCTGGAAAAGCGAAATGTTTTCTCATTACCCACTCAGCCAGCCAGCCAGAAGCCGAGGCGATCTCCATTTCAAAGGCAAACGTGCTTTCCAACCGGGCGGCTGTGCGCCGACAATGAACCAGGAACTGAAGAGCACACGTGACTGCTCACACTCGTGACGGGCACTTTTCAAATTACATTTGCATTTTCTATAACAAGAGCCAATGAGGTATAATGAACACCTTTGAAAGAGGAGCTATTTATAACTTGCATTTTAACAGGTAGGTTAAAATGTGTCAGGATCCAATGACAGGGAACACTATTTAAATAGAACCCGTAACTTTCCTTTTCAATTTATTAAAATATGCAGAAATGGCTTTGAAGAGTGTGATCAAATAGGCCCCTTCCTCCTGGGGAAATGATGCTGGAGGTCTGTTTCATGGGGTATCACTTGTACGTATGCACCTGACACCTCAGCCATTGATTACCTTACAGTGGAAACATTACAAAGTAAAATTTAAAAGGCGGAATTGTGGGAACTGAAAAAAAAAAGTACAAAACAGGTGTTTTTTTTTTTCCCTTCAAATGGTAGCTTTTGCAAATGCCACTATGTCAACTCAAAAATTTTCGCACTTTTCACCTTCATAATTTATGTCTGCTATAAAATTCCCAGGCTAAATAGCTGCGGTGGGACTAATTATGGGAATTTCTGTAACATTTATAATCCATGTTTAGTCCACTTGCTCCTACACAACCATTACTTTAGTTCTGGCTGTCCATAAAATTCTACAGTCCAGGATAATTAATTAACCCATGATCTCAGTTTTAATGTACTCCTTCCCCAGTAATTAAGGCGTTCCAAATAAAGAAGGGATAACGCATTGCGTTTTACAACTCTGCAAATTTACTACAGGTTATAAATTTGACAATGTTTGGGTCTATTAGTGTTTTATTTCAAAAAGTGCTCTGTGCACTTAAGCGCTGAGGAGGGCAAATGGCACAGATGCCAACAGAAGGGGACGGCCGGGTTTGGCTATGAAACGGTCACCGAATTATACTCATCTCCACAGCATCCATGCTCTCCTGCATCAGCAGTAGTGTGACTCAGCACTGTGACTCCGTGTAAGGGAGCATGTTGCACATGGTTTGTATTTGAACTTCAAGTCACCTTGTTCTTTTTTGGTTAATCCTCACTGGAGGACATTTTTCCTATTGCTTTTAGATAGTGTGTGTGTGTGTGGGGGGGGGGGGCCTCAGTGGTTGAGCGTCGACTTGTGAGCCGGGAGGTCACGGTTCGATTCCCATCAGGGCACGGGCCTGGGTTGCAGGCTTGATCCCCAGTGTGGGGCGTGCAGGAGGCAGCTGATCATTGATTCTCTCCCTTCCTCTCTGAAATTAATAAAAAATATACTTAAAAAAAAAAGGAAAGAAAGAAAGTACAATTTAAAAGAGAGAGAGAACGCAGGATGAAACTCTGGCGAACACTAGATGGAAAAGGCTGGGAACCAGGAGAGAGTCCTGCCATGAAGGCCACGGAGATGGTGGAGGAGGGTGAAGACGGGATGACGAAGGCTGGGAAAGGGCCCTGGACTGGACAGTGGGACAGTTCTGAGGCTCCTTACAGGCATTCTGACATGCCGGGGAGCTGCAGACAGATTACAGGTGGCGGGAGAGCAAGTGGAAATTAAGAGGGTGGACATGATGAACAGAGACCCGTCTTTTGAATGTTTAATCACTTTTAAAAGACGAGGTCACCATTTGGCAAGTGCTTTCATCAATGGTAGGCACCAGGGAGGCTAATGGGGACGAGATCGGGCCTAGGCTTAGAGGAGGGAGATACGCTGTGCTGCAGAGCGAACGGGTGGACAGGTGATTCCTCGGAAGGAGAAAGAAAAGATAGTAATCGGTGCAGAGGAGGAGGAAGAAAAGGAAGGCTTATTTTCAGAGTGGGAAGACTTGAGTGTGTTTGATACTCAGGAGAATGAGCAAGAAACAAGAGAGAAACCAGTGCACAAGACAACAAATACAGAATGGCACAAGGTCCTAGAAGAAGGAGGCGGCGCTGGGTAAACTGGACGTGGACAGTGGCACTGGCAGGGGCACTGCCCTCGATGGGATGCGGGGTATGCATGAGGGTTGAAATAAGTGTGGCAGAACTCAGGACACTGAATTCAACTTGGTATCTTACTTTTTTGCTGAATTCGAGAGAGGGAGTGTGGTGGGACTAGGCTGCGGCTGCCAGAAAGCACCAGAACTCTGACACCCCTCCTCCAAATTTCAGGGAAAGGGAGCGTCTCAGGTCACAAGGCATGAGTGTCAATCTGCATGAGATGACTCCGCCCTTTTCACCCCGTCCCTCACGGTGCAGGGAAATGGATAACCCCGTGGCCTTGTATTTCTTCAGCAGAGGCACAGGGTCAGGTGGGTGGCAGGATCTGCTAAGTGGTGTAAGCACAGAGACGTACTTTAATGATTTAACTGGACACGGGAATACCAGTGGATGTATGACCACGAGATGACGGAGTGGGTCAACATCCCCGTTACGAACTTGGACAACTCAGCCTGCCAAATGGAAAACCTGAGCTACTCTGATCTACTGTTACCAATCCTAGACATGGGTAACCCCTGTAAGGTACAGTGCAGGCTTCTTCCGCTGGATTTAGGTTCTAAAGTCCCTAAGATGAAATAACACACCCAGAAAACTGAGCCTCAGATCCTGTACAAATGTACTGGGGTTTAAGAGGTACAACCATTACCATCAAAACAGACGTCTTCTCCTACACGTTAGCAGAGACTACAGTTTCCTTCACTGGGGTCCAGAGGAATAAAATGCTCACGTTCCGGGGCCCTAATGTTCGGAAAATATCTCTCTAAACACCTGAGAACCTCGGCGTGGGTGGCGTCTCACAGAAAGAGGCGTTGTGGAACCTCGGCTCTGCTGAGGAACAACAGGTGGTGACTCCCACCTCCAGCCCGCTCTGTGCCAAGAAGAATGGTAGGAAACCTTCCCACAGTATGTGAACTGCTATTTCTCTCTCACTGCCCTGAGTACAGACTGACTCTTTGTGAGTCAAATACATGCATCATCATCTTTTGCCACAGGTGATAGACCCATAAGCCTCAGCGAGTCAGAAATGTATTTTGTTAGCCAACTTGTTCTGGTATATGTGGGTAAGCCATCGAGTTGCTCCATTTTGAGGATATTCCCAATGGAACAACATTTATCTTATACCATGCTGAGACTGGTTTGGCTCAGTGGATAGAGCATCGGCCTGTGGACTGAAGGGTGCCAGGTTCGATTATGGTCAAGGGCATGTACCTTGGTTGCGGGCACATCCCCAGTAGGGGGTGTGCAGGAGGCAGCTGATCGATGATGATTCTCTCTCATTGATGTTTCTGACTTTCTACTCCTCTCCCTTCCTCTCTGTAAAAAAAATCAATACGATATATTTAAAAAACAAAATAAAATATATTAAAAAACAAAAACAAAACATTTACCTTACAACAAATGGAGACCTACCTCGGAGGGCTGCTCAACTGGCTGTGGGATCATGAGTTGGTTGTGATGCTGTAGCACCGTCTTCAAGTAATCCAGAACGGTCTGGCAGGGCACTGCGCGGGAGAAATCGCAATGATTACACATTAGCCATCCTGCCACAAGAAACAAAACACTCTTAAGATCTAAAAAGACTTTTGATGGAAACTTGTTAAAAAAAAGACACTGTCTACAGGAAATAGAATCTTCTTGCATTTGACATAGTTATTTCCATTTGTGAATACAGAACAGATGCTAAAGTTTGGAGGAATTTTTAGGCTCAGCACAATTTCCTGAAAACTTCCAAGTCAAACTTAATCCAAGATGAATTTAAGGAACATCTCACAGAAGAAACATGATTTGTCTTCTTTGACTCAAGTTGTAATAGTTGTACTCAATGATGCTCTTTAAAATTAAAATACTAATATTTTACTACTTTTTAATCAATAACATTAACATTCATTTTTCATGACAGATTTATACCTAGTTCTTCAGAGAGCTGGACTGCCATGCAATTTAGTCCTGTTTCCAACAGGAATACACCTGCCCACACAGTTCCCACTTACGTATCCCTATTCTCTCTCTCAACTAACTCAACTGATCTGGCCCAATTCAGATTTGCTTATTGTGTAGTTCATTAATTGTTCATTATTTTTCTGAGGCTTAGTCTTACAGAATCACGAATAATCACAATAAAACGGACCAGACAATAATCCAACATAGAGCCTGGTATTTTTTGTAGCATTGCATAAGCAACGCCTACATCTTAAGATTTCTCTCAGAGGCCTTTCAGGAGTACTAACTAATTGTTTTTAATGGCCTTGATAGCTCAGTTAATAGCCTTATTCATACAAATTACTGCCACTATGTCTCAGCTGTGTGCTTTCTTAAGATGGTTTTGTCGCATTAAAGAAAATAAGAAATATTTAACCTAACCCCCAATTTTAAAGTTCCCCCACTGGATTTCTTTACTTTTTTCCACCACTTTTTTTTTTTTTTTTTAAGAAAGCTAATTTAAGATATGATCATCTTTATTCACTGCTAACAGCTTTGAAATTTTTAGGCAACATCACATTGACATGACATAAATCAAAAACCCCATCAACGCCGAAGCCAGTTTGGCTCAGTGGATAGAGCGTCGGCCTGCAGACTGAAAGGTCCCAGGTTCGATTCTGGTCAAGAGCATGTACTATGGCTGTGGGCACATCCCCAGCAGGGGGTGTGCAAGAGGCAGCTGATTGATGTTTCTCTCTCATAGATGTTTCTGATTTCCTATCCCTCTCTTCCTCTCTGTGAAAAATCAATAAAATATATTTTTTAAAAAACCCATCAACATCCTTTGAAGAATTTGAATGACAGGAAGTAGGAGTGGGTTAGAAAATTTTTCTTTTTGCTGAAAATTTTTCTTCTTAAATAACCGTCCTAATAGGCTGCTGCCTTATAGTCCTGTGTCACAGGCCACTCATGAATCATCATTCTATGTAATAAAGAGGTAATCACTCCAGCACACAAGCTGGCTGCCCCCATGTGGTCAAAGATGGCTGCTCCATCGGACACAAGATGGCCATCACAAGATGGCTGGCAGGGGAGAGCAGTTGGGGGTGACCAGGCCTGTAAGGGAGGGCAGTTGTGAGCAATCAGGCCAGCAAAAGAGGGCAGTTGGGGGTGACCAGGCCTGCAGAGAAGGGCAGTTGGGGACGACCAGCTGGCAGAGGAGAGCAGTTAAGGGTGACCAGGGTGGCAAGGAAGGGCAGTTAGGAGTGATTGGGCCAGGAGGGGAGCAGTTAGGGGTCGATCAGGCTGGCAGGGGAGTGGTTAGGGGGTGATCAGGCTGGCAGGCAGAAATGGTCAGGGGCAATCAGACAAGCAAGCAGTTGGGAGCCAGCAGTCCTGGATTGTAAGAGGGATCCCAGCTTGGAGAGGGTGCTGGCTGGGTTGAGGGACACCCCATCTCCCTGTGCATGAATTTCATGCACTGGGCCTCTAGTCCTATCAAATAAAAGAGTAACATGCAAATTGATCGTACCTCTGCTATGCTACCAACCAATTAGGAGCAGGGGGCGTGGCCAGCATACAGGCGGCATGGCCAGTGGGGGCGTGGCTGCAATGCCGGGGAAGCAAGCACCATGCTATAAGCTCTGCCCGCATGGTACTTAAGGGCCAGCGAAATCCCTCATTACAGTATTGTGACTGAGTCACGTCTTTTCATGGTGACCTCGGGATGGTTAGGGGAATTTGATGCCATGGGATCACCTCAAGAGGCTCTGATAGTTAGGCTGTGAGAGAGCTGTGGGGTTTACCTGTCGAGTGGGACATGCAAATGAGCGCCTGGGGCACATTGGGTAATGAGCGCCAGGTGTGAGGCAGGGCTGTGATTCATCAGGCGCAGGGGCTGGGTCACGAGCTCTGAATCCAAGTGGCAGTTGGGTCCACGCCCCCAACCCAGCAAGCGAGGCAGGGGGGCATGGCCGAGTTGTGCACGCTGAGGTGGGGAAGCAGGGCCAGCGGCACGCGAGGGGCAGGGAAGGGGGGTGCGTGGCGGAGTTGCGCTCAAGGCGGAGGGGCATGGCTGAGGCGCGCGTAAGGTCGGGGAGGGGCCAGTCACACGCCAGGTGGGGGAGCTGGGGCTGAGTTGCGCACGAGGTGGGGGTGTGCGGACCCGAGCGACATACACTCACACACCAGCACTCACACAGGGCCCTCAACTGTGTCACCTATGCTTCCCTGGACCTCACCCTCCAGCCCGGATCCTCCAGGTCCCAAGCCCTGGGGTCGCTCAAATTCAGCAAGAGTTTGCACAATTTGCCCGAGGCATGTTGAACAGTTTTCTCCTAACCCATTTGTGGGAGTGTAATCCGACTAAACTAGAAAGTCAATTTGGAAATATGGATCAAAATTCAAGTGAATTAGCTTTGGGCCAGGAGTTCCATGTCTGTGAATGTGTCCTAAGTAAACAGTCAAATAAGCAATTATGTTCACTGTAGTTGTTGATGCTGGGGGAAACCAGAAGCAACCTGCCCCACAATAAAGGGTTAGTGAAGTAAACCACAGTAATGTCAAACAGTCAGGGATAACACTGTAGCCATTAAACATTATGTCTGAACATTGAATTCGTTGACATGAAAAGAAGGCCATCCTATCTAATAAGAGTAATACGCAGATTGACCATCACTACAACACACAAGAGGGCTGCCCCCATGTGGTCAAAGATTCTGTCCCCATGTGGACACAAGATGACCATCACAAGATGGCCAGCAGGGGAGGGCAGTTGGGAGGTTCAGGCCTGCATGGGAGGGAAGTTGTGGGTGATCAGGCCTGGAAGGAAGGGCAGTTAGGGGCGAATCAAGCCTGCAGGGGAGGGCAGTTAGGGGTGACCAGGCCAGCAGAGGAGGGAAGTTGGGGGCAAGCAGGCTGGCAAGCAGGCTGCTTTGCCAAGTGACATGGGCAAGGTATTACTTTGGATTCAATTTGAAAGTTACAGTAGCCGAAACCGTTTTGGCTCAGTGGATAGAGCGTCAGACTGCGGACTGAAGGGTCCCGGGTTCGATTCCGGTCAAGGGCATGTACCTTGGCTGCGGGCACATCCTCAGTAGGGGGCGTGCAAGAGGCAGCTGATCGATGTTTCTCTCTCATCGATGTTTCTGACTTTCTATCCCTCTCCCTTCCGCTCTGTAAAAATATATATATATGTAAAAAAGGAAGTTGCAGTAAAATTTGTCAATACTGATGAATGGACTAGGATTTGAATGAAAACTTCTTTTGATCCCTTACCCATATTTTACAGCCATTAAGATGTTTATGAAGAAATGTTTAAATGAAGCACAAAATGCTTACAAAACGAAATGAAATACTACCATTTGAACAGTAGGATGGATCCTGTATCACGCTAAGCAAAATAAGTCTAACAGAAAAGGACAAGAGACATGTGATTTCAGTCACATGTGGAATATAAAACAGAAAGCAATAAACCAACAAATGCGTGAACATGAAGAACAGTATGGAGTCCCAGAGAGAAAGGGGCTGGGGGGAGGTAGAAGAGGGTAGGGAGTCAGATATATGGTAATAGAAGGAGACTAGACTTTGGATGGTGAGCACATGATGCATCAAACAGATGATGTATCACAGAACTGTACACACAAAGCTCATATAATCTTACTAATCAACGTTGCCCTAATACCGGGGTCGGCAAACTGTGGGTTGCGAGCCACATGCGGCTCTTTGGCTCTTCCACAAAATACCACAGCCTGGGCGAGTGTATTTTGAAGAAGTGGTCTTAGAAGAAGTTTATGTTTAAAAAATTTGGCTCTCAAAAGAAATTTCAATCGTTGCACTGTTGATATTTGGCTCTGTTTACTAATGTGTTTGCCGATCACTGCCCTAATACATCTAATAAAATAAAATAAATTCTGAACATTCAATATGACTTCCACACTTGTTAAAGTAATAAGTGTCTAGAGAAAGAGTGGAAAGAAATAAGCCCAAGTGTTAATAATTAGTAATTAACCATGATTATATTTCAGGAGCAGGATTAGTGTAGTTATTACATTTATCCTCTATCGCGCTTGCAAACACCAGTTTTAAACAACTTTGACAGTGGACATATATTAGAAGAATTTTAAAGTTGAGAAATGTCTCCATTCCTTCGCTCTGTTACCCTCAGGGCTGATCATGGGCCCTGCAAGGGCTTGGAGGTCGACTCTTCCATTCTTTACACCCCAAATACTAGTATATTTGGGCAGCTGTGCAAAGAGCTACGAGCAAAGTCAGCTGCTTCAGACATGTTGCATTTAAGGGGCACGACTTAGGCAATTGGGTCCTGTCGGCTGGTGTCTGGCACAAGACTGAAGGCCAGGAAGAAAAGGCTCAGATTCAGCCAACTGCTAAAACAGGAAATAACCACTGCCTGGGGAAGCTGCTGCCGCCCCATCTGCCCCCCATGGCAAACTCCCAGCCCTGGTCCTCAGGAGACAGAGGCTTCAGGACCCTCTCAATACCCCCGCCCTCACAGATCTGGGACATCACCCCTGACTGAGGGCTCTTTGGAGAGTTGCCCAGATTTACACAGGGTGCAGCTCAGTGGTTGAGCAACGAGCTATGAACCAGAAGGTCCCCGTTCGACTCCCAATCAGGCACATGCCGGGTTGCGGCTCAATCCCGGGGAGAGGGCATGCAGGAGGCAGCCGGCCAATGACTGCCTCTCATCATTGATGTTTCCATCTCTCCTTCTCCCTGTCTTTCTGAAATCAATAAAAATACATTTTAAAAAAGAAGACAGTCTAAGTCTTCTTATACTGGTATTCTCTTAGACTCTTAAGTATCTAACAGTTCACTAAGGCTGGGGAATTGGTCCAAAAGTAATTGTTGGATACTACTTTTTTCCCTTCATGTACTGACCCTGGCACTTTTGAACTGTGTGACCCTGGGCAAGCTACTTAACCATTTGTACACCATAAGCGTCTATAGACACAAGCAGCGGACCTTTTTAAATTAAGTTTAAAATATTGTGGCAGTAAACTGGTTAACCTCTCTTACCCTCTGTTATCTCATCTGTAAAACAAGAATATCATGCCCAGCCTGGTGGCTCTGCTGGTTGAGCGTCATCTTGTACACTTAAAAGACTGCAGGTTTGGGGGAACCAAGATGGCGGCACAGGTAAAACACCTATCTTGCCGTCATGCTCAGCAATTTTAATACTACAACTCAACGAAAGAAAAAACACCTTCCAGAATCACCAGAAAGCTGGCCGAGTGAAAATTCCACAAATAAAAGTGAAAATAAGACACTGTGACTTGGAGGAGCGGCGGCGAATAGCGTTGAAAGATTCGCACGGAGAGAGGTTTGGAGTGTGCGCCAGTGGAGAGGGCGGGCGGCTGAAAACCGGCCAGTTTTCTCGAACGGGGAGACAAAGACATCCCATTGGACTGATTCTCCAGCTTTGGGCGAAGTCCAGGAAACCCACTATCATACGGGGTGAAAACTGGACAATGGGAGGGCACGCTGAAACTCGGGCGCTGCAAGGGCTCTCCCGGCTTATGGAGAAGGCAACTTGCGCGAACAGCTAAGCTGCTTGACCGCGCAGAGAGCGCTCTGCGACTTTGCCCTCTCATTCGGGAAACCGTCAGACTGCTTTGTTTTACGACCCTGGGTGAGACATTGGGCGTGCAGACTCATTTGGGGAGAGTCTGAATTCCCCGGCAGCCGGTGGAGCTTGGTAGTGGCTCTCTCTCAGAGGTGCTGGCAGCCACTGCCACAAACACAGAGTCCCTGGGGCCACACAGGGTGGAGCTAACGCTGTCTGCTTGGCCCAGAGACTCCGCCCATCCAACTTGAGCACAGCTGATCTTCACAGACAATTGGTCTAGAGGTCAACCCCTCCAAGTGCTAACAACGATTAACCTGAGCTTAACTTCAGCAAGACTGTGCAGCCCATACCCACCTCAGATAACTGGGGAGGCTGACCCACTGTCCCTAGTAGGAAGTCTACCACACAAAGCTAATTGACCAACTCAGGGAAGCAGCCACCATGCAGAGACATGGAAAGAAATCAGATGTGAAAGAAATGGAGGAAAAAAAACGACTGGACATGGAATTCAAAACCACGGTTATAGGGTTTTTCAAGAGGCTCCAACAAAAGGTCGAGGCCTATAAGGAATTAAGCAAGACTGCAAAGGAAATGAATGAGTCCTACAAGGAAATGAAGGAGACCCTCAAGGATATAAAGGAGACTCTCAAGGATATGAAAAAGGACCAACCAGAAATTAAGCATACACTGACTGAAATAAAATATATTATACAAAGTCCTAAAAGTGCTCTGGAGCACCCCAAAAACCAAGTTCAAGATTTGAAATACAAAGAGGTAAAATCCACTCAGCTGAAAAAGCAAGAAACCAAAAGAATCCAAAAAATTGAAGATAATGTAAGGGGCCTCTGGGACAACCTCAAGCATATCAACATCCGAATTATAAGGGTGCCAGAAAAAGAGAGAGAGCAAGACAGTGAGAACCTATTCGAAGAAATAGTGACCGAAAACTTCCCACACCTGGTGAAAGAAATTGACTTAGGAGTCCAAGAAGCGCACCGAACCCCAATATATAGGAACCCTAAGAGGACCACACCGAGGCACATCATAATTAAAATGCCAAGAGCAAAAGACAAAGAGAGAATATTAAAAGCAGCAAGAGAAAAACAGATGGTTACCTATAAGGGAGCACCCATACGATTGTCAGCGGATTTCTCAACAGAAACGATGCAGGCCAGACGGGAGTGGCAAGAAATATTCAAAGTGATGAACAGCAAGAATCTACAACTAAGATTACTCTATCCAGCAAAGCTATTATGCAGAATTGAAGGTCAGATAAAGTGCTTCGCAGACAAGAAAAAGCTAAAGGAGTTCATCACCACTAAACCAACATTATATGAAATGCTGAAAGATATTCTTTAAGAAGAGGAAGAAGAAAAAGATAAAAGTGTAAATTATGAACAACAAATACACATCTAGCAACAAATGAATCTAAAAATCAAGTCAATTAATAAGCTGATGAACAGGATAAACTGGTGAATGTAACAGAATCACGGACATAGAGAGGGAATGGACTGACAACTCTTGGGGAGAAAAGGGGTGTGGGAAGTGCAGCAAGAGACTGGACAAACATCATGCAACTATGGGAGAGGACAGTGGAGGGGGGTGAGGGCGGAGGGTGGGATGGGTACCAGGTGGAGGGGAACTATAGGGGGAAAAAAAGGGGGGGGGACAATGTAATTAATAAACTGAACAATAAACATAAAAAGACTGCGGGTTTGATTCCCAGTCAGGGAACAGACCTAGGTTGGAGGTTTGATCCCTGGTAGGCAACAGATTAATGTTTTGTTTGTTTTTCCGTGTGTGTGTGTGTGTGTGTGTGTGTGTGTGTGTATATATATATATAAATCAATAGAGCCCTAGCCAGTGTGGCTTAGTTGGTTAAGAGCCAACTTAGTTGGTTGAGAGCTGTCCCATGCACCTAAAGGTTGCTGGTTCGATTCCTGGTCAGGGTACATGCCCAGGTTTTGAGTGTGGTCCCCAGCCAGGGTGTGTGCTGGAACCATGTTTCTCTCTTACATAGATGCTTCTCTCCCTTCATCTCCTAAAATCAATAAAAACATATTAAAAAAACAAATCGATGGAAAATATCGAGGACTGAATAAGAACAGGGCTCTTACTGCATTCGTGAACTAACCAAATGCATGTAAAGCAGAAGCGCCCAGTACATAGTGCCCAACGTAAGCTACTGTTACTTCATGAACCGGAGCCTAGTGAATTCCGGAGAGGCCACGCACTCGGCTCTGCTGACCGGGCTGCTGTCTGGTCTGAGTGACGGCTGTTAACCACAGCTCTTCCAAGGAACTGCTGCAATTCTCTTTCTGCCTGTTTTAAGGGCACTTGGGTTTCAAGGACCTAATTTTCATGCAGATTATTGTATGAAAATCTCGATCAGAGTTTCTCTTCTCATTTCTCAAGCATCATGTAATCTACTTTGCTATATAATTGTTTGTAAATCTCAAAACTCCACCTCAAAATACACCACATACAATTTCACAGGGAGACCGACATTCTTCACTGACTTCCACGACCATGCCCTCTGCGCTGGCAACGTCTCTGAGTGTCCTATTTTCACCGTCGCTGTAAAGTGTGAGCTCCTGAACTGTAAATATCTAGAAATAAACAATGAGCTTAAAGTATTACTCGGCCATCAGATGCATGGTTATGCTTTTGATAATGACAACATTCTGTGTAATGTAATTGACGAGTGGATGCTACATGCCTGGCACTGGGCTAGAAAGTAGAAATACAAAGACGACTTGTCTCTGTCCTCAAGGACTTTACATGGTCTGCCGCTCCCGTTCCATGCCATCAAGAGGAGACACATACAAAGAGTAAAACCTTCCCCTGATACCGACTTTAACAGAAATAGGCTTGATGGGAAGTGGCTGATTTTGCCTGGGAACCGTGGGAGTGTCACCTGAACAGGAGTGTCACCTGAACTGAATACTGAAAGGTGAATTGGAGTTTCTCAAGTCGGAAAAAGGACAATGTGTTCTTAGAAGCAATAGCAGGCATCAGGGGAGACCAGAGGCAGAAAGTGCATGGCTCCTCAGGAATGGCAAACTGTCCAGCGGGGCTGGCACACGTGGTGCATGGTGGGGAGGGAGAGTCCAGTCTGCAGAGACAGGCAGGGAAAGGCCCGGCAGCAAAGGCCCGCGCGCCGCACGGAGGGTGCTGGGCTTGACTGTGTGAAGCCTAGAGGCTTTTTAGCGGCGGGAGAGCCTGGCATCTGGGAGAGGAGCTGAGTGGCCACTGCAACGGCCCATGTTGTGAGACAGGCATGAGGGCGGAGGGCGAGAGCAGAGACCCACACTGATGGGCTATCGGAGCCGGAACCCACAGGAGGGGACTGAGAGCAGCAGAGAGAGATGCTGCAGGACGGATCTGAGGTGCCTAACCTGGGGAACTAGGTAAGAACGCCACTCACAATCTAAGAAGACCACTTAAGATTCCTGTCCTACTAGGCAAGGCAGTTTCCCTCTCTGGTTCTTAAAGTCATCACTTACTGAGTTGCCTACTGGAGACCTAGCAGGCACTAGTTATTACTTAATGAACACAATACTTCCAACATCCCTACAGTATTATCACCTCACTTTACAGAAAGAGGAAACTGAGGCTCAGAAGTGATTTGCCAAAAATCACAGCCTGCAAATAGAGCAGAAATCCAAACTCGGGTTTGACTGAGAATCCATTCTCTTCACCTCACGTTGTTCTGTGTCCTTCAGTCTCACCTACGGCTATAACAAGGGTTGTGATGACTTTTACCAAATTCTAAGTAAAAAAAACTCGATTCTCTGTTCATACCATATGTTCTTTGGAAATAATATATTTTTAATGATTTCAGAGAAGAAGGGAGAAGTGAGAGATAGAAACATCAATGACGAGAGAATCATCGATCAGCTGCCTCCTGCACGCCCCACACTGGGGATAGAGTCTGCAACCTGGGCATGTGCCCTGACCGGGAATCAAATCACGACCTCCTAACTTCACAGGTCAACACTCAACCACTGAGCAACACCGGCAGCCTCTAATTTTCTTACAATGAAAAATTTACATTTATTCATCATCATCCCTCCTCTCTCCCCACACACATTACAAGTATGATCACAGTGTGTTTCTCAGGCCCAGAATTTGGCCCAAGCCTTCTCCCACGAGCACTTCTGGGCACATGTGAGTTTGGAGGGCGGTGTGAGCAGTGGAGGGCACTAGTGAATCCACACTGCATTTACTCCAAGGGCTTTTTGTTCTGGCAAAATTACTATGACCCCGAAGCTGACATTGATTTCCTTTAAAACTCTTTTTTTAAAAAAATATCTTATTGACATTTTATAGAGTGGAAGGGAGAGGGATAGAAAGTCAAAAACAATGACAAGAAACATTGATCAGCTGCTTCTTGCACACTCCCTACTGTGATTGTGCCCGCAGCCAAGGTACATGCCCTTGACCAGAACCGAACCTGGGACCTTTCAATCTACAGGCTGATGCTCTATCCACTGAGCCAAACCGGTTTCGGCTGCTTTAAAACTCTTAGTTAGAAAATGACATCTGTGGACTACTAGGATCAGAACTACGCCATCCAGGTTAGTTCTCCAGGTTTAGCAGGAGATCCTCTTTATTGGAGGCTTCTGTCTTTGCTAATTTGCCTGCTCTCCAATGGTCAAATCAATACTAATGGGGCTCGAGTGGTCGTTTGCAGGTCACTGAGAAGTTTGAGCGGCCCATGCACACATTCCCAGCTGAGGCCGAGCTAGGTAACGCTCCATCTGCTGCAGCTCTCACCCTACAAACAAGTGCCCTTCTCATGGTCTATTCAGTGCCACATGATTCACATTTTTGCGCTTACTGTGGGTGATTTTGCTGTTTAAAATGTACTCCAAATGAACAACAGTGTGCCGTCTAGCGTTGCCAAGTGCAAGAAGGCTGTGATGTGCCTTACGGAGAAAACCTGTGTCAGGTCAGTTTTATTCAGCCACCAGTTATAGTGCTGTTGGCTGTGAACTCAATGTTAATCAGTCAACAGTGTACATTAAACTAGAGGCCTGGTGCATGAAATCCTTGCACAGGGGATGGTCCCTCAGCCTGGCCTGCACCTTCTCGAAATCCAGGACCTTTCAGGGAATGTCTGGGACTATTGGCTCCTAACTGCGCCTCCCTGCCTGATCACCCTTAACCACTAACTGGCCTTCCTGATTGCCCCTAACCACTCTGCCTGCCTGCCTCATTGCCCCTAACTGTTTGCCTGCCTGATCACCCCTAACCACTTGCCTGCCTGGCTAATTGCCCTGGTCTTTGGTCATTCTGGTTGTTCCACTGTTTCGGTTGCTGGGCTTTTATTATACAGAATAAGGTCTCTTCAAATAAAAAAATGAAATAAAATGAGGTATTAACCGGCTGACAAAAATGCTGTGACCAAAAGCTCACAGTAACCTAGCTCTGCATTTCCCTTAGGAGCAATGGTTCAGTATTCAGTGTCCACGGCAACTTGAGAGAACATAACTACCATGAAAGTAAGAACTGACTGTTCTGAGGATGGAAGTTGCTAATAAACCAGATCTGAAGTAGAGGCCTGGATTGTACTCCTAGGTCTGCCACAGATATCACCTGTCCAGCTTTCAACACCTCAGTCTGTAAACTGGGAATACTGGAGTTCTGAGACTAAACAGATATTAAGTATACTTTTTAAAAAGTAGAAAGTTCTTTAAAAATATCAAGAGGTATTTTTTCCCTATAAGGTGTCATAATAATTTTACTTAGGAAGTTATTTTTAAACTAGAGGTCCGGTGCACGAAATTTGTGCACGGGAGGTGGGGGATGTCCCTCAACGCAGCCTGCACCCTCTCCAATCTGGGACCACTCAAGAGATGTCCGACTGCCCATTTAGGCCTGATCCCGGTAGGATTGGGCCAAAACGGGCAGTTGGACATCCTTCTCACAATCCAGAACTGCTGGCTCCAAATTGCTCACCTGCCTGCCTCCATGATTGCCCATTTCTGTCTGCCAGCCTGATCACCCCCTAACCATTACCTCACCAGCCTAATTGATGTCTAACTGCTCCCCTGTCAGCCTGGTCACCTCTAACTCCCCTCCCCTTCAGGCCTGATCCCTCCCAACTGCCCTTCCTGCTGGCCTGATTGCCCACAACTTGCCCTCCCTTGTAGGCTTGGAACCTCCCACTGTCCTCCCCTGCTGGCTAACTTGTGGTAGCCATCTTATGTCCACATGGGGACAGGATCTTGGACCACATGGGGGCAGCCTTCTTGTGTGTTGGAGTGATGGTCAATCTGTGTATTACTCTTTTATTAGATGGGATAGAGGCCTGGTGCATGGGTGGGGACTGGCTGGTTTGCCCAGAAGGGTGTTCCAGATCAGGGTGGGGGTTACCTTGGGGTGTGAGGCAGCCTGGGTGAGGGGCCTATGGTGGTTTGCAGGCTGGCCACGCCCCCCAGCAACCCAAGCAGAGGCCCTGGGATCTGGGATTAGTTTATGTTCTACAATTGAAACTTTGTAGCCTGGAGAGGAGACAAGCCTTCTGCTCACTCCATGGCGACAGCCATTTCTGTTTGAAACTTTGTAGCCTAGAGTGGAGGCCTAGGCTAGGGCTGCAGAAGTTTTGCTTCCTCCATCACCCTAGCAACCCTAGCCTCTTCTCTCTCCATCTCCATGGCTGCCACCATTTCTGTTGGGATTATGTATCTTCTATAATTGAAACTTTGTAGCATTGAGTGGAGGCCTAGGCTGGCAAGGGCAGGCGGAAAGCTTGGCTTCCTCCATTGCCGGGGAAACCCAAACCTCCCTCCTGCTCTCAGTGGCAGCAGCCATCTTGGTTGGGGTTTATTTGCATAATTTGCTCCTGATTGGCTGGTGGGCGTGGCTTGATCAGAGATACAGTCATTTTGCATATTACTCTTTTATTAGATAGGATGACCCTTATCTTATGGTTCGAATACCTGTATTTTCATATTTAACAATCTCTGAACTTGGTATTTGAAGATAATTACAATCTGCAATTAAAATTTGCAGTGTTTTTCTTCTTTCTTAGTGGAACATAAAGTATTGGTGTGCCTTACATTCACTGGGGTCTTAATTTACATGAAAGAATATTTTATATCCATCCTCCTTTATGACTTTTTGTCACCTAATGCTGATGGTAAGCTTTTTAAACAAATATGAGTGCTCTAAGCTGAAGCCTCTCTACGAAAAGTTTTTTCACCATTTTCCTTCCTTTATTTATTATTATTACTAGGGGCCTGGTGCACGATAACCATGCACTGGGGGTGGGTGGTTCCTCTACCCAACCTGCTCTCTCACACATACTGGGAGTCCTCAGGGGATGTCTAACTGATGGCTCACCCCCAGTCTGCCCAAGGCCTAAAGCCTCTGGCACCCAGCCATTGCCCTGCTCAGCTCAGCCCTGGCTGCCTGCGGCCACCCGGCCCCCAGGGTCTGGGCGCTCGCCACCACTTCCGCTTACAGCGCCCGGGGCCAGGCATTCCCTGCCGCCGCCGCCACCACCACCGCCACCACCACCACCACCACCACCGCTACTGCTGCGGCTTCTCCGCACAGCGCCCGGGGCTGGGTGCTCGCTGCCACCACCGTTTCATTTCCATCCCCAAGGCCCGGCACTTGTGCCACTTGGCCCCGCCCCCACTCCTAATTGGCTGGTAGCATAGCCAATCAGGAGCCAAGGTACGGTCAAATTTGCATGTTTCTCTTTTATTATATAGGATTATTTTTTTTAATCCTCACCCAAGGATATTTTCCCATTTATTCTTAAAGAGAGTGAAAGTGAGAGAGTAAGACAGAAAAATATTGATGTAAGAGAAACAATTCAATTGATGACTCCTGCCCCAACCCCAACCAAGCAAGCCCCAGGCCGGGGAGGAACCTGCAACCAAGGTATGTGTCCTTTCCCAGAATCGAACCCGGGACCTTTGTTCTGCAGGTCGATGCTCTGTTCATTGAGCTAAACCGGCTAAGGCCCATTTGCCTTCCTTTAACAACCTCGTAGCTCTTTGTATTCCTGATCCAAACGTCTTTTCCTTTCGTGGCTTTTTTCTTTTAACCTATTTTTACTTTACTTTAAAAAATTTAAACTTTTAAACAGACTAATTTCTAGTGTGATGATCTAACACAGAAGAAAATGTGCTAGTGCGTCTTTGGGATAAAATATTTAATCACATACACACGCAAGTTAACTCTGGAGCATGAGTTAGCGAGCCCTTTGCTTGCAGGTAGCTGATAATCAGTAAGACTAAGTGGTGCTGGAAAGAACACCTCTCCCAACCTTTCCTTTTGGTAAAATCTACCGCCTTCCTTTCCCGCTCTGATAGCTATCCACGCTGAACCTTTTCTTCCTGGAAACTAACAGGTTCATTTTTTTTTTTTTTGAACTTTCACATCAAGAACTGCTCTCAGGTACAAATGCTTTGTTTCAGGGGAAAAACGAAAACGAGAATCTCAGTACTGCTCACCAGCATGACTGTGGAGAGGCAGAGAAGCGACTGAGGAAAGCGTCTTGGCTCTGGCCTAGAGCAGGTGCTCCCATCTCCCTCTTAACCTTATTTCCTCCGCTAACTGCTGGGTGCTACCATCTCTCTCTATAAAACCCTAACATGCAAACAGACTGAACAGCGGGACAACCGATCACTACGATGTGCACTGACCATCAGGGGGCGTGTGTGGAACATGGTGGGCATCGGCAGCAGGGGGCAGAGCATGAAACATGGCAGGTGTTGGCTGCGGCGGCACGGTGGAGCAGATGAGCAGGAGTGCCAGACCAAGGTGGGGCGCCAGTTGCTGTCATCAGGGCGAGCCTCTGGTGGTTACTGAAAATTCTTTGCTCCCGTGCCATGGTCTCACCTGAGGCTTGCACCCACTGCCAGCACCAGAGTCGCTGCTCGTACCTGCTGCTGGCACCACAGTCCCAACTGCTCGGCTGCCAGCCCCGACTGCCCCTCAGGGCTTCTCCACCCCCCGCCCCCTGCTCCCAAGGGGCGACTGGGACAGCAGCTGCCACTTGAACCTGCTGCTGGTGCTGGCCATGGTGGGAGGGGCAGGGCAGGGGTGCAGAGGATGGGCCCTGTGCCCACTGCAACCTCACAACCTACAGTTCCTTTCAAGGTGCATGAATTCGTGCACTGGACCCCTAGTCTCATTATAATCATCCGTTCTGATTGGCTGAAACTAGGTTCCACCAGAAGAAAGTCCCAGGTCCTTCCATGCAAATATATACTGGCCTCCGGGACAACAGAGGCCTCCTGGGGCCAGAGGGAAGCGTGACACTGATCCCACATTACACTGGAAAGTTACTGCTTGCAAAATACTCTTGTTACATGCAAACCCAGAGTACTACTTGCTGCATTTTACTTCAAGAGGGTATCTAAAAAGAACAGATTTCCTCCCTCAAAACAGATAGCGAATAGAGTGAAAAGTGGATTCTTGGGTGATCATCAGCCTGGTTGGTTGTTTAGCCAAAACAGAAGTTGGGAGATGAAGGCAAGAGGGCAGTGATGCCCCTTTTTGAGTCAAGTTTTCATCTCCAATGACAGGTTCAACCTGATGCCCAAGTTAAGGTGTCCCCAGGTAGTGAGGCCTTGTATAAAGTAATCACAAATAAATTATTCCCTGCGCCTTCCAGTCATTATTTTCTATTCATAATAGTCAAAACTGATTTTCATCTCTATAGCTGGGTTTCGGTATAGATCATTAGAGCAATCATTCTTCTCCATGTACAATGTCTATTGGTTCAAGTTCAGGGTTATCAACAGGGCTGAAATGCTTACAGTAATTAACTAATATCAACTTGTGCTATTCAATGTCTGAGCATCAAGAAGGTTCAAGAAATTGCAGCGTTTCTGTCTTCCTGGGAAGCAGACAAGGACAATGATTAGTGGCAGGTCTGTGATGAGTTACCCCCAAAACAGACATCTCATCTGGGACCGATTCAGGAAATGAGAGGTGGACTGAACCCCCCTATTTGCTTAGAACTTACCAAGGACAGATGGTTTGTCAAATATTTAGGATTAGAAGTTAGGCAATAACACCCTGGGCACTGATGTCACCTGACCTTGCACTCTAGAACTCTTACCCACAGTTCTGAATAGCTGATATAAGTGTCCACAATTGGTTGGTCTCCAGGTCATGATTTTCTCCCTCAGTGAAAGAGAAGGAGTGGGGAGTAAAATGGAAAATACCCCCCTTTGGGGATAAAACCCATGGTCAATCAATCATAATTTATGGAACTGTGAAAGCTGTAAAATCCCACAAAGTGTTAACTGCACTTATATCTCTCTGACTTGGAAGTGCTCCGGCTCCTTTACATTTCTGCAGGTTCTACCCAGTCTCTCCTGCAGTTAGTGCCACCTGGTGGAGTGCCTGGCAACCGGGCAACAGGCACCGTGACTCTGTATCTAACCCCAAGGCTCAAACACAAACGACAGGGGGGACTTACCTTACCCCTTGCTTCTCTCCCATAAAACTACTGTATTACATCTAATTCCAAAATATTCTGAACCAAACCTTGTCTACTTGAAAAATTCTTTTAAATAAAAAGAAAATACATTTCTGATTCGGCAATTCTTCACACTTGTTTTTGCCTCTACGTGTACAATAAACAAGTGGGTAACTTTTTTCAACATGCCCTTTCTAGATTCAGCTGCCTAACTGGGTGGCACAAAGACACTGAGTTAGGAAAAAACTAACTTCTCTTTATATTTATGTATCAGCTTTCAAAACTTTAAATGCAGCCCTGGCTGGGTGGCTGTTTCCTATACCACTAAAAGGTTGCAGGTTTGACCCCTTATCTAGTTTGTGGGTACATATGGGAAGCAACCATCAATGTTTTTATCTCACATCAACGTTTCTCTCTCCCTACCCCCTCTAAAAGAATCAATAAAAATATATCCTCAAGTGAGGATTTTAAAAGGTTTAAATTTATTATGTACTAGAGGTCAGGTGCACAAAATTCGAGGATGGGGGCAGGGGTGTCCTTCAGCCCAACCTGCACTCTCTCCAATCTGGAATCCCTTGAGGGATGTCTCCCAGAATCCAGGACTGCTGGCTCCCAACTGCTCACCTGCCTGCCTTCCTGATTGCCCCTAACCGCTTCTGCCTGCCAGCCTGATCACCTCCTAACCACTCCCCTGCCAGCCTGATAGATGCCTAACTGCTCCCCTGTCAGCCTGGTCACCCCTAACTGCCCTCCCCTGTAGGCTTGATCGCCCCCAACTGCCCTCCCCTTGCAGGCCTGGTCCCTCCCAATTGTCCTCCCCTGCTGGCCATCTTGTGG
This sequence comes from Antrozous pallidus, assembly GCA_027563665.1. NCBI lineage: Eukaryota > Metazoa > Chordata > Mammalia > Chiroptera > Vespertilionidae > Antrozous > Antrozous pallidus. Next base: position 97,476,624 of record CM050511.1, on the reverse strand, counting down.
TGGCCATCTTATGTCCACATGGGGGCACCCATTTATGACCACATGAGGGCAGCCATCTTGTGTTTTGGAGTTACGGTCAATCTGCGTATTACTCTTTCATTAGATAGGACAGAGGCCTGGTGCATGGGTGAGGGCCAGCTGGTTTTCCCTGAAGGGTGTCCTGGATCAGGATGGGGGTTCCCTTGGGGTGTGGGGCAGCCTGGGCAAGGGGCCTGTGGTGGTTTGCAGGCTGGCCATGCCCCCCAGTGACCCAAGCAGAAGCCCTGGGATCTGGGATTAATTTATGTTCTACAATTAAAACTTTGTAGCCTGGAATGGAGCCAAGCCTTCTGCTCGCTTGGTGGAGACAGCCATTTTTGTTGGAATTTATTTATCTTCTATAACTGAAATTTTGTAGCCTTAAGCAGAGGCCTGGGCAGGCCAGGGCAGGTGGAAAGCTTTGCTTCCTCCATTGCCGGAAAAACCCAAGCCTCCCTCCTGCTTTCTGTGGCCGACAGCCTTCTTGGTTGGGTTTATTTGCATATTCACTCCTGACTGGCTAGTGGGCATGGCTTATGGGTGTAGTGGAGGTATGGTCAATTTGCATATTATTCTTTTATTAGATAGTACTAGGGTCCTGGTGCACGAAATTCATGCACTGGGGGTCCCTCAACCCAACCTGCCCCCTCTCACATACTGGGAGCCCTCAGGGGATTTCCAACTGATGGCTCACCCCCAGCCTGCTCAAGGCCTAAAGCCTCTGAGGAGGCTTTAGGCCTTGGGCACCCAGCCATCGCCCTGCTCAGCTCAGCCCCGGCTGCCTGCGACCACCCAGCCCTGGGGGCTGTGTACTCACCACCACTTCCGCTCACAGTGCCCGGGGGCTGGGCATTCCCTGCCACCCCCACTACCACTGCTGCTGCCTCCGCTTCTCCTCACAGCGCCCGGGGGCTGGGCGCTTGCTGCCATCGCCGTTTCATCTCCATTCCCGGGCCTGGCACTCGTGCCACTTGGCCCCGCCCCTGCTCCTGATTGGCTGATAGCATAGCCAATCAGGAGCCAAGGTACGGTCAAATTTGTATGTTTATCTTTTATAATATAGGATGCTTTATGTTCAACACAATGCATTAGTATAGAACACGTACTTACTATGTAATACTAAGTATTACATAGGGCATGGCCAGCCTGCAAACCACCACAGGCCCCTCGCCCAGGCTTCCTCAGGAACCCCCAGCCCCCCCTGATCTGGGACACCCTTCAGGGCAAACCAGCTGGCCCCAACCTGTGCACCAGGCCTCTATCCTATCTAACAAAAGATTAATATGCAAATTGACTGTTACTTCAACACACAAGATGGCCACCACAAGATGGCCAGCAAGGGAGGGCAGCTGGGAGGGACCAGGTCTGCAAGGGAGGGCAGTTGTGGGTGATCAGGCCAGCAGGGGAGGGCAGTTGGGAGGGACCAGGCCTGCAAGGGAGGGGAGTTGGGGCTGACCGTGCCTGCAGGGAAAGGTAGCTGGGGGGGCCCAGGCCTGTAGGGGGGAGCAGTTGGGGAGGACCAGGCCTGCAAGGGAGGGCAGTTTGGAGTGATCAGGCTTGTAGTGGAGGGCAGTTAAGGGTGACCAGGTCTGCATGGGAGGGCAGTTAGGGACAAACAGGCTGGCAGGGGAGCAGTTAGACATCAATCAGACTGGCAGGGGAGTGGTTAGGGGGTAATCAGGCTGGCAGGCAGAAGCAGTTAGGGGCAATCAGGCAGGCAGGTAGGCGAACAGTTGGGAGCCAGCAGTCCTGGATTGTGAGAGGGATGTCCCAGATTGGAAAGGGTGCAGGCTGGGCTAAGGGACACACTCCCCCTCCCCCCGCCCCCGTGCACAAATTTCATGCACCGGGCCTCTAGTTAACCAATAAATGTATACATTGGTGCTCAAAAACCATTATCAATGGCTGTGTAATTAAAGAGGTTTGAGGACATTACTCTAGCTAATGATCTTAATATCTGTTTAAAAAACATGTACATATATTTTCATTTTTTAGTGAGAGAGAAGGGAGAGCGGAGGAGAGAGAAACGACTGTTTGCCTCCCATACGCACCCTGAATGAAGGCAGCCTGACCGAGAATTAAACCAGCAATACACAGGACATCACTCCAACTAATTGAGCTACACTGGCCAGGGCATAATATCTTTTGTCAGCCACAGGCATGCAGGCATGAATTCAAATACATAAGCAAAATCAGTACCTTGCCATAAAAATGACTTTTACTTTTCTGCAAATCTAGTCTAGTATCTGAGGCAGAAAATACCTCATATTTTGCCAGGGGCACAAATAGTTTAGGATCAGGCTAATTTCTGGTCTGTCTTCCATTTATTCCTTTTAGTTTACAGCTGCTTATTAACTTTATGGAAGAGTTTGCATGCTAAAAAGAGACCCTGCCTGTTGAAACTTAACAAGAAATGTAAGAAACTAATGGACTAGAAGAGTTCATTTGTTCATTACTACTTGAGCCCTGTCTTTCTGAAGGTATCATTTCATTTTAATTTCTATCACTGATTAATAAATACATATATAAATGTCTGCAAAAATACAAATGGCATTTTAAAGGAACAGGGTCATTTTTTTAAGGAAACTCAGGCTCAAAGTACTTGGCCTATCTAGGGATCACTTTTATATCGACAGAGCTATCTTTCAATGTGACTATGGCCTTCAGGCCTATACCCAAGAATTTGGTGGCTTATCAGACAGGACAAGGCTAGTCCCTCATCCTGAAATTTCTGTTTGACACAGGCAGGCTAAGGGTACCCTGTGCATACCTGTTTTTCCAACTTTTCTACATTGCTGGCCAAAAACAAATAAACAACATATATACCTGCACGCATACACACACACAGATGAGACAATGAAAGAGAGAACTTGCACAGTTGTCTTGTGAGTAACATGACAGGGTACCTGGGATGCTCTCTAACTTCCTTCTGAGTTCTTCATTTTCTTGTTGCAGTGAAATGACCTCATGCTCCAGCTCTTGGCACCGGGGACAGTAGCCTTCCTCTTCCTCCTCCTCTTCCTCTTCGGGCAGTGTAGAAGACGATGGGTGGCCGTGGGATTCAGAGGTTGCTGGGGAGGCCCAGCCTCCTAGTGTATGCACGGGAGAGGTGGACAGAGGATCCACGTCAGCCAGGTGGCCGTACTCGCTGACCGATGAGGTGTTTGGAGTTGGAAAGCTCCCCGAGAGCAGGTAATTTTGTAGGGAGTCGGTGAAAACTCTCAAAAAGGCAGAAGTCTGCTGTTTCCTTTGCATGTATTGCATCTCCATGTCTACATTGTCTGAAGTCTGACTGTGGACCCCTTTCCCTACGTGACACGGATCCTGTCTTTCAGTATAACTTGAGCTTTCCTGCTTTACGTAAGAAATCATGGACTGAGAATGGTTGGAGTCCAGAAGTTTGCCTCCACAATTTAGGAGGCTGAGAACTCGACTGCACTGCTGGGCAAAGGCATCCAAGATCATGCGACTCTCTGAAACACAGGGAAGGACACATTAGAGACCGGCAGCCAAAGACAAGAGATAAGCCAAGTCCCCAATTTTGAGTTTAACATTTAAAAATGTTAAAAATATGCAATTCTACCATCACATATCAAGGTCACATGGAGAATGCTCTTTTAATAGGATGCACAGCTTCCTGCTGTTCTGACTGGTGGGGTGCCTGCGTTATCCCCAGCCCCTTCCTCTGGGAAACGGCTGGACTGTGTGCCTTTGGGCCCCGTAGAGAGACTTCCCTCCCTGTGGCATTAACTGGCCTGCACAGGTCTGAACTCACACCTATGGCTTCATTAATGTCGTTACTCTAATGAATCGAGCCAGCCACTGCAGACTCAATTTCTCATTGATAGGAGAGGGCTTAGAGCAATCATTACTTCTATTTCTGGAGTGCCCTCTCGCCCTTGCTATTAATCAGCTGGCACAATCCCTGACGAGAGTACGCTGCTCCCAGATACAAACGGAGAAGAAAGATAAGTCTTTTTGAAGAGCTCACTAGACATCTAAGATAAAACAAAGAGTGGGCCCATCAGGCACACCATGAGGAGCCCCAGAGCAACGCTGTACGTGCTATCCAGTATCTGTGCCCACTACTCCTTTTAATTTATCTGCCGACTTGGATTTCTCGTCAAGGCCAATGTTTAGGCTGATCTGTATCAGCATCGTCTGAAAAGCAGCAGTGCCTCTTCCGTCAGGCTGCCACAGCGCCTAAAACGGCATGTGCCGAGAATGCCAGTTGTTCACATGCACGGATTCTGAAGCCTATTAACTGTTGATCGGGGAAAGCAAAGAGCAAAGAGAAAGCAATCAATTCACTGAAAAAACAAAGGAAAAATAAAACTGTGGGAATGTGATTTAATATTGCCAGTCTAGACGTCTTGAAAATTCATCTAAATACAAATGTCACAAGGTAGATTCCCTTCTTTCCTGACCACCACCCAGCATGGATGAGTACTTATAAGGAAAGAGAGAGAGAGAGAGAGAGAGCGAGAGACACGTTTTAGGGCTTCGGGAGTGGTAAGAGGAAGCCTTTCCCTTCTAGGCACTCCGCCCCCAGAATAATGGCAACAGACAAAACATTGTAGATTCTTGGTGTCAATTAATTGTTGTTTATGATACAAGTATAACCAGCTACTTGCCATCTCTGAAAATGTTGACTAGCTATACTTTTCCCCCTGAAAATAAACAAATAAACAATCCCCCCCCCCCCCCCCGCCCAACTTTTAAAATGGTGAGATCCTCCAGGGCTTCTATAAGAACAAGGAACCGTAACAGTTGTGATTAGAAATTGATTTCTCCAGAAATCCAGAATATATGACCAATGAAACCACCCTTCAGAAACCTCCATGCTCCACTTTGCTTTTTTCTTTAAATTTGCTTTATTTTTTGTTAATCCTCACCTGGGGATATTTTTCCATTGATTTTCTTTTTAGAGAGAGTGGAAGGCAGGGAAAGAGACACACAGAGAGAAACTTGGATGTGAGAGAGACTCATTGATTGGATTGGTTGCCTCCACATGAGCCCCGAGCAGGGCCGGGAATCGAACCTGCCACCACGTACATGCCTTGCCAGAATCAGACCGGGGACCCTTTAGTCCACAGGCTCTTTCCACTATGCCAAACCTGCCAGGATGCTTTTTTCTTACTATTCTTTCCTGAAGTAATTAAGGTACCGGGAGAATTAGAGAGGGGTCCACGTCCCCTGTTTCGATTTACCAGGCATACAGGAAGCACCCCTCCTATCTCCCAAATCCATACAATGCTGCCATCCCCAGATCCCTCAAACAATCAGAAGTCAGCACACAGAGGCCCGGCGCTCTCAGGTTCAGGAGAGGAACAGAGACTACTTTCCGTGAGCACAGTGGGATGGAGTGCGCTGGGGTCCCGTCCCAGGGCCGGCATAGAAGCTCAAGAAATACTATTTACTGAATGCATGAGGGACCCCTGTAAACAAACTGAGGATCTTAGTTCATGGCAGTTTCAGATTTACTTGGGTGGGGGTAGCAAGACCACTCTAAGCGGGGTGGGAGGCCACAGTAGTATTTTCTTCTAGGCTTGGTGCTTCCTCACCCTCAGGAGCAGTACTGCCCTAGACACAGGCAGGAGGGCCCCTGCCTCGACCCTTCCCCTCTAGCCCACACTCTCCCTAGTCAAACTGCTCCAAGGGCGAGTCTCTTCCCTGAGCCATCTTCCCAAAGACACACCATGGTGCCAGAGCTTAGAAGTTGGAACTGGGGCATCCATACATGTGTGCGTCTGAGGTCCCTGCTACAGGAAGATGACACTGGGGGTGGTAACAAAAGGCCATGAGCCGGCTGAAAATCAACCGTGGTCATTATGATGGTGTCTTTGCCAGGGTAGACAGATAGGACATCTTTTTGTTTGTTAGCTTCAGTAGGTCTTTTAATTATTCAGATATATGATATGTGGGATTCCTGCCCTGAGCCCTACAAATAATAGACAAAAGGTCTGTTGTGTTACACCACTAGTTTGAGGGCTAAAGAAGGAACCAGATGCCAGGCATAGTTTCAAGCCGGAACAAATCGATGGGCTGGGCACTTGGCTGAAGAAGCCACCAAGGTGGTCTGCTTCCCGCCCTGGAGGAAAAGGGATATGGACATGGCAAGTATCTCTACACACCAACCACTGGAACTGACGATGCTCTGTCCCCGCCAAGCGGAGTGAAGAACTGAGCCCGTGATTTAAATAAAAACTTAATGGAGGAAAGATCTCAAATATCTGGATATCATTTCTTCACCATGACCAAAAACAAGGAAGTAAACAGCTGAGCCATTTAACTGGGGAGGGTTAAGATGTGGCCTCCTCATTTCTTTACTTCCGGGTTTTTGTTCTTTTATTAGTAAAATCAAAGGATGATATTGATTGGGAATTTTCAATTCTAGCACGATAGCAGTTTTCATTCATTTTAATCCTATAATCCCATTCTAGACCTGAAGTTGTATTTACTGTTTGCATTTTAATCAGCATAGTCCCAATTGATTTACAGCCCATACACTGTTAACATAACCTTGATGAAAGGAACGAAATATGAAAGGGAAGGCTAAAATAGAATTGTCTAGAAAAAATTGCTCAATATATTTGTTCACTATCCTAAATAAGACTCAGTAGTTTTAATCATATTGATAAATCACATTAGGGTATAGATTTAAGGGAAAAGAATCTGACTTAGAGACAAGAATAATTTGTTTTCTTAATTGAAGGATAAACTAGTAATATGCTGAAAAAGAAATCCTTATGTAATACTCTACATTATGAAGATAATGTATTAAAGTGCACTCACAATATCAGAGAATAGCTACAACCATAAATAAGTTTTTGCCTGCAGTTTTTTAAAATGCTTCATTCTCAGACTTGACATATGCAGAAACATCAACTATAAGCGTTAAAATGGAATTTCTAATCTTTTTCAGTATGTTCAAGTATTTGAATAGTTTTAATATCAATACATTGAAGAGTGTGATTAAAAATATTACTATTACACTTGGTAGGAAACAGTAAATCTTTCCACTTAATACATATTGCAGCCAGCAATACTTCAGCTTTCCAGACAGAATGTAATTAGAAATGCAAGTGTTGTGCTATGCCCGTTATCGCTAAGAAATGGAGAAAAGTTGTTTTCATATGCACACATTTGAATGGCCACTGATCCATGATTCTTAATTGTGCAGTGTGAACGTGTATTCTGAATTTTTAAACTGGTTTTCCCCTCTAGTCACAGAATGCCCTACTCAGATGATGGCCAAGAACTACAAAGTCATCGGTTTACAAAGGGACTTTAAAACTACTTATTTTATCCCTAACTTCTCTGATAGACACATAAAATGTCAGTCACAAACCACCCTAAAATGACTTCTGTCCAACTTATTTTGCTTTATTGCGCAGTTGGGAGATGTGAGGCTGCAAATTGTACCTAATCTGATTCCAGAATCTGAACCCATGATTATTTTTTTAATTAAAAAATTTCATTTCTAGAATTTTTCTGAATTTAAGTGGTTTAATCCATCTTAAATCTGTAAGTGAATAAAACGGATAGGAAGTCAGCAAACACAGGGTCCCTACTTTAATGTCCTTCTTTGTAAGCAAAGCCTTGGGTGGAATTTGTCCATCAGAGCATATCCCCAAGAGTATTCTGTTTTTATGAAGGAGATCACAGCAGTTGAGATTAGTGGTAACCTTTTGATTTTAGCCCAGCCAAGGGTGAAATATATTAATATTAAAAATGCAGAAGCCGAAAAATTTTTGTGTGACCTCCTATTATGTATTTATACAGTATACCTACCCAAAAGATTTCCAGCTAGTTCAAAATAGATTAATTTCCTTAAAACATTAATATAACTTCTTTTTAAGAAAGGACGACATGGCATAGAAAGTTAGGAAATGAAAGCCTCTTTGGAAGCATCACCCTTGTCTTAAATCAATGAACTATGTCTTTTAAAAAAAATGTCATCCTTTTTTTTTCTTTCCCGTAATGGCAAACATCAACACAGCAAAACAGGATGCAATTTTTCTAAATAAATAAATCAATGATGTGTCAAAAATTAACAGATGAGTTAATATACTTGGTGCTATCAAAACCAGATGGTGCTTCCTAATACTCATCCTGCTCAGTCAATCCCTGAATATTTTCTGGACCATCGGTATATAAAATAGGATGCTGTTATTTGTGATGGCAAACAAAAGCAATCATGCCTGCCAAGCACATACTATAACAGGCAGCATTTCAGCTCTGCTAGACAGAAAGTAATTAGAATGCTTTTAATGTCCAAAAGAATGATGCTGATAGGCTGCCACAGATGTGTAGATTTATGAATATTTATATGGTGGTTTATAGCTGACACTTTTATCAGTTGAAGAAGATAAAATATCTGCCTGACTCAAAAGCTTGACAGTCAGGTTAATAAAATCTCATTAAAGAGAATGACCTATGCAATTATATAGGATTTATTGTAATTCATTTTTGATTGTACTCTGCTTAAAGATGCAATTTCCCATTTCCTGATGCCAAATTTAGGCTGTATATCAAGATCTACGTGGGTTTTAACTCTAAGCCTCCCACAGAGGAAAAATATGTTTTAAAACCATGGTATATCCCTCCTTTTAAGGAACATTACACTCTTCATGATATTTTATAAGAATGTTGAAAAAATCTATTTTTTAATCACGTATTTCTCCTCTCAATGGTTTAGGGCCCATACATAAGATTCACTTCAACCCTTTCATCTTTTCACTGCATTTACTCTGGACACCCTTATCCCTCTGCTTCTATGCCTGACTCATTTAATCACACCCATGCTCTATTTTCCGTTTTCTTTACCAGGTGGTTTGAGAAAATTGCAATAACACTTTTGTTAGGGGGCAACAAATAAATGATCGCCCCCACCCCCACCCTGTATGCTTAAACTGGTCAGCCCTCTGAGGACACATGCTCATTGGTTCAAAATGGGACCACTAGTTCATCAAAGAGCCAATCAGCACTTCAGGCGACTTGTCCCTCTGATGGTCACTCACACCACTGTGCCTGTTAGGCCTTGTCCATCAGTGATTAACAGGAACACAATTCATGATGTCTAATACCATGAGCTATATTTTCCCTCCAGACCAAGCCCGTGGTATCCTGACCTTTGGTGTTATCAAACTTACCACTCTATGACCTCTTAAAAAAAAAAAAAAAAAAAAAAGGAAAAAGCCTTGAATATAAAAGAAAGGGGCCATCAACAAGCCCCTTTTCACTTTAGATTGAGGATGTGATTTCCACCTGGGGACAGAGACAAAGTAAACTAAATAGGACATTAGAAGAAACAGTGAAGGAGAGCATTTAGGACACAGTGAGAAAGGAAAAGAAAACCACACAATTACTTGTGAATGTAAGCAGCAGGGAAAGTGCCAGAGTAGGAGAGACTGTGGACAGGATAGCCAGTGAGCAGTGCAGAGAAAAGAAGGAAAAAGCAAGGTTAAAATAAAACTATAGGTAAAAGTGGAAATGAGAGGGGCAGATTTATTGGGTATAAAAGGAAGTAAAAGACAAAAAGTCAGCAACGACTGACAAGAGGAAGAAAGATGAGAGTAAAGACTAAACTGGACAGATAAAGGAGGGAAAAGCCTGAATGAACACGGTGGAACTGAGGTTATGCAAATGAGTTAAGCCAAATATAGCAAACAGGAAAAGGACTCAAACTTCTGAAAAACAAAATAAAAATATAGGAAGATAGAGCAGCGCTGGGGAATAAAAATGGGCATGAACAAATCAAGTCCCAGGAGAAAGAACACAAACCTCTTATGGGGGTAAAACAGAAGAATAAGAAGGAAAATAAAAGTGGGCAAGTAACCCAAGAATGAACATAAAAACAACAGAATACTGGGCCAAGAGCAACTGAAACAAACAAAAAACACCACAGTGAACAATAAGGACACCCCCCCTAAGAACCCCATTCAAAGCAGCCAAACGTCTCCACATCAGTGAGGTATGTAACAAAACAAGTCTTCCCTGAAACCTGTAATTAGGTTTTCCTTCTCAAAATCAATCCTTCAAGCGTCAAAATATTGACACACAACAGAACACTGGCCCCGGCACCTATAACTCATTTAGAGACAGTGCTGGTCTCTTCATTAGAAATAAAGCCCTGGACTCATTGATATGCAGAATTTGGGGCAAGGGGCCTCTCTCAAGTGTCTCGAAAGGCCTGGGCAGGAACTTTTTAAGTTCTGATGAGCCAGAAAAACGTGTTTGCTGGTCCTCAGGGAGCAGAGCGGGAGTCCCGGGTCGCAGGCTCCGGGCTATGCGGGCCCACCTTTCTTCCCGCTGCCAGGCAGGACGGCTGGCCTTTTGCCCAGGGCTCCCCCACCCCTGGCCCGCAGGCTCCGGGTGCAGGAGAGCAACCTGGTCCCCCGGGGTGGACCCCCTCCGCCAGGCATTTCCGAAGGCCCCCCCCCCCCCCAGACGCTCCGGGGCGGGAAAGCCCGCGACGCAGCAGGGTCCCACGGCGGGGAGGCGGGCTGAGAGGGGGGTTTGTGTGCCAGGGCCGGGGGCGTCCGGGATCCCGGGGCTGGGGCGAGGGTCAGGATGCCTCCTTCCCGGGGATGGGCCGCGGGGTCGAGCGCCAGTCCCCCCGGGTGGCGGGGCCGGCGGAGCCCGCGGGCCGCCCTGAGACTTTGGGGGGGGGGGGCGGGGAAGGACACCGGGGCAGAGGCGAGGCGCGCACCGGCGCCGGCCGCGCAGACGAGCGCATCCGAGAGAGAAAAACAGGACCGGAAGGCAGAGGAGGAGAGAGAGAGACACGGAAAAACAAACGGAAAGGGAGGCGAAGGGAAGAAAAGTGGAAGGAAAAACATCGCGGCAGCGGAGGCTATGGAGGGAGGGCGTCCCCCAGGTTCTCCGGGAGCGGCCGCGGCTGTCACCCGAGGGGCCGGTCTCCGCCTCCCGCGACCCGCCCCGTCGCCCCCCCCCCCCCCCCCGCCGCGGACGGGCCACCCGGACATTTCCCGGGCGTCACGCCGGGTCCGAACGGCGGAGCCACCTGTTCAGAGACCCGCGCCGTCGGAAGCCAGGCATTCGGCGGCGGCCGCAGCGCTTCGGGGGGCCCCCCCCGGAACTTGCCGCCCGCGTGGGGGAGGCCTCCGTGGTGCGCTCGGACGCCGCGACTCTTAGCTGGGTGTTCACCCCCCCCCCTCCCCCTCCCGCCCCTCCTGCCGGGCCCGGGGCGCTGGAGGGTGTCCGCCGCCCCTAGCTCCCCTTTCCCCGGGCCCCACCCCCTCCCCCCGGCCGGGGCGGGAAGGAAAGTTGCGCCGAAGAGTTGGTACCTGCGCTCAGCTCCAGGCTCGCGCCGTCACTGCCGGCGCTGCTGCAGCTGCTGCTGCCCGCGGCGGCCGCCGGCCCCGAGCCGTACCGCACGACGGCGGCGAAAGACGACGACGAGGATGCGGCGGGGGCGGCGGGCGTCCTGAGGTGGCCCTGGGAGGCGGCGGAAGGCGATGACGAAGAGGGGGCGGCGGCGGCGGGCGCCCGGCCGGGCCCCGGGGGGTAGGTGCCCTGCGCCTGGAACGGCGGCGGCGGCGGCGGCTCGCTGCTGCTGATGGAGCCGGCGGCGCGCGTCGCGAAGGGCGGCGGGGGCGGCCGGACGTGCGGCAGCTCCACCAGGGTGGGTCTCTCGTAGCGCTTGGCCAGCGCCGGTCTCTTGCCCGGGAACGTCTTGAGGACGCTGTAGGGGCTGCGCTGCTTGTAGATTTTGGGGACGCTGGGCCCCTCCTCCGCCGGCTGCAGGTCTTCCTCCATGCCGCGCCTCGGGGCCGGCGCCCGGCCGCTCGCCGGGCTCCGAGGGGGCCTCCGCCGCCCCCGCCGCCCGTCTGCCGGCGCTGCCCGAGCGCGCGCGTGTGGGAGGGCGTGTGTCTGTGCCGTGGCCGCCGCCGCCGCCGCCGCCTGTCGCTAAGCCTGGCATCGCTGAGCCCCCGCGCGGGGGGCTGCCGCCCGAGAGCTGATTGACAGGCCGCCTCGCCAATGCCTGGAGGGAGAAAGGAAGTAAAGAGCAAGTGTTTAGGGTAATAGCTGCTAATGATAATGGGGGAGGGGCGGGGCCTGCCGCCGCGCCGCCCGCGGGGTGCGCCCTCGACGGGGTGGAGGGGGGGAAGGGGAGTGGGGGACAGTAGGGACTCCGAGGGCGACCTGGTTACCGTGAGGTTTCAGCCTAGGTGAGACTTCGGGGTCCCAGACGGCGACGTCCAGTTTCGGAAAGTAGCTCCAGGCACCCCCTGCACCACCCTAAACTCTTGGCGCGGCACGCCGCGGCTGGCCGGTAGTTGGGACCGACGGGGCGGGGTGGCTAGAGTGCGTGCGTGCAGGCGTGCGCGCCTTGGAAAGGTATTGCAGCCAGCCCCGCCCCCCCCCCCTCCGCAATCGGGAATTAGCCCCCCTTCCCCCGGCCTTCCGCCTGTTGAAGGTCTTGACCCGGGTTGCTGCGTCTTGTTTGCACGCCCAGGGTTCTGCCCACGCCCAGCCAGGGGCCCTGGAGTCCATGCGGATCCTAAGCGCGCACAGGGCGTTGCATCGTCACGTGATTTCGTTAGTTCTCTGTAGGGGCCCTGAGAGTGCGTAGTCGAACGATTTTCCCCATTCCACAGATGGGAAACCCGAGGCTCCTCAAGGAAAAAGCTCAAAGCTACATCTAGGTAGTTTGAATGCAAATCCTCACTGCTCGCCGTAGCAGATAGACTCTCTGTGCAGTTGAGGGTAAACTATGACCTGACACTTCCCTTTGGGATGGTGACTAGATACTTTCAAATGTTATCTGATATACAGGGTGTTCCCCCCCCCCCCCGAAAAAAAAATACATACACACTTTAATCGCTGAGAGCTCTCAATTTTGAAAATGAAATGTATTCTAATAAAACACTACCTTTATAATGATTCCCAAAGTGTGGGTATACATTTTTAGGGACACCCTATATATGTATATGTGCTTGTAGGGTCAAGCTCGCCCGAGAGCTCTCACTCTGCATTGAGCAGGCAGTTCCTTTCTGCATCTGGGGCCACCAGGCCACGATTTCTGGAGGACACCAATGAGAGAAGAGCTTCTGTGGTTTGGAGGGGGATCCCAGGGCGCTAGAGATGTCTCCCAGCCACTTAGAACAAATCCCTCTTCCCCTAGACCAGTGGTCGGCAAACTCCTTAGTCAACAGAGGGCGCCGATCACTGCCCTAGACTCTCCATTCCAATAATTACAGGCTGTTGTTGTTCCTTGTGATTAAGCCCCTCCAACTCCAATAACCAGTGTACCCTCTTCCAGGGATGTTTTCCCAGCCTTCAATCTTCTTCCTCCAGGTTGGAGTTTGGGGCACATCTCCTTGATGAATGGCCCTCATCTTTCCACTGGGAAGTTATGTTGGGTTTCATAGCTTTTCTTTTAGTCTTGGGGAATGGACCATTTTTCTCTTTCTGGGGGTTCAGGTCTTTGGCTTCTCATTTCCTGCAGCTCCTCCCTTGTTTCGAAGCCTTCTCTCTTTCCTGATTCAGCTTCTGTGTTCCTCCAGCCTGGATAGTCTCCCTTTCTCCTGCAGCCTCAGACCGTGCTGCGGTTCCTATCCAACCTCCATTTATTAGAGATGAAATAAATAATGCCATAAATAAAAGTATTTGGGAGTCCAGGAACTGTCAGGGCTGATTAGGGCATAGAGGACATTTTCTTTCTCATTATGCAAAAGCATTTCATGGGGAAATAAAAGAGGTTTCATTGTAACTCATGCATGTCATATTTCAAGGAATTCAAGATATTAATCATATTTAACATTATTTGCAACGTTTCTCCCTGGCTTCTGAAATCTGCTAAATGAGGACACGTGGATCACTGGGAAAAGGGGAGACAAGCATGAGAGGGACAGTTGAAAAATAATGAAATGCTAGAATGAGATGCCAGAAAGATGTTTCTTAGGCACATAAGTGAGAAATGGGGGAGCTGCTTCTAAGATCTGAGGCAGCTGAAATTGAATGATATACTGGAGGAAATAAATGATAACAAACCTCCCCACACTTTTTTTTCTGTAAAGCAGTTCTGAATTTTGCATTGAAATGTTTCCCTCCCACTTTACTCCCAGTTAATTTGCCAGTAAGTCCGGGGCTTTTGAAAAGAAATCAGGATAGTGGCAGTGTGTGTGTGTGTGTGTGTGTGTGTGTGTGTGTGTGTGGTGTGTGTGTGTGGGGGGGGGCATGTTAGAATTTTTACTGAAGAAATAATTTTCTGTCCCCAGAGCTTTCTCTTTTGCTTATGCATTTTTAATTTGTATCATCTTCCTCACTTAAATCACTGTAAGAACCTGGGAATAATACTTCTGTTGTTACATTTTTCCAACTGAAAGGACCTGCCATCCTGTATATCAAAAAGTGGTTGTTTCTATAAAACTAAATGCTGAAATTAGTGATTTCGCTTTAAAAAAAAGTGTGGGGGTGGGAGAGTGGGTGGAGGGATCCTAAAGGAAAAAATATATATAACAAATTTAAAAATGACCCGCTTTCAAATCCTCATGCTAGCGGTTACCTATGTCTGGGCCCATAGAAAAATGAAGTGCTTAATAATCACTCTTTGGAAAAGAAAATGGGTATTTATTCCAAGTGTGGAGTTTAACTCAATTAAAAAATGTAACTGATTTACTAATTCCTGCCTGGGATTGTACTTAGTTGGGTATTGTACATAAATGTTATGTATTGAAATGTTTATAAAATCACTGGTAACACTTTGTGGGCTTACAGTCTAAATAAGTGATTTTCAACCCTTTTCATGGCATACATAAACTACCAAAATTCTGCAGCACACCAAAAAGTATATTTTTTGCCAATCTAACAACAAATATAGGCATAATTTTGATTCATTCACACCAGACGGCTATTGTTGTGTTGGCTGTTGCCATTTTTCATTGGATAATCTAAGGGAAAAGAAGTCCGTGCTCCTGACTAAACAGTCAGGTATTGCATATTTTAAAAAGACTGGTTGGAAATCGCTGGGCTACATATCAGAGGGTGACTTTACTGATATCTTCTCTTTAGGGTCTCATAGGGGCTGGTAGGATAGTAATTGCACTTGTGCTTTAATCCCTATAGATACTTACTCTGTATTTCAGAAAAAATAGATAGTAAACTTTTAAAAGGGAAGTGGCTCTTTATGGACAGGGTGATTTTTTGATTGGCAGCATGTCAATTTCTTAAGCCATCCAGAATATGGCTTTTAAATAATGTCAGCCATGGGCAATGCTTTTTATTGCACCAATTTCAATGATATTTAATGAGCTTCTGATTGACTGTTTGATCTCTCAATGTTTTGTGCTACTTTTAATTCATTTCATAAAATAAGGAAAAAAGTAATTGGAATAAAATTTTGTGACAAGATAATGACCTTCCACTTTGAAATTAAATGTCTGATTAGCTTCAACATTTTAATGCCGAGATGATATTGCAGCAGGAACAGGGGTGCACATACTGTCATTTGGTTGAAAATGACCGAGGAATGCTCCTTTGCATTTCCCAGTGCATAGCCGAAAAGGGTGGTGGCCATAAAGTCACAGATTACTAGTGCAAGAAGGGACCTTAACAGTCTTTTCGTCGTGTGACTGAGCATATGCCTACAGCTTTTCTATGACCCTGTCAGATGCTTAGAAACCTCCAGTGACGGGGACCTCGCTACTTCCAGAAGCATCATTTACTCAGGGAGTTTTATTCATCAGATATTTATTCACTGTCTACCATATGCTAGATACCTTTCTAAGCACTGGGAGTATAATGGAACCAGATTCCCAAATCCTACCATTATGGAATTGGGGTGGGCAGACAATAAACAAACTAGTAACTAACTGAACACTATTAACACACAGGTGTCTCCCCAAAAATATATACTCACTGTAACAGCTGATAGCTCAATTTTGAAAATAAAATATATTTTAATAAGCACTGCCTTTATAATAATCCAAAATGTGTATATATATACTTGGGACACTCTATCCTATATAATAAAAGAGTATATGCAAATTAATCATCACTTCGCTACACTGACTAGCCACCCACAGCAGGTAATCAGGAGCGAGTATGCAAATAAATGTAACTGTGAACAGGAGGCTTGGGCTGCCCCTGGCAATGGAGGAAGACAAGCTTTCTGCACACTCTGGCCAACACAGGACTCCATTCAAGGCTACAAAGTTTCAATTAGACAAGGTAAATAAATCCCAACAAAAATGGCTGTGGCCATGGAGCATGCAGGAGTCTTAGCTCTGCTCAAGGTTACAAAGTTTCAATTATAGAAGATAAATAAATCCCAGATACCAGGGCCTCTGCTGGGGTTGTGAGGGGGCGTGGCTGGCCTGCAAACCACAACAGGTCCCTCGCCCAGGCCGCCCCACACCCCAAGAAAACCCCCACCCTGATCCAGGACACACTTCAGGGCAAACCAGCCAAGCCCTTCCCCATGCACCAGGCCTCTATCCTATCTAATAAAAGAGTAATATGAAAATTGAACATACCTCCAATCAAGCCACACCCACAAGCCACACCCATCAGCCAATCAGGAGCAAATAAACCCCAACCAAGATGACAGGCCGGGCTCCCCCAGTCGCCCAAAGCCGGGCGTGGGGGCGCTTAGGCCATTGGGGGGTCCAGGTCGCAGCCCCAAACCCAGCAGGGGATCCGGCCCACCACTGCCAGAAGCCGGGCCATGGTGGCCACTGGGGCAGTGAGGGTCTAGATCACAGCCCTGGACCCAGCAGGGGATCCAGCCGCCGCTGCCCGAAGCTGGGCCATGGCAAACCTGGGGCTGAGGGTTTGGGGGGGTGGATTAAAGATAAAAACCTGCAGGCCTGGCACCCAGTAGCCCTAAGGCCTGAGGCAGAGGTGCTTGGGTTGCTGAGGGGCATGGGCGGGACAGCAGAGACATAAACCCGTAAGAAACCTGTGGAAAGGGAGATAAACTATCATAACTTTATCCCCCTTTCCACAAAATGAGAAAACTGCCCCTGGATTACTTAGTGCTGTGGCCAACACCTTTCTACAAACACAGGGTAATGTTATGATCACTCCCAGGAAGGTCTGTCTGGTCAGAATACCGTCTCCAGGGAATAATGCGACTGTGGCAAATCATCTAAGAGAGGAAACAAGCTTTTGTTGGGTGTATTCTGAAGGTCAGAAAACATGCCACCCCAACATACGCTGTGTTGTTATACTGATGATCTTGAGCTGCAGATGCTTGAAAAACAGCAAATGCATGTGGAGGATTTCACTGAAGTCTCCTGATTTCCCTAAAGTCAGTCCCCCTTAAAGGAGCTTAAATGTCATAGGTTCCCTTGATGGGAGAAGTGTCATCAGGCAGAGAAGACTGACTCCTGTCACAGGACAGGAGAGTAGATGTTGACATCACACCCAAACTTTGTTACAAACTATTTCTCCCAACCCCCATTCATCTTTCCTAAATATCATTTACTCTCCTCTAAGAGGCTTATATCCCTAGTCCCCTTTCTCTAGGAAGAAGATATTTAAATATGCATTCTAAGCCACCTTGGGGAGTTACTCATTTTTCCCTGGGATCTCCCACATATACACAGGTACACGTTAATGAACTTTGTTTTTCTCTTGGTGATCTGTCTTTCATTACAAGGGCCTCCACTAAGAACTCAGAAAGGCAGAGGAAAGCTATTTTTCCTCCTCCATACTTCTATCTCAGGAGACCCAAGTCCCCAGCTGAAAATGAGGTTGGCTCAAGTACCAAGCAGTCCCAGCTGACGGGAGGGAAGCTTCTAGGCAGAAATCAATGATATTGGCATCAAAGTGGGACAGAGGGCACACACATGGTTGCTGGTGGGAGTTTAAGTGCTTCAACATATTTGGAGGGTGATTTGGCAAATTTGATAGAAATGTTTAAGAGACATCCAAGAGTCTTCTTCTAGGACTCACATCTGCTGAGATAAAGCACAAGCGCGTAAGTCCTGGTCAGAACCCAGGATGCTACTGCGGGCTCCCCTTCCATGATAGGAAAACCTGGGAACAACCTGCATTTTTAGGACAAGGTGGCATCTATGCTAATAAAAGGGTAATATGCTAATTAGATTGAACATCTTCCGGACGACCTTCCGGACGTCCTTCCCAACAAGGTCATGTTGGTGGGGCCAAGGCAGAGGAGCTTAGAGGCGAACAGGCAGGCAGGGGAGAGCAGTTAGGGGGACCAGGCCAGCAGGGGAGAGCAGTTAGGGGGATCAGGCTAGCAGGCAGGTGAGTGGTTAGAAGCCAGAGGTCCCAGATCAGAGAGAGTGTAGGCCAAGCTGAGGTGACCCCCTTCCTGTGCATGAATTTGGTGCACTGGGCCTCTAGTATTTATATAATATATAATAAACATATTTATATAATTTATAAGAGCTATAATGTAGTATACTTACAATAAATGTACTAATTCGTGAAATATACTACATAAGACTGCTATTATTTCAGGTAGAAATAACAGATGAAGATTATGGGGATGTTACTTTTGAAAAAGTAGTTTGGGAAGACCTTGCTGAGGTGGCACAATTGAGCTGAGAGTTACTTACGCTTATGAAGAAAAGCCATGTGTGGGATGAGCAGCCCAGGCTGAGAGAGAGCAGGTGTGGGAGCCATGAGCAGGAGCAAGCTTGTTCTCAGGGCTGAGAGAAGGAAGAATGGTCAGCGTGTCCTGGCCAGGGGCAGAGTGGAGGAGAGGAGGCCCCAGGGGCAGGCTGGGGCCAGACCGTGCAGGGCCTTGTACACCCCGGGAAAATGATTGGGATTTATTCTAAATCCAATGGGAAGCTTGTAACAGTGGGGAGTGAAATGACCAGATGTATGTTCTCAAAAGATAATTTTCAGAAAAGGTGCAATCATGGCTCTCATACAGACGTAGAAATGAGCAGATTTCGAAAATGTTATTTAGCTTGTTCCATGTCCTCATATTATTCAAAGGGAAAGCCAAAAAGGCACAAATTGATATGAAATAAAGGAATGTTCATTTGAATGCATGTATGTTTTTTGCATGTGTGAATAGGTTTTTTCATGGCATTGTGGGTAAAAGGGGAAGGGACAGAAAGTCGGCATCTTTATCAGTTACCTATCTAAACTTTCAAAGTTGTAAAAATAGTTCAAAGACAAGGAAGCAGTAGAATCAGATAACTGGGCACTGTATGCTGTATGTAGACAGTGCATACTTTTCCAGTGAAACAGTTTATTTTCTACAATGCTTTCTTTTTTTTTTTTTTTAATATATTTTATTGAGTTTTTACAGAGCGGAAGGGATAGGGATAGAAAGTCAGAAACATCGATGAGAGAGAGACATCGATCAGCTGCCTCTTGCACGCCCCCTACTGGGGATGTGCCCGCAACCAAGGTACATGCCCTTGCTGGAATCGAACCCGGGACCCTTCAATCCCCAGTCCGACGCTCTATCCATTGAGCCAAACCAGTCTCGGCTACAATGCTTTCTTTAAACAACACTTTTTATTTAGAAATAATTACAGATTCATAGGAAATCACTCACATAATGCAAAGAGTTCCCATAACCTTTCATCCATTTTCTCCAATGGGTTCATTTTTTTTTTTGGTAACTATCTAGCCTATATAATAAAGAGGTAATATGTAAATTGATCATTACTTCAACACACAAGATGGCTGCCCCCCATGTGGATACAAGATGGCCACCACAAGATGGCCAGCAGGGGAGGGCAGTTGTGGGCGATCAGGACACCAGGGGAGGGCAGTTGGAAGGTACCAGGCCTGCAGGGAGAGCAGTTGTGGAGCGACCCAGTCCTGCAGGGGAGGGCAGTTGCAGGGGACCAGCCCTGCAGGGGAGGGCAGTTTGGGGGGAACCAGGCCTGCAGGGGATGGCAGTTGGGGGAGGACCAGGATTGCAGGGGAGGGAAGTTGTAAGGGACCAGGCCTATAGGGGAGGGTGGGCGGGGGGAGACCAGGCTTGCAGGGGAGGGCAGTTGGGAGGGACCAGACTTGCAGGGGAGAGCAGTTTTGGGAGACCAGGCCTGCAGGGGAGGGCAGTTGGGAGGGACAAGGCCTGCAGGGGAGGGCAATTTTGGGGGACTAGGCTTGCAGGAGAGGGAAGTTGGGGGTGACCAGGCCAGCAGAAGAGAGCAGTTATAGGTTACCAGGCTGGCACGGGAGGGCAGTTAGGGGTAATCGGGCCAGCAGGGGAGAAGTTAGGCATTAATCAGGCTTGCAGGGGAGTGGTTAGGGGGTGATCAGGCTGGCAGGCAGAAGTGGTTAGGAGCAATCAGGCAGGCAGGCAGGTGAGCAGTTGGGAGCCAGCAGTCCTGGATCATGAGAGGAATGTCTCAGATTGGAAAGGGTGCAGGCTGGGCTGAAGGACACACCTCCTGTGCACAAATTTTGTGTGCTGGGTCTCTAGTCCTATCTAATAAAAGAGTAATATGCAAATTTACCATACATCTGCTACACCCACAAGCCATTCCCACCAGCCAATCAGGAGCAAGTATGCAAATGATCCCAACCAAGCTGGTTGGGGCCATGGAGAGAGCAGGAGGCTTGGGTTTCCCTGGCAATGGAGGAAGCCAAGCTTTCTGACTGCCGTGGCCTCTGCTTAAGACTACAAAGTTTCAATTATAGAAGATAAATTCCAGATACCAGGGCCTCCACTTGGGTTGCTGGGGGTGTGGCCTGCCTGCCAACCACCACAGGCCCCTAGACCACCCCATGCCCTAAGGGAATCCTCACCCTTATCTGGGACACCCTTCAGGGCAAACCAGTCAGACTCCATCTGCGTACCAGGCCTCTATCCTATCTAATCCTATCTAATAAAAAAATAATATGCAAATTAATTGTTAGTCCAACACACAAAATGGCTGCCCCCATGTGGTCAAAGATGACTGCCCTTATGGGGACACAAGTTGGCCACTACACGATAGCCAGCAGGGGAGGGCAGTTAGGGGTGACCAGGCTGGCAGAGGAGGGAAGTTGGGGATGACTGGTCCTGCAGAGAAGGGCAGTTGGGGGGGACCCAGGTCTGCAGGGGAAAACAATTGGGGGAAACCAGGCCTTCAGGGGAGGACAGTTAGGGGTAACCAGGCAGGCCTACAGGAGAGGGTAGTTAGGGGCAAACATGCTTGCAGGGGAGCAGTTAGGCATCAATCAGGCTGGCAACGGAGTGATTAGGGGGTGATCAGACTGACAGGCAGAAGCAGTTAGAGGCAATCAGGAAGGCAGGCAGGCGAGCAGTTGGGATCCAGCAGTCCTGGATTGTGAGAGGGATGTCCGATTGCCCATTTAGGCCCCATCCTAACAAGCAATCAGACATTCCTAGAGGGGTCCCAGATTGGAGAGGGTGCAACCTGGGCTGAGGAACACCCCCCCTTGCATAAATTTCATGCACCGGGCCTCTAGTCCTATATAATAAGAGAGAAACATTCAAATTTGTACCTTTGTTACGCTACCAGCCAATCAGGAGCGGGGGTGGAGTCGAGGTGCACACGAGGTGAGGGGCAGCGGTTGGAGGGGCCCTGGCTTGGGGAGCGGATGCTGCACTGGCAGTCCTGGCTGGGGCCTTGCGGAGGGGCAGGGTAGGCGCTGCGGGCCAGCTGGTGGCGGCGTTGCAGAGGGGCGGGCGGGTGCCTCAGGCTGGCTGGCGGTGGCACAGCGTCCAC
Organism: Antrozous pallidus; assembly: GCA_027563665.1. NCBI lineage: Eukaryota > Metazoa > Chordata > Mammalia > Chiroptera > Vespertilionidae > Antrozous > Antrozous pallidus. The sequence continues at coordinate 97,454,959 of CM050511.1, read as the reverse complement.
TGCTCCCAAGGCCAGGGAGTTGCGGAGGGGTGGGGCTGGTGCTTCGGGCCAGCTGGTGGCAGCAGGGCAGCATCCGCTGCTCCCCAGGCTGGGGCATCACGGGGGGGCGGGGCCTCGTGGGGTTAGGCCGGGCTGGGCTGTAGGCGGGGTGCCTGCAGCTGCCTGTGGCTCCTGGCCAAGGTCCTGGGTGCCTATAGCTGGCCAGAGGGAGGGAAGCCTGGGTCCCAGGTGTGGGGCAAGATAGAGGCAGTTAGGAGCAATCAGGCCAGCAGGGGAGCACTTAGGGGTGATCAGGCAGGCAGACAGAGGTGGTTAGGGGTGATAAGGCAGGCAGAGGTGGTTAGTGGCGATCACACAGGCAGGCAGAGGGACTAGGGGTGATCGGTCAGGTAGGCCAATGAGCAGTTAGGAGTTGGTGTTTCTAGATTGCGAGAGGGATGTCCGACTGCCAACAGTCAGACATCTCTGACTGCCAACAGTCAGACATCCCTGAAGGGGTCCCTGATTGGAGAGGGTGCAGGCTGGGCTGAGGGAACCCTCCCTTCCATCCATGAATTTCGTGCACCAGGCCACTAGTATGTATGTGTGTGTGTGTGTGTGTGTGTGTGTATGTATATATATATATATATGTGTGTGTGTGTGTATATATATATATATATATATATATATATATAACCCTAATATGCAAATAGACCAAACGGCAGAACAACCAGTCACTATGATGTGTGCTGAACACCAGGGGGTGTGCACAGAACATGGTAGGGGTCGGCTGTGTTGGGATGGTGGAGCAGATGAGCGGGGGCACCAGACCAAGGTGGGGCACCGGTCGCTGTCATCAGGGCGAGCCTCTGGTGGTTACTGAAAATTCTTTGCTTTCATGTGCTGTGGTCCTGCCCAGCACTCGCACCTGCTGCCGGTGCCTGGCCCTGGCCCCGATTGCTCGATGCCATCAGCAGGTACATGCCCCAATTGGCCCTCAGGGCTTCTCCACCTCCCCCTGCTCCTAAGGGGCTATAGGGGCAGTAGCCACTGCTCACACCTGCTGACAGGGCTTCTCCACCTCCCCCTGCTCCTAAGGGGCTATAGGAGCAGCCACTGCTCGCACCTGCTGACTGTGCAGGCTCCACTCAACCCACTGTTGGTGCTGTCCCCAGTCACTCTGCACTGTCAGTGGGTGCAAGTGGCAGTGGCCGGAGTGGAGCTGCTAGCAGACAGGGGACTGGGGGCCATGGCAGGAGGAGCCGGGTGGGGGCAAGGAGGATGGGCTGAGATTCTTCCCTGTGCCCACCGCAGTCTTGCTGCCCACAGTTTCTTTCAAGATGCATGTATTTGTGTACTGGGCCCCTACTAGTTATGTAAATGAAATCATGCCATATGTGATCGTTTGAGCTTTCCCACTTAGTTTAATGCCCCTGAGTTCCATCCATATTGTGTGTATCAATAGTTTATTCCTTTTTTATTGCTGAATAGTATTCCATGGTATGGGTGTCCCACAGTTTGCTTGACCATTCACCTATTGTAGGACATTTTGTGGTTTTTAGTTTGGGGCTGTGACAAGCAAGGCTGCTCTGAACAGTTGTGGACATGTGTTTGTGTGGTCGTGTTTTATTCGTCTGAAAGTACCAGGTAAAGGTCCAGGAGTGGGTTGCTGGGCTCCTCTGTGGTGTTTTAAAAGACTCATTCGGCTTTGTGGACAATGAACGGACCGTAGAGGATCAGATTGTTAGCAGAGAAACAGTTTATTTTCTAGTAACCGAGTGACCCTTTTAAAATATCATTATGTCTCTTTCGTTCCCACCCCTTGGCTCCCATGGCTGTGCCCCCTGCTGTGGACAGAGATGAGGAGGAGCCACTGCCTCTAGGCTTTGGAGGAAGCGAGGCCCTCTCCCAGGGACATCCTTAGAGAGGTTGGGCACAGAGGGGCCCTGGGCATGTGTCCCACTGCTCCCACCTGGAGCCCCATGTCCCAGCCGCCCCCATCCTGTCTGGATTGTCTCTAACCTCACCTTCTACATGTTTAACAGTGGGAAGGTTTTTATAATTTTAAGTTATTACTGCTTTGACATAAATGGACATAAAAAACACAATATAATTATATTTCTCCGTGGTGCTTCATTGTCTCCCTCGTCCTTAGAGTAAAATCCAGAGTTTATACAGTTGCTTACTTCAGGCCCCTCGTGATCACAACTACCCCCGTCTCTGGGCGCTCATTCCTCCTACGCCTCCCTCCGCACTCCACTCCAGCCTCTCTGGTCTTGAACAGGAACCACACGTACTGCCTCAGGATTCTTACTCTCAGTACTTCTGCTTAAAATGTTCTTTCCCCAGTTATCTGTGTAACTTCCTACTTTATTACCTACCATTCTTAGGTGGAGTATCTTTTTTTCAGTGAGGTCTTCACTGATTATGAACAGTTGCACTCCACCTCCCAAACAGCAACTCATTCAACCTCATTTCATTATAGCGTTGATGAGGGGAAAAGATGAGGGGAGGGGGCACTGTTGTGTAGGATTTGCATGTTCCCCATCCCTGTGTGGGTTTTCTCAGGGTACTCCTTGTCTCCCCACATCCTAAAGATGCACATGAGGTTAACTTGAGTGTCTGCCTTGTTTCAGTCTGAGTGTGTGTGTGTGTGTGTGTGTGTGTGTGTGTGTGTGTGAGAGAGAGAGAGAGAGAGAGAGAGAGAGAGAGAGAGAGAGAGAGAGGCCTTGTAATAGAAGGGCATCCTGTCCAGGGTATGTTGCCAGCCTTGCTCCCTGAGCTGCTGGGAGAGGCTCCAGCCATTTGCAACCCTGAACTGGAATAAGTGGGGTGGAAAATAATGATTTTACTTGTTTTTATCTTTCTTAAATATATAGATATAGCTTACATTTATTTTAATGTTTAATATTAGAAGTGTTTTGGTTCTTTATTTAGAAGTTTGATGATGCTTTTGTGACCAGAAATAATCTATAGTAGTTCTTGTCTATATTAGTCTATGGTATAATTGGTTTCCTTGTACATTATTTTGCTTAAAGTCACAGTTTCCAAGGACCTATCCATGTTGTTACTCCCTTCTCCTTTCCTGTCTGGCATGTGTTACCATCTGTCATTGTACTTGTTTATTGTTTGTTCGACTAGAATTTACATCTCTTTTGGTTTGTTTGTTAATCCTCACCCAAGGATATTTTTCCATTGACATTTATTTATTTATTTATTTATTTATAGAGAGAGTGAAAGGGAGAGAGACAGAAAGAGAGAGAGAAACATTGATGTAAGAGAGATACATCTATTGGTTGTAGGCTTGATCCCAGGCTGGATATCAAGCTTGCAATCAAGGTACATGCTTTGGACTGGAATCGAACTTGAGACTATTCAGTCCACAAGCCAGTGCTCTATCCACTGAGCCAAAACAGCTAGGGCAGAATGTACATTACTTGAGGGCAGGGATTTTTGTCTGTTCTGTACCCTCTGAGTCCTCAGCATTTCAAATAGTGCCGAATAGTGCCTAGGAAAGAGTAAAAGCTAACAGACATTTGTTGGAAGCACCAATGATTTTAGGAGGCTCTGGTAGCTCACAGTAGACCTGGGCCTGCTTAGGCCAGTGTAGCTATAGTGACAATGGAAGAAAGTAGACATTATTTAGAATGTATTTAAGAAGTGGTCCATTCTATTTCCCCTTCGGTCCATTCCATTTTATACTGCTGTCAACAGTGGAAAGATTTGCCTTGCCTTAAACCCAAATTGGCTTCTTTGCTTCCCAACTCTTGACCTTTGCGACTATTCAAAAGAAGTTTAATCCCCTTTCCTAGTCTCTTTTTAGACTAAATCTACAAGTTTTTTTCTTTCTTTTCAGTTGATGATTTCTAGAACATTTCTGGAATGGATACATCCTTTCAAAGAGTAGAAAAGGACAGTCATCTTTGATTAATTACTATTTATCTCACTAATAGGGTTCTATATTCATTAGAACTCTTTTAATAGCATGCAACAGTAACACAACACAAATGAATTAAGCATAAAGGTGCTTTTGGCTCATAGGACCCTGAAGACTAGAAGTGTATCTGGTGTAGAGCAGCTATGGAGGCTCATGGTGTTATTAGGAATCCACCTTTCTCTATTTCTTGTCACCAATTTTCTTTGTATTCATTCATTCTGGCAGGCTCTTTCTTTGTGGTACTCACCTGGCCACCAGCAGTTTGCCACCTCTTTTAAAATGGAACACCTCTTTCCTATCAGCTCCAGTCAAAGCACCAGAATTGACTATCATTGACTAACTGGCTCTTGATAATGGATTAGTTTATTTGTTCATTGACCCTTCCAGTGTTATGATGTTGGGACTGTTTCTCTTAAAGCTAAAAGAACTTTAAAAAATACATTTTTATTGATTTTAGAGAGGAAGGGAGGGGAAGAGAGAGATAAAAACATCAATGATGAAAGAGAATCATTCATTGTCTGCTTCCTGCATGCCTCAATCCTGCAAACTGAGGATTGAATCTGGAACTCAGGTATGTGCCCTGACCAGAAGTTGAACCGTGACCTCCTGGTTCATAGTTCGAAGCTCAAGCACTGAGCCACACCAGCTGGGCAACCCTAAAAGAACTTTAAAAAAAAAGGAATTGAAGAAAATTGAACTCACATCAAGAAATATTCTTTGTCAAGCTTAGAAAACTTAATATTTTATTCTCTATTTTTTTGCTTTTCTTTACTTTTCTTTCCTTCTTTTTTCCCCTTTCCTTCAATTTCTAAAAGAATATTTCTCCCAGAGGGCTGAGAGCATCCTAGACAGAATATGCTTTAGATGTTTGTGAGAATAAAGTTGAATATAAAGTTGGACGAGGGAAGTAATTCAGAAAAAGTTGAGGAAATGTAGTAACAAGTAAAACTGTGGGTGATTCAGTTTCTAAGAAGAGTATGCAGTCCCCACCAGCAGGATCGATTTCCATTCTACCCTCAATAATTTTTTGTCTATGAATATTATATTGCAATAGGAAATGATCAGTCCATAATGTTAATTAGTGGTTAAGCCATCATTTTATTCCATAGAACCACAAGAGGACCAGCTTCCACGGAGAAGGTTATGAAGTGAGCCAGTGAAACACAACCTTAAATATTGGCAACTTGAGATTTTGTAAGATCACATATTATATGCTTTATTGGAATTTTTGCAAATTAATCCACCCTTTAGGTACCCAACCAAGAAAGCAGCTGGATTTTTCTGGTGCCTGGAAGATTTCATGGTTTACTAACAAAGCTTCTGTGAGTACCCATTTTTGAAAACAAATAGACATATGTTTTTGCTGCAAAAATTGTGACAATTTTCTAACTGCTATAATGTCTAGGCAGCTGGGCTTTTTGGGTGTTGTTTTCTAGGCTAGGAAGAGGAAAGTTTTGTTATTTTTCTCTTTTTTGTATTTAAAAAGCAGCTGGTGATAAACTTCATGTGTTGCATGATGATCAGCAGTGACCCTTTAACTTGTTCAGGTTATTCAGACTTTTGGGTCTTCTCCCCAATGCTACAGACAGTATCAAAAGTAAGTGATTAATGAGTCATAGGCTTTTCTGTAAGGGTCTGTATTAGTTTGGCAAACTAAGTATGGCAAACTGGGTGGCTTACACCACAGAAATTTATTGTCTCGTGGTTCTGGTAGCTAGAAGTCAGAGATCAATATGTCAGCCAGATTGGTTCCCTCTGAGAGCTGTGAGGAAGCATCTGTTCCATGACTCTCCCCTGGCTTCTGGTGGTTAGTTTTGTGGAAATCTCTGAGGTTCCTTGGCTTATAGAAGTATCATCTCCAGCCCTGCCTTCATCTTTACATGGTGTTCTCCCTATGTACTTGCCTGTGTGTCCAAATTCTTCTTTGTGGTACTTTCTTACTGTAGCCCTAGCAAACTGATACATATGCCATATAGGTAGGTTAGATCTTTCCTGTTAACCAAAGTATGTTATGTCATAAAGGTCAAGTATTTGATATTTTAAAAACAAATCTGCCCGAATTATATGGATTAGTATATATAGAGAGAGACTTAAATACACACAACAGATAGACACACTTGGGCACAAACAGAGGGTTCTCATGAGGGTACTAACCACAAAGCCAATTTGTAAGTGATATTAAGATCAGGGACTTTAGATAATTTACATCACACCCTTGGAGATATCCAATATGCTTTAGTGAATTCAAGCATAGCCCAGGAAATGCTGAGGGAAAGTTACATAGAGGTAACACCTCCATGCCTTCTCCAGCCCCGCGCCCCAAATCATGGTCAGACAACAAGTTATTTCTATTGAATCAAGCATAAAAATTACTTAAAATGTGGATAAGTATGTTTTTAGCCAGCCAATCTTAATATTTGCTGACTTAACCTTGGTTCAGTGAAGTTTGGAAAATGTTGATTCCTCAGCTCCTTCCCCTGACTAGTGAAAACAGAATATCTGGGAGAAACCAAGATGGTGGCATAGGTAAACACCTGAAATTGCTGCCTCACACAACCAAGATGGTGGCATAGGTAAACACCTGAAATTGCTGCCTCACACAACCACTTCAAAAGACAAAATGGACATCATCCAGAACCACAGGAGGCTGGCTGAGTGGAAATCCTACAACTAGAAGGAAAGAGAAAAGCACACTGAGACTCAAACAAGGTGCGGAAGTAAAGGGCAGAGGTAGGGAGGTGGGCATGGAGAGGGCTGGCAACTGAGGAGATGGTTGTCTTTTTTAATTGGAAGGGAGACACAAGCTCCTGACTGTTCTAAACTCCAGTTCTGCATGAAACTCATATGGGGAGAAACTGGACTGTCTGGCTTCAAGCGGAACTCGAGGGCGGCTTTCTCTTAGAAGTGCTTGCAGCAATTGAGGAGGGACACTGAGACTGGGGGGCCTCTTAGTACAGAGCTGAGACCCAGGAGCCCCTTAGAACAGCAATAGTTGTTTGCTCCACACTGTTGATTCCCTGAGATCCCACCCCACCCAAGCTGTGCGCAGAGGCTTTTGCATATCAATGGCCTGATCCTTTGAATTCTAAACTTACCTAATAAACTGCAGCTAGGTTAGAGAGCCCCAGAACTTCCAAAAGAAGGCTCAAGGCTCCAAAGCAGCTTGCATTGCTTCACAGCTGGGCCTCATCTGGGTACCTCCAAACCCAAAACAAAGAAGAGGAATCTGCAGATCTCTCCGTAGCTCCTGCTAGGTGGCCTCAGGCAGAGGCTAAATCTGCATCTCCTTGGAGATCCAAGAATCAGTACACCGAGTGGTCAGAGTGGGACCATCCATATTATAATTCCTCAGAACCCTAAGGGACACACTCAGGGGGCAGACTCAGCACCAAAGCCCCACTGAAACAAGTCTTGCCCCATGAGGGTGTCTCTAGCACAGAAGTTCTCCCATTGTAGACACAGCTGATCTTCACAGTCAATTGGTCTGGAGGTCACTTCTTCCCAGTGATACTAACAATAATTAAGACTTAGCTACAGCAAGACTGTGCACACCCCAAAAAAGGGTACACCAAGAGTGTCCACCTCAGGTAATTGGGGAGGCTTAGCCACTGGGCCCTATAAGACAGCTAGCTCACAAGCCACTCTATCAACACAGGGAAGCAGCCAAAATGCAGAGACAAAGAAACAGATCACAAATGACAGAAATGGAGGAAAGCAAACTACTGGATATAGAGTTCAAAACCATGGTTATAAGGTTTTTCAAGAATCTTCTAGAAACCTCCGAGAAATTTAGTGAGACCCTTGAGGATATGAAAAAGGACCAACTAGAAATTAAGAATACACCGACTAAAATAAAGAATAATATACAGAGGTCCAACAGCAGACTAGAGGATTGCAAGAATCAAGTCAAAGATTTGAAATACAAAGAAGCAAAAAACACCCAACTGGAAAAGAAAAAAGAAAAAAGAATCCAAAAAATTGAAGATAGTGTGAGGAGTCTCTGGGACAACTTCAAGTATACTAACATCCGAATTATGGGGGTGCCAGAAGAAGAGAGAGAGCAAGATACTGAAAACCTACTTGAAGAAATAATGTCCAAAAACTTCCCCCACCTGGTGAAAGAAATAGACTTATGAGTCCAGGAAGTGCACAGAACCCCAAACAAAAGGAATCCAAAGAGGACCATACCAAGACACATCATAATTAAAATGCCAAGAGCAAAAGACAAAGAATATTAAAAGCAATAAGAGAAAAACAGTTAGTTACCTACAAGAGAGTAGCCATGCAGTTGCCAGCTGATTTCTCAACAGAAATGCAGGCCAGAAGGGAGAGGCAAGAAATATTCAAAGTGATGAACAGCAAGAACCTACAACCAAGATTAGTCTACCCAGCACAGCTATGATTTGGAATTGAAGGTCAGAAAAAGAGCTTCACAGATGAGAAAAAGCAAAAGGAGTTCATCATCACCAAACCAGTATTATATGAAATACTGAAAGGCATTCTTTAAGAAGAAGAAGAAGATGAAAAAGGTAAAAATAAAAACTATGAACAACAAATACATATTATCAAGTGAATCTAAAAATCAAGTGAATAAAAAAATCTGATGAACAGGATAAACTGATGAATATAATAGATTCAGGGGTATAGAAAGGGAGTGGACTGACAATCCTCTGTGGACTGAAAAGGGTGTGGGGGGTGCGGGAAGAGATGACAAAAATTGTACACCTATGGATGAGGTCAGTAGGAGGGGGTGTAAGGGCAGACGGTGGGGTGGGAACTGAGTGGAGGGGAGCTATTGGGGGGGGGGAAAGAGGAACAACTGTAATAATCTGAACAATAAAGATTTATTTTTTTTAAAAAAGAAAACAGAATCTCTGTGGTGAGACCTTTCATTGATGTTTTTAAAAATCTCTTCAGGTGATTTGAATGTATGGCTCTCTTGAACACCATGGCTTGAAGTAATGGCAGTGTGACTGTAATAAACACATGGTATCAAGGCAACCACTTGGGAGACCAGTCCACATTGGGATAGCTGAGCATTTTGCTGTTTATGAGCAAAACAGGGTATCTCCCAGTCTCCTCAAAGGCAGATTAAGTTACTGTAATTAGAGAGCAATCGCATCCGCTTGAAGTCCAGACTAAGTGAGGAATGAAAGAGAAAGAAATGGATTGAATGCAGAAGATGATGGAGACTAGCAAGATTACAAGTTTGTTGGGTATAAAACTCAGTCTTTTGTAAGAGGAAAATACCTTCATCTCAGGAGGACACCTTCTGTGAGTGGTCCAGGCAGCAATTTAGACTTTTAGTCTTTTATAGTATGACTCTATATGTTGCAAGAGACAGAAATTTAACTCAAACACGTTAAATACAAAGGAAATTTATTGGCTCATTCAACTCAGAAGGTTGCTAAGGTATCTCATAGGCAGGAAAAAGGTCTGCAAGAATTAGAGAAAAAGGAGCTCACTGGTTCCAGAATTTTCTCTCTGTCCATCTAACTCTCCTCTCTCCATGTTGGAGGAAAGATGGCTGGTAGACACAAAGTGTCATCTTCCCAGCTTAAAATCTACAATAGAAAGATAGCTGTCCTGTGCTATCCTTAGACCAATTTGTTGTTGTTGTTAATCCTCACCCAAGGACATTTTCCCATCGATTTTTAGTGGAAGGGGGAGAAAGAAACATCGATGTGAGAGAGAGACATCCATTGGTTGCCTTGTGCATGCACCCCAACATTGGTTGCAACCGAGGTACATGCCCTTGACTGTAATTGAACCTTCAGTCAGCAGGCTGGTGCTCTATCCACTGAGCCAAACCCTAGGATCTTGGACCAATCTTTATTGCTTGGGAGAGAGAGTTCTGTTATGAGCAAGGCCTGGGTCACAGGGCCACCCACTGGTATCACATGGGGGAGTGGTTTCCCTAAGGAAAGGATGCTAGGTAGACAGAAGCAACTGCTCTCTACTGCATCTTGGAGCATGAACTAGCAAGCTTCTCTTTCAGCCTTTAACAAAGGGATAAACATGGTCCTTAAAGCAAGGAAAAAGCCTTTGGAATTGTAAGGGGAAAATGAAATGGCAAAGGAAGACATTGCTGAATGTCAAAAGCAAGAGTCAGATGGTTTTATGCTTTGCTATCTCTTTTCTAGTTGGTGAAAGTTAAGAAGATTGATCTGGACATGTTTGTTCATAGATACACCTATTCAAACTGGACTTAGTCTGGACACATTCTGCTCTGGAAAGCAAGCACTGTATTTTCTGTAATGTGTATGACAACGTCTGTTACTTGGGCTACTTTCCCTTTAATGAAAGAGCCTAGTGGGTTTTTTGTTTGTTTGTTTGTTTGTTTGTTTGTTTTTTCTCCAAGTGGGACTCCAGGCTTCATAAGAAAGGTCATCCACGAATTCGGAAGATATAAACAGACACATGGGTGTGAGTCCTACCTTGTAGAGCCTCTGTCTTGAACCTGTGGGGGCAATGTGGTTTCAGCCTTTGAAACTATCATAGATGTTCTGGGTGTGAGCCCTGCTTTGAGGAGCTCAAATATAGATTTGTTTTTCTTCAAGTATAGGTTTGTTTTTCTATGGGGTGAAGTTGAAAGAGAACCTGTTTTTTTCTTCAGAACATGTAAGCTGCTCTATGTCCCCAAGTGTCTAATTTTTGCCAGTAGAAGGGTAGCGTGAGTGTTACTCTGAATTAAAGTCAGGGTGGCACAGTGTGGAATTACGCAGTTGGAGGCTGTGCTAACTAACCATTTTCTGTATGTCTGAGAAGCAGGAGAGCATAGAAGTTAGGAGGGTGAGCTCTGGAGCCAGTCCCGTGGGTTTTATGTTGGCTATTCCACTTCCCAGTTATGTGTCCTTGCACTAGTTGCTTAACTCTCAGTACTTGGTTTCCCTTTCTATAGAATGGGATAAGAATAGTGCCCACTTGGCAGCATTGTTCTGAGGATGAAATAAACTAATACGTGCCACATAGACAGAACCTGGTGCACAAAAAGTACTCCATAAAGTTTAACTCCTGTCATTGTCTTCCTTGTCTTTAGATAATTAAATGAAATCATTTGTATATATCTTAATCCCGAGTGAACAGTGGCCCAGGAGAGGGATCTTTGGCTTAGGCTCCTCTCCTGGCCTCACTGTAAGCCGTGTGAAGAGCACAGACCTTGGAACCAGCAGCCCTGAACCCAAATTTAGGCTCCACCCCTTATTGGCTCTGAGATGGTGGACTTGTTATACTGGTACCATTGTAATTAACTGCTTTTCCTTTTCTGGTCAGACCAAAAAGGCCCACAGTTTTTCATGGGGGAAATCTTAGGACATTTACCTTAATTTAATTTAGATTAAGTATGGTGGACATAAGGGCTTCAGACAGGTGTGACACACCTGCCACCAAGGAAGCCACTCTTCCAACCTAATGGGGACACTGTAAGTTAGTCTTTCCATTTAGTACATGGGTGTTTACCTCTCACTAGATCTTTAGTTGTTGTGAGTCTCCTCACTTTTGAATTATGCTTTTTAACTTTCTTCTCAGGTTTGTCATTTCTAGACTACAACGAGTATGCCAGCTTTTCCAACGCATCAATCTCCTGGACATCACCCATATCACCTCCCAGGAACACAAGACTGACCTGGACTGTGCAGATTCCCTCTTCCCTACATGAGACTCCTTTTCCTTTTTGCTTCCCTTTCCCTTTTAGACAGGGAGAACCTCCAGACCTTGGAATAGGCAGATCTACGCCCTTCTGACAGCTTGAAGCAGTTACAAGAAGATAGATACCTTCTTCTGTTTCTCCTTTGTAAGATTACACGAGGTTCCTTTTGTCTCAGGTGGGAATAATTAACCCAGTTATGAATAATTGGAAAGAAACAAAGGGAAGACCAAATATTATGGGCATGCCCTGTAAAGTCTGAGTGAAATAGAGAAGGTACTTGTCTGTCAGTCACACCTGGGAGTAGGTCATTAGCCAGAGTAGCTGTGGCTACTGAAAGGGGGGGGAAAATTTGAGATACTTAAGCTCCTAAACAGAGGAGTTCACTCTCTTGCCTCCTGTGCTCTAGTATGTTTAACCCTACATGGCCCACAGCCTTGTGGATGCCACACAATGACTGATGGACCACAATTAGCCCAATGCTAAACTGGACCCAATTCCACCGTGGAAAGGAAACTTTCAACACTGGCTTTGCTTCGAGCTGTACTAAATCTCTAGCCGCATATCTTCCAGGACTGGATTAAGGGAAGTAGGACTCTGGAAACCCAAGGATATAATTCCATGCAAATAAAGCTTTCTACAACATCTCATCATCTCATCAAGGTGTTCAGAAATTCTTATTTCAGTAGTACCCCAAGTACCCCACTCCCACTAGCAACAGAAAGGCCACCTACACATTTCTCCAAAAAACAGTACAATTCTGAGTCCCGTTGGGAAACCAAGATAGTGACACTGACCTCACTTCTCTGCTGCTTGGGGAGGTCAAAGAGACCAGGTTCACCAGCTGTCCCAGGCTCAGCATCCATTAGCAGACATTGGCTCAGTTACACTTCAGCCTCTCTGGTAATGTTTCAATAGATGGAAGATACCCTAAAATGCATTGTGAATTGTTTTTAATAATCTTCCATTTTGTACCTTTTTTGCTTTCAAGTTTTTGCTATTCTGGATTTTAGAAAAAGAGTTCAGTTGCCAGAATTGGTTGGTTAAGCTACTTTTAAAGTTCGTCAAGTGATACAAGGTCTGTTTTGCAGAGTAGTCTAGCAATTTTCCTTTCACAGAACCATCTTATAAAAGTGTTTTGACAAAAAGAGGAGGATTGATAAAATTCACATTATGAGAACTCTTACTATCCATACCCAGGAAAACCCTTAAGCCATATACATCTCTTCTCTTCCCTTCCTCTTGATTTATCAGAACATCGAGATATATCAAGACATTGATTGTCATCAAGTAATCTAACATGGAGGTATCCAAATGTAGGACATTTTAATTACTTACTATCACCTACTTCAATAGTGAACTCCTTTCTTGGGCTACAGGCTTCATGGTATCTGGTGGCCTCATGTTTTAACTTTAACTATTTAATTTAAACTCAGTTCAGTAGCTCATGTTTATGGATAAATGAGCAAAACAGTAAAGATCAAAAGCAAAAAATAAAATTACTATGGAATTTAATATGTCAGAAAGCAGAGTCTGGTAAATGATAGGGCAGTGTGGCGGTTCAGAAAGAAAGGCTGCACTTATGATGAGGCGACAAACAAGGAAATGAGATTGACACAGCAATTCTCTGTTTTCGTTGTCCCCTGGGGTTAGAGATTATGCAGCGCATGTTTCTGCTTTTAGCTTCTTTGGTAATTCCTTTGGTGAGAGACTACACTCTGCATATTTGTCAAGATTGCACTCCTGTTAGGTCCTGAGTATTTGAGGTAACACATTAAACACTGTTCTCATAGGAGCTTTGAGCACCATCCCTCCCCACCCCAGCTGCCCCACAATGCCCCCTTTCCATGGCTGATTTCTTTATTTATGCTCAGTTTCCAGGGAATTCCACAGAAGTAACATGAGTCTATTTCAACAATAGCTGCTGTGAGAAATGTTGAAATGGTTGGCCTGATGACAAAATGTTTATATTCTCTATTTGATGTGTCATTGTAATCCTGAGGCCTTTTAACACCAATTGAAGGTAGACTAAGAACAGGAAACTCTGGAACATCAACATGGATTTGAATGAAAGCTAAACTAATTAGGCTTCCTTTATGACAAAGAAACCTCGGCTTGGATCCAGTGCCTCTTTGGTAATAGTTATTGTAGCTGAATGCTTGTGTAGAAGTGTGATCAATAAACCCAGCTCAGGCCATTGAAGGAGCAAAGGGCTATGTTGACTGACTTCCTGGGAAGATTACAGGGGTAACAGAGTCACTATGGAAGTCAAGGCGACTGGAACCAAGTTCTCAGTGCTGGCAGGACTTCTTCCTCCCCTCCCTCCCCACTCTTTATCCCTGCTTATCTCAGTTTTTCTTTGGGTTGTCCTCATTCTCCTACTGAAGATCCACTCTGTCTACCTGTCAGAGCACACAGCCACCCTCAATCTCAGCGAGTACCCCGCAGAGAGTTTCTTTCATTTGGTGCTAGTATAAGAAATCTCAGGCTAGACTCTACTTTGAGACATATGCCCAGCTCTTAGGCCAATCAGTTTCTGTTGCCAAAGGATGAATGTTATGATTGGTTGATCTGGGTGTGAAATTACCTCCAAAGCCAGAAGCAAGAGTGTGCTCCCAGGAGAAGAGTGTTGAGGTAGTTTTCATTATGTTATTGGTGGAAGCTGGGTTCTTGGAATGCTGCTGGAATAGGCATTTCTGGAGGCCCCCAAAGGGAGGGTGAGATAGAGTAGAAGGCTTTATTGCCATGGAATTACATCTGTTCAGTAAAGCTTAATCAGAGCCAGTATCCAAAGTTTTCTCTCCATGTTGGAGCTGGGTTCGCTTAATGCTAGAGTCCATTAGCATTCTCTTTCCCAAGAGAAAGAAGAGAGCTAGTCCTTTGTTCAGGGGATTAAAATATCCCAATTTCCCAGTACTTGCTATGGCCATGCCCATTCTGGACAACCATCTCTTTTCTGTGATATGACTGACAGTAAGCACTTTCCCTAGTCACCCCAAATTTATTGGGCTTTCTTCTATCTTTCTTTTGTTCAGTCCCCTGGGGAGTGTAAAGTTGTAGCTTCCTGGGGAAGCTGTCCAAATGGCATACCTATAATGGCTGGCTTCTCCCTTTTCTCCCTTCCTGTTATTAATAATTAGGTTAATTACAACAGCATCAATCGGAATTACCAGGGAATTCTATGATATCAGTCCATGCCTTGACTGCCTTATATACATATCATACAGTCACAAGAATGTATTCATTTATCATAACTGTCCCGTATTTAGCCAAAATACAATCACATACTCCTATGAGAGAAATTCCCTATGCAGATGGCTTTCACAGAGGGTGGGGGCAAGGAGTCAGGTGCTGGCCCTGCCTGGGCACAGCCTGGCCCCGGAACTTCCCCATGTCAGGTGACCTCCAGGTTCTTGATTTGTGCAGGAAAAATTTCAAGACCCGAGTCCAGGTGAAAGAGAGAACAAAGCAAGTTTTATTCAGAGAGAAAGGAAGAGGCCATTGAGTGGGTGCTACTATGAAAGAAATGAAAACTACACATCTGAGTGGACGTGGGTCATCTCAGAATGAGTTGTGCATGTGGTCGGGTCTTGGGATTTTATGTGTTTCCAAGAGAAAGGGTTGTCCTAACTTCATGGCGCCAAATTCTGACTCTGCTTCCTGCTTGGGAGGTGGGTCTTGTTCCTGAGGTGTCATGGCGTTTGTGCCACTGTCCCTCCCATGGACTCGTGGTGCCCATTTTCATTGGAATCCTATCTAATAAAAGAGGAATATGCAGATTGACAATCACTCCAATACACAAGAGGGCTGCCCACATGTGGTCACAGATCCTGCCCCCATGTAGACACAAGATGGCCACCACAAGATGGCCAGCAGGGGAGGACAGTAGGAGGTTCTAGGCCTGCAAGAAAGGGCAGTTGTGGGCCATCAGGCCAGCAGGGGAGGACAGTTGGGAGGGACCAGGCCTGCAAGGGAGGTCAGTTGGAGGCAATCAAGCCTGCAGGGGAGGGCAGTTAGAGGTGACCAGGCCAGCAGAGGAGGGAAGTTGGGGGCAAAGAGGCTGGCAGGGGAGCAGTTAGACATCAATTAGGCTGGCAGGGTAGTGGTTAAGGGGTGATCAGACTGGTAGGCAGAAGTGGTTAGGGGCAATCAGGGAGGCAGGCAGGTGAGCAGTTTGAAGCCAGCAGTCCTGGATAATGAGAAGGATGTCCTACTGGGATCGGACCTAAACGGGCAGTCAGACATCCCTCGAGGGGTCCCAGATCGGAGAGGGTGCAGGCTGGGCTGAGGGACACCCCCCTCAATGCACGAATTTCATGCACGGGGCCTCTAGTGATGGTATAATGAGTTTTGGGATTATTCTCTGGTTAGTTTCACCTCTCTCTTGGATTAGTCTGCATCTAATTGGTGTTTGTTATCAACCTTCCTGACTATGGTGATTGAAGCCATCTGCTGTAGGCATCTTCAGCTGGGGAGGATAGGGACTTGTGATTTATTAGCTGGTTGTTAATTGCTCAGCTAGTCTGGTCATTTGTTTTGTCATTTGTCTGTTTCCTCATTCCACCTGCCAGGGAATTTCCCTAGTTTCTTACTAATCTGCCTCAAAATAACTTAATGTCATGCCCAATTATTACATGTAGTTGTAAGGGTAGCATTTCTGGGCAATGACTTTTCTTTAGGTCAGGTTCAAGTGTGGTTCTTTAAAGACTGGCAACCTATAACTAATCATCTCCAAAATACCCAGCATATAATAATGGAGGCAGAAGAAGATGAATGCAGTAAAAACTCCCAGTTAGAAAAAAGGGAAAGCAAAAAGCAGCAAGCACCAATACTAAGACGTTTTCCTACATTGCTGGACAAGTTGGCGGATGGATAGGTGCTCTTTGGGAGTTCAAGTCTTAATCTTCTTTGGGGCTTCAAGTCAAATATATCCTGCCCTTGTGCTGCTGCCAGCACAGTGATGCTGTTTAAAAATGCGAAGTTGGGTCATGTCACTTCTCTGCTCAGATCCGCAGTGGTTTCCCCCGTCACTCAGGCCAAAGGCCACACGAGGCCTGCAAAGACCCTTATTATCCACATCCCCCTTTTCCCTGCTCTCTGGTCTCACTCTCCTGCACCCACCCCACTCCATCCACGCCAGCCTTGCTTTTTCGGGGGCGTGGGAGGAGCAATCCCATTTCAGGTTCTTTCTGCCTGGAACTCTCTTCCCTCTGGATCCACAATGACTTGCTCCTGAAGCTTCTTTAAATCTTGGGTCAAATTTTCAGTGTGAGTTAGCACATCCCTGAGTGAGATATCAAAATCTCACCTTCTCAGCGAGACCTGTGCTGCCCCTGGACTCACTCACCTCCCTGATTTCTTTTTCTTTTTTCCTCTTTTATATTTTATTGATTTTTTACAGAGCAGAAGGGAGAGGGATAGAAAGTCAGAAACATCGATGAGAGAGAGACATCGATCAGCTGCCTCTTGCACGCCCCCCACTGGGGATGTGCCCGCAGCCAAGGTACATGCCCTCGCCGGAATCGAACCTGGGACCCTTCAGTCCACAGTCCGATGCTCTATCCACTGAGCCAAACCGGTCTCGGCCCTCCCTGATATCTTTAATGACTGTGCCACCCATACCTCTTCCTGCTTCCTTCCTTTGTGGATGGTCTACCTCTCCTCACTAGGATGTGAACCCCATGGAGGCAGAGAGTTTTATTCACCACGGTCTCCCCAGCATCTAAAACAGTGCCTGGCTCAGTAAGCATTTGGCAAATGAATGAACTGAAAGCAGTTTCCTCAGAGGCTAAAGGATCACCGTGGTCTAGAACTCCTCCTTTTCATCAATACCAATGTCCGCTCATTAATGGAATAGCTATCTTTTTGTAAGTTGGCTATAAAATCAAATCTGATTGCCTCTTGATTTTCATTACAGAATTAAAGATGCATTTCTATGGGGGGAAATATCTCCTAGGAGATTAAACAAGGATTAGGAAGACTTCCAAGCCTTTGACATTCCAGGCGTCACCGTCATGCTATGCTATTTGCTGCTTTGGCAACTCCTCACTTCTTGCTCCTTTCTAACATTTGCAGCCCATAGTGGTGATTCTAATGCTGCCTCTCTCTCTCCAAAGAGGGAATTTTTTAAAAGCCAAAATGCCCTCACTCTATTCTCATAATGTTTTCAACTATCTTCTCTTTTCCTTCTCTTTATGCCTAAAGTGTAATGATATTATCCAAAGGTTACTAAGTACACACCTTACAGATACCAACGAAGTCCCAACAGCACCAATTTAGAGTTTCTGTCCTTACTCTCATTTGCAGTGCAGAGCCATTTCCAGAACCAAATCCTTTACTTAAGCTGTGGGACTTCGTGTTCTCTAAGTATGTTTTTTTAAAAATATATTTTTTATTGATTTTTTTACAGAGAAGAAGGGAGCGGGATAGAAAGTCAGAAACATCGATGAGAGAGAAACATCGATCAGCTGCCTCTTGCACACTCCTTACTGGGAATGTGCCCGCAGTCAAGGCACATGCCCTTGACCAGAATTGAACCCGGGGCCTTTCAGTCCACAGGCAGATGCTCTATCCACTGAGCCAAGCCAGTTTTAGCTCTGTAAGTATGTTTTAAAAGTGGTCCTTGGCCTTGTGCTTTGGTAGGTTGGATCTGCCCATGGAAATCCCCTAAGAGTACATACATATTAGGGAAATCCCTGGATACTGAGGTGCAGATGAAGAAAAAAAAAAGACATTGGTGTAGCAAGAATTTTAGTATTGAGAACTTGGACATCAGGCTTGGCTGCTGTGGCTTGATGATAAGAACAGTTAATATCCTATTCACAGGAATAAACTTTTCTGATAATGGACATGAGCTTTCTGAAAGGGGTGAGGGTTAGAAGCAAGAAGCCAAGCATCCCTCCCCCACTTTGTGTGGAGATCTTTGGATCTGGTGGGTTGTTCATGCATCAGCATCATGGACTACAACCCTGGTGGACACCAGAAATAAACATCCAACAAAAGCCTTTGTTTCTGTCATTCTCATATCCTGTTTGATATTCCATGAAGCTTTGAGTAAAAATAATTGGCATTCATGAGATTCATTTCCATCAGTCACAAACCCATCCTGGATCTAAGAACAAAAAACAGAATTTGGATGTCCAAATAACCTGTACTTTTGGGTGTTGATGTTTACGACACCTTCAGTGTTTCTTTTTTATGCCATTTTTAAACAGAGTTCCCATATTTGTCTATAGAATAGTATTTACTTACACATCACAGAAGTTTAACACTGCCTCGTGAACCATGCGTAGGCATCTCATTCGTTTATTCCATCAGCACATTTTTTGAGCACCTACTATACATCAGGAGTTATTTTATGAACTGGTGGTGAACAAAACAAATTTCCTATCTGAATGAGCTCAAATTTAGTTGAGAGACAGAGGCATTACTAATAAATTAGTATTGCATCAGTAGAGAAATATGTCAATAATGTAAGTGCTAAGAAGAAAAAAATGCTAGGGGATTGAGAGCAACACAGGTGGGAAAGTATCATTTTGTACCGACAGCCAAGAAGATCTCTCTGAGGAGATACCTTTTAGCAGTGACCTGTGGTTTTGTGGAGGAACAGCATTTTGTACAGAGGGAACAGCCAATGCAAAGGAGATGAGAGCAAGTGTGCTTGGCTTGTTCAAGGAATAGCAAAGAGAGTAGTGGTAGTGAAGTGGACGTGGAGACGGTGGTAGTAGTGGGATAGCGGTGAGTAGGAAGCAAAATGTTTTAGGACATGAATGACTGATACATGGTCAGAGATCAAACAAATGATCAGGCAAGCGTGGTCAGGCAAGCGATGGACTGCAGGGTTTTTTTTTTTTTAAATATATTTTATTGATTTTTCGCAGAGAGGAAGGAAGAGGGATAGAAAGTCTGAAACATTGATGTGAGAGAAACATCGATCAGCTGCCTCTTGCACACCTCCAACTGGGGATGTGCCCGCAGCCAAGGTACATGCCCTTGACCGGAATCGAACCGGGGACCTTTCAGTCCGCAGGCCGATGCTCTTATCCACTGAGCCAAACCGGTTCGGCTGGACTGCAGGTTTTAATCTCTGTCCGAGGAGCAGTCATTGGAGGGCCTTGAGCATCATCTATGATATGATCTGCCTTGTGTTTGGCAGAGACCGTGGTTGCGGGGCTGGAGTGGTGGTTCCTAGAAGGACTCCTCATCTCCCATCTCTCTTCAGCCAGGGCGACCTCGCCTTGGTCTGTCTTACACATCTGGCTTCTGGGCAGATCTTTGTGCGTGTATTTAAAGAAAGGTTGTTACAGTTTTAAAAACTTCTGCCCTAACCGGTTTGGCTCAGAGGATAGAGCGTGAGCCTGCAGACTGAAGGGTCCCAGGTTTGATTCTGGTGGAGGACATGTACCTTGGCTGTGGGCACATCCCCAAGTAGGGGGTGTGCAGGAGGCCGCTGATCAATGTTTCTCTCTCCTCGATGTTTCTAACTCTCTATCCCTCTCCCTTCCTCTCTAAAACATAAAATAAAATAATCAATAAAATATATTAAAACTTGTAAAAATTATTGTCTTATATTGTCTAGATAGTTATAAAAATGAGTGGCAAGTGGTAAAATGAAAGCGATAGCAAATTATCTCATAAATGTTACCTCATTAAGACAAAAGAGGGAAACCACCCTGCAGGCAGGTGGCAGTCGTTCTTAACCTCAGCTGGACCACCTGCTTTTCAGCTGGCTGAATCATTCCTTGGTGTTTACTGCAGATGAAATGGCAAAATTAAAGGTGAGGATAATATAGGGAATTTAGGGTACTTTTTAGTTGTGTGGGCATAGAAGTCTGTGCAAAATGGGTGGGTTGTTTACATCCATCTTTAGGAACATGCACTGCCAATTAATGTTACTTTTAGTAAAGCTTGTTGGTTTTGCTTCTTGTCCTTTGTATTACATTGTGCATGGGGGAAAAATCTATTTGAATTCTAAAAAAAATTGATATTGTAGGAAATTTTCATGAATTTTTAAATTCATTACCCTGGAGAGGTATTGCCTTATTACATTGTTGCCTGGCATTTATTGAGTGACGGCACTGTGTTAGGGCCTACATTTTTAATATGATTGATTTAAAAAGGCAAATCCTTTAAAACTCAAAACCGAGGTATGTCATTCCTTATGGGAGGCCTGCTTCCTGCGAGGCTCTGTGTTGAATGACCATTTTTTACACATTAACTCTTTTAAGCTCCACAAGCACTCAACACTCGGCATGAACATGTCCACTTTACAGATAAGGAAACCAAATCGGAGGAAATAAAGCGAAGGAGTGGTAGAGGGGAGCTGGGGGGTGGGACAGGTGGGTTTCCTGGAAGGCTCTAGATCGAATCTAGATCTGGGTGGCAGAGAGAGAAATGCACGTCCTGCGAGCCTTCTGTGAAACTTGTCTGCACTGGAGCCCATCATCCAAGAAGACACATTCATGCTCTGAGTTATGGAACTTTAACTTATCGGCCCTTTTGTGTTCTTTTGGGAATAGGTATTTATGGTTTGAAATGGAGTTTTAAAATTACCTAATAAAAATCTCAGAACTTTGATATCCATAAAATTATCTATACTAATAAAAGGGTAATATGCTAATTAGACCAGGAGACCTTCCAGACATCCTTCTGGACAAAGCCATGGTGGCAGTGTTGAGGCAGAGGCTGTTAAGGGCGATCAGGCCGGGAGGAGAGGGCAGTGGGGGGGCAAGCAGGCTGGCAGGCAGAGTGGTTAGAGGTGATCTGGCAGGCAGGCAGGTGAGCAGTTAGGAGCCAGCAGTCCTGGATTGCGAGAGGAATGTCCGACTGCTGGTTTAGGTCTGATTCCACAGGGATTGGGCCTAAACCGGCATTTGGACATCCCCCAAGGACTCCCAGATTGGAGAGGGTGCAGGAAAGGCTGAGAGACATCCCATTCCCCATCCATGAATTTCATGCACTGGGCCAGTAGTGTGTGTGTGTGTGTGTGTGTGTGTGTGTGTGTGTGTGTGTGTGTTTTAATCCTTACTTGAGGATATTTTTCCATTGGTTTTAGGAGAGTGGGATAGGGAAAGACAGAGAGAAACATCAATGTGAGAGAAACACATTCCTTGCTTTCTGAACATGCCCTGACTAGGATCCCGGGTCAGGGAGGAGCCTGCACCAAGGTACATGCCCTGACCAGAATCGAACCCTTCGGTCCACAGGCTGATGCTCTATCCACTGAGCCAAACTGTCCAGGGCTCCATAAAATAATATTTTTTAAAATATATTTTATTGATTTTTTTACAGAGAGGAAGGGAGAGGGATAGAAAGTCAGAAACATCGATGAGAGAAACATCGACCAGCTGCCTCCTGCACACCTCCTACTGGGGATGTGCCCACAACCAAGGTACATGCCCTTGACCGGAATCGAACCTGGGACCTCTCAGTCCACAGGCCGACGCTCTATCCACTGAGCCAAACCGGTTTCGGCTCCATAAAATAATATTAATATTCTTGTCAGCAAGCTATGTCCCTGGATGTTAGTCCCTCATACTGAGATATGTTGGTTAAACCTCAAAAAATTGAGACATCTAGGAATATCAGCCCTTAGGATATTCACCACTCTAATAAATTTATTCCATGGTCGTGAAAACATAAAAGCCTTGTCTGTATTATTTGAGCTTTACAATATAAAAAAGAAAGAAAATTAAATTGATTACAAGTTAGATATTGACACTAAGGGGGAAGGAACTGACATAATTTATATGAATATGCTTAGGTCATAATGCGTTCATTAAAGGCTGATGGAATCTGAATTTCTTCTGCTGGAGAAAATCTGATGGAGGCAGGACTAAAGTAGCCCTAGAGTCACCTCATCTTCAGCATCCTCTTTTCTCTTCTCCTTCTCTGTCTCTGTTGCCCTCCCTTCATCTGAAAGAAAAATGTACAGGGCTAACCAACAATATTTCGAAAGAGTAGGATAAAACATGGGAGCCTAGCCCAGCAGATTTAAAGACAGATTGTAAGTGTACAAATATTGAAATAGTGCTTGGCCAAGAATCAAGCAGCAGATGATGAATCAGAGAAGGTCAAGAAACAGACTCACTTCCAGTTTAGTGAAGGAAAACAGAATCAATGAGGAAGCGACTGCATGGATTATTTAAAAAATAATTTTTGTAATTTTCTAATTGCTTAGGCAAGAGAATGGCAAAGTATTTTCTCACTGCTTGCATCAAAAGAAATTCCATTTGGAGAAGATTTTAATGTTAAAGCAAATCTCCATAAAATATTTAAAGAAAAGAAATATCTTAGAATGGTAAAGGGCTTTTCAAGCATAACTCTAAAGCAGAAACAAGAACAGTTGATTGATTTTATTAAATTTTAACTAAGCACCAATTGAAAAACATATCAATTAGAACCAAAATATGCAGTCATATAAAAGTTAATATCTTTACTATATCGAGAGCCCTTATAAGTAGAAAAGATCATCACCCCAATATCTTCATTGAAGTTCATGAACAGAAATTTCACTGAAGGTACAACTAACTGTTCAGTAAGTGTTTAAAAAATACCTTCAGCCTAGCTGGTTTATTTCAGTGGATAGAACATCAGCCTGAAAACTGAAGGGACCTGGGTTCAATTCCAGTCAGGGCAGGTACCTCAGTTGCAGTCCCCATCCTCCACCCTGGCCTCCCACCTGGGTATATCCAAGAGGCAACCAACCCATGTGTCCTTCTCATATCGATGTTTCTGTGTCTCCCACCTCCCATCCACTTGAGGATATTTTTCCATTATTTTTAGAGTGGAAGGGAGGGGGGAAGAGAGAGAGAGAAAGGGAGAGAAATGTAGATAGGAGAGAGAGACACACGCACACACACATTGATTGTTTGCCTCCCACATGTGTCTGACTGGGGCCAGGGATCAAACCTGCACCCCAGTTATGTGTCCTTGACTGGGAATTGAACCTGAGGCTCTTTGGTGAGCAGGCTGAAGCTCTACCATTGGGCAATACTATCCAGGGCTTAATGTGTGTTTTTTAAAGTTCCTTTTCTTTGCCTTCAGACACATTTGAAGCAATCTTCTTTGGATGGCTACCCCGTTAAATGATCAGTCTTTGCTGCTGCAGTGTGAATTAATTTATGTGTCTTTTCCTTTGTAGCTAAGAGAAGGGCCCTTGGCAAGGTAATCAGAGAAGGAGGGCAGACCAAGGCAGGCTGTTTTATGCCAGAAGCACTTTTGCTTTTGTAGGCCCCTTCTTCCTTAAAAAAAAAAAAAAATCAAAATACTTACTTTATCTAGTGCTAGTATATACATGAGTATAACTCAGGGTGGATTGCATTCATTTTTGTTTTCTAATGTTAAAAGAAATGAGATTAAAATATTTTGTAGGCTCCTACAAGGATCACAGTTCCAGACACTATGCTACCTGTGCCTAATGGTGGAGTGAACCCTGGTGGGAGGCTCAGGGGCACACGGTCTGGGGTTGGGTGGGGGGTGTCGCATGGAGGTGTAGGATTCTAAAAGGCAAGACAGAACAATCCCCTCTGCTCCACTGAGTGGCTCAAATTTCTTAGTTGTCCTGTGAGAACAATGTAAATTTCAGGCTCTCTGGGAGTCCTCTCTCAGCCCTGTTCTGAATTGTGCATTTCACTTCCCAAGCCTTTTATGGGCATGCATGCTCCAGTCCATGTGAATTCTGTTTGGGGATAAGAGTGGTTACCAAGAGGGAAGTGACTCCCAGATTTCTGAGCAGGGCACCTGGCTCAGCGGTAGTGACATTCTTCAACGCAGAGTTCAGAGGATTAGAAAGATTTCTATTTAGATATGTTGAATTTTAGGTGACTTGGGAGATGTGCTAGATTGGCGGGCTTGAGACATCCATTGACAGACAGGAGGTGGCTGGTGCTGCACACAAGGACGAGGGACCTGAAGGTGGTGGGCGGACAGGTGGCCTGAGGACAGAATGCCTGCAGTGCTTGCAGAGGGCACTTGGGGGCAGGAAAGAGGGAATCTCAAGACAGGAATGTTGGTGCCAAGAAAGGATACAGTTTCTGAAGGAAGACGTGACTCGCAGTTCCAACAGCCAGAGAGAGGTTCTGTGGGGTCAGGATTAAAAAGTAAGATGATTTTAAAATGCTTTTATTGATTTCAGAGAGGAAGGGGTAGGAATAGAGAGAGATAGAAACATCAATGATGAGAGAGAAATACTGATCAGCTGCCTTCTGTACACCCCCTACTGAGGATTGAGCCTGCAAACCAGTCGTGTGCCCTGCCTGGGAATGGAACCATCACCTCCTGGTTTATAGGTTGACACTCAACCACTGAGTCATCCTGGCCAGGGAAATGTAAGATGGTTTAAAAGTTAGATGTTTGTTGGTGACAGTGCTGAGGACATTGGTGGATTTGGGAAATAAATGGATGAAGGAGTAAAGAGATTACTCTTTTTGAGAAGCTGTCTATGAAAGAATAGAGAAAATTAAGCTCATAATAGAAGTTCTTATTATATTTTAGTTTTATTTACAAGAAGGGAGCTCTGGCTGGTTTAGCTCAGTGGGTAGAGTGTTTGCCTGTGGACTGAAGGGTAGGCCCAGGTTGCAGGCTCGATCCCGAGTAGGGGATGGGCAGGAGGCAGCTGATCAATGATTCTCTCTCATCATTGATCTCTCTATCTCTCTCTCCCTTTCCCTTTCTCTTCCTCTCTGAAATAAACAAAAGTATATTTTTAAAAAGAAGGGCGATAGTAGAGCATGTTTATAGGTTGAGTGAGTATTGTTGAGAGGGTTATGGGTTGAATTGTGTCATCCAAAATTCATACGTTGAAGTCCTCATCCGTGGGACCTCAGGATGTGACCTCATTTGGAAATAGTGTCTTTGCAGGTGCAATTAGTCAAGATAAGGTCACACTAATCCAACTGACTGGAGTCCTTTTGAAAAAAGAAAATTTGGGCACAGATATGCAGACACGGAGAAAGCTAAATGGACATGAGGCAGAGTTCAGGGCAATGCCTTCAAGCCAAGGGCTGTCGAAGATCCCAGAAAACCATCAGAAGCTGGGAGAGAGGCAGGAGGCATTTTTTCCTAGCCCTTCAAGGTGGCATGTTCCTGGTGATAACTTCCAACCGTTAGCCTTTAGAACTGTGAGCTAATACATTTGTGGTCTTTAAGCTATTCTGTCTATGGCACTGAACTTTGTTATAGGATGAGGAAGATGAGGAGTTTGGAGAAAGGAGGGAGGAAGAGAGAGAGAGAGAGAGAGAGAGAGAGAGAGAGAAAGAGAGAGAGGGAGAGAGAGGGAGAGACAGAGAGAGAGGGAGAGAGAGGAGGACTTGGCTAAGTGTTAATATTAGTGTGGCATTCCTCTTAGTGACCAGCATAGGAAATGTGTTCAGTATCACATGAAAATACCTCCACACCAGACTAGGTAACTCGAAGACAGTTCACCCCAGGTTTTGGCTTTATCGCTTCAATCTAGAAATCATTTCTACACACTGCCTGCTGCAGACAAAAATTCACTGCAATTTTTTTAATTGATCACTTCTCTATTACATAAGTTCAATAAAATCTAACATCACACAGCATATTTCATAGTGTTCTCAGAGATAACAGTTGCAGTAACTTGGCAGTATAAATCTTGATAGTATTGACAGAAAGTGTTTATATAGGTATTTTCAAATGCCTCAACTTGAGAGGAAAAGTGGGAGTGAGTAAGTAACAAATTGCACTTAACAATATTTTAACAAATTCATACCCACTAAAGTGAAAATAAAAAGATTCATATCTTGGCTGAATATTAATTCTTATGCTCTTTATAGAGGGCCAAATTAATCTTCAGAGTGAAATTCATAAGTCAAACAAATGAAAACTGTGTGCATCAAGAAGAACCAGAAATTTATTCAATGAAATGTAACTTGCTTAACTCTAACTTGATCTTCATTTATTTACTTTTTGGAAGCATGTGCATTATCAGACAATTGCTACCTTATTTACTTTGTAAATGACTTGATAATGTTGATTATTCTAAAAGGATGTAAATTATATGTGAAGCAGAAGAAAGATTGTTTTGTGTTTATGAATGGCCTAGGAACAACTGCATGATAGAAGAGGGGAAGCTCAATGGTGGAGTATTAGATGGAGAAGGGGAGAAAGGGGTAGTAAACAGGTTATAACTTGCTAAGCTGTGTGAACTTGGGTAAATCACTTAACCTCTCTGGGGCTCAGTTTTGTCCCCTCTAACCAGAGTTAAGAAGACCTACTTGCTATCCTATATAATAAAACCCTAATATGCAAATTGACCAAATGGCAGAACTACCAGTCGCTATGATGTGCACTGACCACCAGAGGGCAGATGCTCAATGCAGGAGCTGCTCCCTGGTGGTCAGTGTGCTCCTCCGGTGGGAGCATCTCTTGGCCACAAGCCAGGCTCGTGGCTGGGGAACACAGTGGCGGTGATGGGACTGCTAAGGACCCCTTGTGGAATGTCCTTAGGTCTACAGGGAGCAGACCTAAGCCTGCAGGGCGGGTAGCTGGACACCCCCCAAGGGGTCCCAGACCGTGAGAGGGCACATGCTGGGCTGAGGGACCCTTCCCCTCCCCCCAGTGCATGAATGTCTTGCACTGGGCCACTAGTTGTACATAAAAGCATCTAGCAGAGTGGAGTGTCTGAGGCAGAGTAAAAGGACAATTGAAATTACTGGCATCTCTTTTATACCAGGATTTTTACTGGGATGTGGAATGGAAGAGTGGAAACCTGAGTTTTGGAAGAGGCTGCTCTGGATACATATTTCTGATCAACATCTAACCATTGTGTGGTTGACTCTGATCAAGTTACTGAACTTCTTTGAGCTTTTTTTTAATCTAAAAACTTTTATTTTATAATGTTGTATATGATTAATGAGATAACATAAGAGAAAGCATCTGGCATTGTAATTATCAGGATCACTGCTGGCCTACAGGGCATCTTCATGTGAATTCTTCCCCGACACCCCCTAAAAAAAATCAACTTCTTCCTCAAGTGCTCTTACTTCTATCTGTTAGAAAAATGTCTAATATACTGAGAATCAGAACAAAAAAAAAAACACTTTACTGCTTATAATAGTTTGTTAGAGCTGACATAATAGAATGCTAACACGGGTGGCTTAAACAACAGACATTATGTCTCACGGATCTGGAGCCTGGAAGGTGTTGGCAGGGTTGGTTTCCCCGAGGCCTCTCTCCTGGGCTGGCAGGTGGCCGCCTTCTCCCTGTGTCCTCTCAGAGTTTTCCGTTAACTGAACCAGTTCTTAGATTTTGGTTAAATCAGTTATCTTTAAACGTGAGCATCCTTCCCTGCATTATCGTAAGTATCGTTCTAACATTTATAAAGTGATTATGAGGAACACTCTGAGTCATCATATTTCTAAACCAGTGTTTCCATTTTAATTAGTATCTATTAATTCCCTGCTAGGAAAGGTGAGGAAATTAGCACTCCCACTTCCTTCCACTTTCCTCCCCCACCTCCTGGTTTTGCCAGTGATATATTATTTTATTACCTATTGGCCCAGTTTATAACATTTTACACCTGGTTTGTATCTCTAATTTCCTCAGTTACTTAATCTTAGTTTTCTATTTGAATGAATTAATTGCTCATTATATGAATCAATTTAGGTTCTTGGTTTCAAACAACAGAAATCAACTTTGTTTAAGCAGAAAAGGAATCGATGAGAGGGATGTAGGGTGACTCAGTGGTGGGACTCCTGCTCAGAAGTTGGGCAGGAACCAAGGGAGACAGAGCAATGGGAACACTTCGCTGTGGTCCTTCCACTGAACCTTCTGATTAGGACACACACCAGAACCCCCCTCTTCCTCCCCCTTCTCCGCATTGTACCAGCCCTCTCTTCCTAGCTCCCTCCCTTCTTATCTCCTTTCTCTCTCTCTTACTTCCTCCTTTGCTCCTGTCTTCCCTTGCATCTCTTCCTTCTTTGCTGTAGAACTTGGTAGGATTTCCTGTTATCTCATTTCATGCTGCTTATACTCACTGTGAGAACTTTTCCAAGCTGTTCCTCTGTTTGCATGGAGTGTGGATGAATGACCCTCCCACTGTATCTGAGACCTCCTCATTTCCAAGCTGAGCTGTTTGAAAGGTGGAGAGCTTGTATTCTTTTTGCTTTTCTTTGCTGTTGGGGAAATGTGGCTGATACTGTGCAAAGTCTTCCCCAGAGGTCCCCCATGCTCTGCTCTGTATTCTGTTTTGTCACATGTCCTGTGTGAGAATTAACCCCAGCTAGTTGGGGTGGGTTGTGGTCACATGTGCTGAGGCCTCTGATGGTTCTGCCCTGGCCCCCCGAAGGTTCCGATTGGCTGGAGGGCCCTGAAGCCTTCATTTCTGGCAGAGAAAATGGGCCGTGGGTATCTCCTATTTCCACCATGTCTCCGAGGAGCCATTTCTATTATCTTCCAATCAAAAGACAGAAAATGCAAAGGTAGGCCCCCAATTCACTTTCTCCTGATTTGTAATAAAGTTTAGGATTTTTTTTTTTCTTCTACTCCTTGCTATTAGGCCAGGGGTGGGAGGTGGTGTGTGGCTGGAGGGAATGGGGGCCATAGGTTATATTCAGGAGCAGGGCTGGGCCAGAAACCTCATTCCTTAGCTGACCCTCTGCGTGTTTGCTTGATGTTGGTGAAATTTATGTGAATTTCTTGACTTTAAACATTGAACAGGGAGAGTCTCTATGTTCATTGGTCCCAGGATCCTG
The DNA here is from genome assembly GCA_027563665.1 of Antrozous pallidus. Classification (NCBI taxonomy): domain Eukaryota; kingdom Metazoa; phylum Chordata; class Mammalia; order Chiroptera; family Vespertilionidae; genus Antrozous; species Antrozous pallidus. The sequence continues at coordinate 97,425,684 of CM050511.1, read as the reverse complement.
ATAATAAATCCCCTATTTGATTAATCTGGCTCAAGTGTGATACCTGTCACTTGTGAGTCAGATAGTACTAACAAATGCAATGCCACTGGTGCAGCAGGCAGCCTTCTCTGGTGAAAACGAGGGACCCGACTTGTATCTTTAATTCTCTTACCGTTTCTGCACAAGGGAGGGCCGTAGGGGCCTACAACCTGGAGCATCTTTTTCTCCAGGGGCAACGTTGGGTCATCTGCTTAAATGCCCAGTTTGCAATCTTATAAAACTTCTAGAGGCCTGGTGCATGAGATTTGTGCACTTGGGGGTGAGGGGGTGGCCCTCAGACCGACCTGCGCCCTCTCACAGTCCGGGAGCCCTCGGGGGACGTCTGACTGATGGCTTAGGTCCGCTCCCCATCAGTCGGACATCCTCAGTGATACAGTGGAGGAGGGAGAGGTTCCTGCCACCACCTCTGTGCTCGCCGGCCGTCAGCCTGGCTTCTGGCTGAGTGGCGTACCCACTGTAGGCGGTATTCACCAAGGTGAGCTTTCTGTACAGGGAGGAGGTAGACTCTGGGGTCAGGCTGCCAGGTTTCAACCCCCACTCTGTCACCTACTTGCTGGGTGACTTGGGCAATTTGCATACTCGCCATGTGCCTCCATTTCCTCATTTATAAAGTGAGGCAGGTATTTGGATGTACCTCGTAAGGTTATATGAGGTTTAATTGAGGCCATAGATGCAAAGCACTTAAACTGGTCTCTGATACGTAGGAGCTCCTTCTGTGCTTTGGCAGTTATTACAGGTCCACTGTAGTCCTGTATCTGAAGCCTGCAGAGCTGAAACTGTAGCAGCACTAGCGGGGTGGGTACCACCGATAATAAAATGCAGTCATATTTCTCCAGTGAAAGGCTCCAAAGGGAGGAAATAATGGTCAGAAACAACCTAATATTGCTTTTGTCACCAGATGGGTTAGGGAAAAAAAAATTCGTTTTCAGAGCTTTTAGGATTTTGGAGTTGTGGATAAGGGATTGCACGCAGACCTTGATCATACGGTAATGTGTGGGTGTTTTTCTCTCTTCCAGGTCCAGCGTGGAGAGAGAGATTGGGTCCAGTTTTCTGAGTAGAGGAGCTGGGGATTAAGAAATAAAAGTATAGAAGACAGAGACGCAGTAATAGGAAAAATAGCTGGGCCTGGGTGGGATGTCTGTTCTCTCTGATGGAGAGGCAGCATGTGACACCCAAACAGCAGCAATTTATTTATATTCCAAAATACAAAGGTGCCGAAAACCAATCCCTGTCTAGCTAATAGAAAGATGTGGATAGGAAGCCAGGAAGGCTGGTAAACAACTTTAATTGCTCTGAAAGGTCAGAGCTGAAACATTGTTAATTAAAGCAGCTTCCACCTCTGTTTGGTTTTTGTATATTTCTGTCATTGGAATCTCCTGGCTAAAGACTTTGAGCAGAACCCAGTCTTAACAAAAGGATAGCCAGGCGCCTTGGATTTAGCCCACTAACAGTTAAGAAATGCTCAAGGTGTCTTACCTGGGCCGCCCCCCACAGCAATGTTTCAAAAACACCAGAAACCAAGCTGGCTTGTGTATCTTTTCCACTTGGACATTGGAGGGTGTCCAGCATACAGATAGTTTCTGGTAAGGCAATGGTATCAGTTGCTTCTGGAAACTGTAAAGTTCTACGCTGCCGCGAGAGAAACTGCAGGCAGGAGTCCGAATAAGTGAACGAATTAATCAGGCTTTATTGGGGGTCTCCGGGCGGGTCCACAGGCTCGGGGGGAATGGAGCCGGAGAAGCCGCGCCATGAGACTGGGGCCAGGGGAAGAGGGAAAGAGAGAGGGGAGACCCAGCCGGACCTCCTCCCGGACTGTCCGGGAGAAAAGGGTCCCACGTGGGGCACTGAGGCACATTTTAAAGGCAGGGGTTGGGCCCAGGGCAGAACGGGAAGGGGTGGGACACAGGGCACTCAGGTATGTGATTGACTGGTGGCTCAATGTCTCTGTCAATTACATCATAACTCTGCCCACCAGTTGGGGGGCGCGTACCTATCAGAAACGTCTCTGGTTCATCAGACTAAAGCCACAGCCACCGGGTAGAGAGCGTTGCTGCCTTCTTGTTGCCAGGCTGCTTGTCCCACAGAGGCTGTGGCTCTGTTTCACACCAAGTTCCTCAAACCAGCTGCTCGGTGGAGGGACCCAGGCCAGCCGTGGATGGAAGGAAGTCGGGGGCCGCAGGCTCTGTGGAATGTGGGGGGATTAGGATCATATTCCTTTCTCCATCCAATTGATGCGCCAGATACGAGAAGCTCTGTCTGTATAGCATTTTATTGCTTACCACGTGCTTGCCCATTCATTGCCGCTTTGAGTAACCCTATGAGAAAGATGTGGTAAATATTGTTATCCTAGTGTTATGGTGAAGAAGCCAGGTCTTAGACAGCTCCAGGATCACTTTAAGGCACAGTGGTAGCTGACCTGAGGCCACCAGTAGTAGAGGTTTGCACTTCATGAAAATGGGGTGAGTATACAATTTTGAACCCATAGAAATGAAACTGTTTAGCAGTGGTTGGGGCCGGTCATCAAAGTCTTATTTAAATAGGGTTGGTAAGACATCCCCCGGAAACTGCTTCAGCCTGAGAGGTGATTGTCAGGTGTTTCCAATGAAGAGGGGCACCTGTGCGCTGGGACATAGTGGTGGGCAAACTGCGGCTCGCGAGCCACATGCGGCTCTTTGGCCCTTTGAGTGTGGCTCTTCCACAAAATACCACGGCCTGGGCGAGTCTATTTTGAAGAAGTGGCGTTAGAAGAAGTTTAAGTTTAAAAAATTGGGTTCTTAAAAGAAATTTCAATCATTGAACTGTTGATATTTGTCTCTGTTGACTAAGGAGTTTGCCGACCACTGATCTGGGTGATGCACAGCATCGCTCAGGTCCCCCCTTCAGGATGAAAGGGCCTCTCAGTCCCTTAGCTCCTGGAAAGGCTGCTGGCTAACATCGCTCCCAGGGAATGGCCCTCGGCTGCAGTGCGAGCCTTCTTCTTCAAGGTCACTCCCCTTTGTCAGCAGCCTGCTCCCAGATGCCGACACATACAAGCTCCACCCCTTCTCCTGAGGGAGCCCAGGCTCAAGGCCATTCTTGCTCCAGCTTCCCTGTGGGGTGGCTGCGACCTTGTGCCTGCACCACAGCCCAGCTTCTCCCTCTGCCTGACCCCACTTCCATCCCTTTCTTCTCCAGGGATCCAACCAAGCGCCCCCCCACCCAACCCCATTCACCTCCGCACCCAACCCATCACCTCTGAGTCTGCTTCAGGGGGGAGCACAGCCTTCCAAACCGGGTCTCAGTGGGAGGCGGAGAAAGAGTGGTTCTCAGATCCTCATTGTGTGAGAAAATACTCTTGAAATTTTCTCTCTTTGATCTTCAAAAAGGAAAGGGGAGGGGAAGACCCCTTTTGAAATTCACTCGGTCTCTTTGCTGAACTAGACACTCAGCCTTTGTTGTTTCCCTTTATTTACTAACTTTCAGCCTGCTTGTAAGTTACCTCACAAAGTGAAAAGCCGGGCCTGCTTGAGCCCATTTCGCGATTGAACAGATTTTTACCCGAGGAACCTGAAGTTCAAGGCGTTGGCTGGAATGTTCCGGCATGCGGGAGTACTCTTGGCCATGACGCCTGGGGTCGGAGTGATGGGAAAGGGAAATCAGTTAGCCGCGTCAATGAACAAAGGAGAACTCGGTGATAATGGCCCCGGGCTCCGGGCTCCAGGCTCCAGGCAAAGAGATCAGTGGGCGTTGGAATGAGGTCACCCTTGTGTTGTGACCTTGGACCCCTCTGCCCGCTTGGGGTTGGCCACCTGGTTTGATTCTCTACCAGAGCATCAGTTCATTTTCATTTCAACAGTCCTTCTGCCTCTTCGAGGGTAAAATAAGTGTCTCATTTTACAATACATTGCAAGGTAAGAGCTATCTGAGGGAAGGAGGATTTTAACAAACACATTGGTGATTCCCTTGGAAGTGGGGTTTCCGGGTGAAACAGTTGTATTTGCTGGAGAAAAGGAAGAGGAGGAAGGGTTGTTATCGTCATTGTTTTTTTTTTTTTTCCTCCTTCTAATATTATCCTACCCAGCCACTGCCTTGGGAGAATCACAGGATGATTTCACTATGGAAAAAAATGCGGAGAACAGAACCTGGGGCTGTTTGATTGGCTAATAATGAACATAAAGGACTTCATGCTTGTTGAGTGGCAGATTGAAATCCAGTGTGTGTTCATGCAGATCTTATGGGGGTGGTATTGGATTGGACCACAAATTAGTGCTGGCATTAATGAGATGGAAGCTGTAAAATATAGAGAGGCCCAATAGCCATGGTCTCTGATAAGGCCGGATGGAAAGCACCCAGACCTTTCAGACAAGTCCTGAGTGAGATCAGAGCAATAAAAAAACAAAGAGACAGTCAAAATGGGGGGCAGCGGGGGCTTGAAAAACGGACTGACGTGTTAGGATGCTTGGTTAGAGCGACACAGCACAGCTGAGTGACAGACACAGCCTTGTCTGGAATAATGATTTTTAGAAACAGACAGTGTTTAGATGCTGCTACTCAAACGATCAGAGGGAAAGATTATGCCCTTTCATCGAAGGGCTGTTAGTCTAAATCAGGAACTGCTCTGCAAAATACCAGAACCGCTACCCTTATAGGTGATGTGTGGGGTGCTGTATGGTTTATAACGCCCTTGACATTTGTTATCCCGTTCAATCCTCACAGTATTTGCACGCTGGCAGTCAAATACATGTGTGTGCCCCCAGTTAGCTTTTGGAGTCTGGGACTGCAGGAATTGGGTCTTATTTATTTTTATTTATCTACCTTTCCATTTAATTGTTCACGGATTCTCCTAGATAATTGGTTTCAAAGATCACAGCCAGGTGGGAAAAGCTCCCTTTCCCAGACTTTCTGAGATTACCTGGCACACAGAACAAATGCTGTTGTGGCAAAGTTATATTCTATAATGACATTACGTTGATAAATGGACCAAAGACACCATGTGACATTTACACAGGCAGGTCGCATTGGCACACAGAATTCTTGGATAACCTCAGTCTGCAAAACTCATCTGCAGCCACTGTCCCTTGAGTCTCTTGCCCGAGTAGGTTTAAGAAGGTGAGCACAGGTACATCTTTATCGAACCTCCTGGCTTCTTGGAACTCCATCAGTTAAGTTTTCAGGAATTCCTTGTTTTCCTCAGGTAGTTGGTGGCATTCATGCTCATTTGTTGCTCAACCTCCAGTCTTTCATTTCCTGTCCCCTAGGGAAGCCCTGGATCATCCTGCCCAGCCTGCTTTTGGTTCCCAGCACACACAGTGGCTGCTGTGTTGCTATGGGGGACAGGATTGGGTGGGAGAATTCATTTTATTTCCCTGCTGGTCACCAGCTTGGTTTTGTTCTTCCACATCCACATTTTCCATAAACCCAAGGGTTATTTAAGTGCCTTTAAGTCTTTCAGGTGCCTCTTTGGGTAGAATGGCCTTTAGCTTGCCTTTTTATGTAGTCTGTCCCTTCTATTAAAGTTTGATATATTTGTGTCCAGCACAGAGCCTGCCATACAGTGTATGTTTATTTAGTAAAGTGAATGGAACTACCCTGCTTGAGAGGCCTCGCATGTTCATTGTATAAACGAGGAACCATTAAACCAAGAGAAGTGATATCTACAATCTTAGAATTTAATACACGAGAAGACCCTTAGAAATCAACTAAGCCTCCCCACCTCATCGCCACTGTTTTTATTGGCAAGAAAATTAAGTTAGAAAGGAATCGGCTTTCTCGGTGTCTAATAGTTAGTGGGTGGTTTAGTAAAGACCAGAATTCTGAGCCGGAGTCAATGTCTGTCTCCCCGTGAACCTTTCTCAAGGGTAAAGACTAGACAGAGAGAGGTGCTCCTATGTGCATCGGGTCGATCGAATTTCTGTCAGGCCTGGCACGCCCGTGACGTTTTATTTACATTTCCTGACTCCTTGCTTTCCATCCTGAGAATTTAAGAAACGTCTGGGAGGGAGAGGCTGGAAGGCTTCCTGAACTGGCTGTTGCAGAATCATAGGGGCTGAAGGTCAGAGGCAATTGTACAGGTTCCCTACGCCAGTCACTCTCTGCAGTTTGATTCTCCATCTTCATCATCTGACAAAGGGACTGATCCAGACTGTCAGGAAATTAATGGCCGCTCTCTCTGGGCACAGCCTACGCAGAGCATGTGACTGAAATCCATCCTCCCTGATCCTTCACTTAAAGTCCAAGTGCACCCCTTTGGGGCCACTCAGAATAACTGAATTTCTGGCCCCCATGGTAGTTCTTCCAATGTGCTTTTCCATGATGTTTCTCTCCTTCTACATGAACAATTTTTCCCACCAATATTTCCCAGTATTTTGAACTCCAAGACAGGTATTGACAATGATACTTGCATGCACCATAAGGTGAATCTGAGGAAAATAAAGAAGTCTGTCTGGGGATTGGTGTTTTCCTTTATAGTATATAATTAAAATGAAAAAATAAAATACAAAATGTTAGGGAAACTATTAAATTTGTATAAAGCTTCCAAGTAAAATCTTTTCAAAGGTTTGAAAGTGAAACTTGGCTTGATTCCATAAGCTTTAAAATCAGGCTTAATGTTTGAAGTGGCTGCACCTAATTCCTGATCAAGACTCGTTGATGACGAGTTCCTAGAATTCCTGAGAGTCACAATGGACAAGAAGCTGTGATTAAAAATTTAATACCATTTTTTACAACCTTTCAAAAATGCATAGTAGTTGAAATTATAGACTCTAATAGCTATTTCTTTACTTTCATTGACTAATGTAAATTTGAAATTTCCAATATTAGTGGGAAAGGACTTCTATTCCAGTGGAACTTTTTCATGTTAAACATTTCAGACTATGCAGAACGCACGTGCATTGTTAGAGCAGCCCCCAGCAGTACTGACGCCTCCTGGGAGGGTGCCTCAGCCACACACGAAGGGAGGTCCTTATTAATGTGAAGAAAGAATCCCCCCCTCCCCCTCCCCCAGCACCTTCCCAGGCTCCTTACCATGTTCCCCACATCTAACCAGCACATAGGGTAACACGCTGTGTTCTTTGGGCACCTGGAAAATGAACGGCTTCAGCAGCAGCTCCTCAATCCCATTTTCAGGACGGCATCAGTGTGCTCTGCCTCTGGATGCCAAGATAGATATAGAGGTGGCAGAGCATCTTGTCTGTACTCAGTATCCAGGCAAGTGTCACCTTTCTTGCTCTCCCCATGGGGGACCATGGGCATCCTCAGACCCCCACCATGCTTGGACAGGGGTTTGCAGAGGTCCTACCAGTGCTCCCTGGGGGCCAGAGCTGGCTGGCCTGGTGTCTTCAGTTGTCCCAGCACCTGCTCAAGGGCTAAGGCATGCAGCTCCAGGCACCGCTCTGAGCATGCCAGGGTGCCAAGGCACACAAATTGGAAAGATCTGCTTTTGGCCTCTGCTCCCATGATGTGGATTCAAGTTCTTTCATCATCATGGTCTTTCTCTAGTGATCACCTATGACTGATTTCTACCCTTTCACAGTATGATGTCCAGACCTGAACCCCCAAGTGCAATCTCATCAGCAAAGGAGAACCCCAGGGCCCTTTACCTATATACACGTAGACACTGGACTTCTAAGACATTTCTGGTGTCAACATCATGCTGCTAACTTGTATTAAACTTGAATATTTTAGCCTTTAAGTGGCTAAACTTGTCAGCAAAAAAAAGCTTGCTATCATCACCACAAAGGATTGGGCCATTGACTTTGTGTGAGTCAAAGGCAAAACCTTCATTGAGTACAGGGAGACCAGCTGCCTTTGAGGAGACACAAACTCTGAAGGAGGCTGAGTACAAACGTGAGTTACATGCAGACAAGGTGCATTACTCTGTGTGAACTTAACCGCCTCCATGCCAAGGAGTGTGAACTTTTTTCTCTAGGCATTGGGAGCCGTTGTAAGTATTTCAGAAGGCAAGTAGCCCACTCTAATGGTGCACTTTTATTTTGCTTTGCGACTGTTTTTGTTTGTTGTTTTTTGCAATATTTCTTCCTTTTTAAAAAAAAATAAGTAGTTTATATTGAAATATGCATAAAAGAAAGAGCACCAATCAAATGTATATCTTCATAATTATTACAAAATGAACACACAAGAAATACCAGGAGCCTAGATTTCTTCCTTTCCCTTTCCAACCACTTTGCCTTCTTTGTTCAGAGTAACTGGACTTGTTTTTTAAATTTTTTTTATTGATTAAGGTATTACATATGTGTCTTCATCATCCATTACCCCTTCCAATTCCCTCTCCCCTGTCATCACTTGTGCCCTCCCCCCCCTGGTGTCCATGTCCATTGATTAGGCTTAAATGCATGAATAAAAGTCCTTTGGTTGATCTCTTCCCCTTACTCCCGCCCTCCGCTACCATCCCTCTGAGGTTTGACAGTCAATGCTTTTCTGTCTCTGGATCTGTTTTTGTTCATCAGTTTATGTTGTTCATTACATTCCATAAATGAGTGAGTTCATGTGATACTTATCTTTCTTTGACTGGCTTATTTCACTGAGGATAATGTTCTCCAGTTCCATTCATGCTCTAGTTTGAAGCAGCCACCTTTTTCTCCTTTTTCTTCTTCTTAAAGAATACCTTTTAGCATTTCATATAATACTGGTTTGGTGATGATGAACTCCTTTAGCTTCTTCTTATCTGTGAAGCTCTTTATTTGACCTTCAATTCTGAATAATAGCTTTTCTGGGTAGAGTAATCTTGGTTGTAGTTTCTTGCTATTCATCACTTTGAAAATTTCTTGCCACTCTCGTCTGGCCTGCATCGTTTCTGTTGAGAAGTCAGCTGACAAGCATATGGGTGCTCCCTTGTAGGTAATTAAGTATATTTCTCTTGCTGCTTTTAATATTCTCTCTTTGTCTTTTGCTCTTGGCATTTTAATTATGTTGTGTCTTGGTATGGTCCTCTTTGGATTCCTTTTGCTTGGGGTTCTGTGCGCTTCCTTTTATAAGTCTATTTCTTTCACCAGGTGGAGGAAGTTTTCAGTCATTATTTCTTCAAATATGTTTTCAGTATCTTGCTCTCTCTCTTCTTCTGACACCCCCATAATTCTGATGTTGATACATTTGAAGTTGTCCCAGAGGCTTCTTACACTATCCTCAAATTTTTGGATTCTTTTTTCATTTCCAGTTGAGTGTTTTTGGCCTCTTGGTATTTCAAATCTTTGACTTGATTCTTGTGTTCTCTAGTCTGCTGTTGGGTTTCCGTAAAATATTTTTTATTTCAGTCAGTGTATGTTTAGTTTCTAGTTGGTCCTCTTTCATATCCATGAGGGTTTTGCTCATCTCCTTGAGGTTCTCGCTAAACTTATTGGCATTTTCTAGGAGCCTCTTGAAATACCTTATAACTGTGGTTTTGAACTCTATATCCAGTAGTTTGTTTTCCTCCATTTCTTTCATTTGCAATCTGTTTCTTTCTCTCCCCATTTTCACTGCTTTCCTGAGTTGGTAGGGTAGCTTTGTGTGCTAGGTATCTCGGCCTCCCCTGTTACCTTAGGTGTACACTCTTGGTGCACCCCTTTGTGGACTGTGTGTATCACTGGGAGGAATTGACCTCCAGGCCAACTGACTGTGAGGACCCGCTGTGTCTACTCCAGGAGACAGCCTTATGTGCCAGGACTTGCAAACTTGCCAAAGTCTCTGTGCTCAGCTTGGATGGAGCGGAGTTTCTGGGTGAGGCAGAGTTTCAGGGTGGAGCCGATAGCCTTGGCTCCCAGTCAGCCTTGGCCCATGAGGTCACCAGGTCCTAGTGTCCACAGGCAATTGCTACAAGCACCTCTGTGAGAAAGGTGCCCTCGAGTTTCGCCTGCCGCCAGACCATCCAGTCCCCAAAGAATCCAGAATCTCAGATTTTTGCCTGGCACCTGGGTTCAGTGCAGTTGGAACTCCTTTTCCCTTCTGCCAGACGCCAGCAACACAGTCAACAGATTGCCCTCACTGTGAGCACTTGTGTGTACCCCTGGAGCTCCGCCTCTGGCCGGAGCTCCTTTCTTCTGCCAGACACTACCAGTGGCCTGTCCATCCTCTCTGCGCACACTCCTGTGCACACCTCTGGAGCTCTGCCTCCGGCTCTTCCCCTGGGATTCCACCTGCAATCCAGATTCTCCCCATAAGGACCTGGTTCTCCCGGGTTTTGAGTGCAAACTGAACTGGGTTCAGCGCAGCCTGGAGTTTTTGTCTCCTTTTCGCTAGAGCTCCCCTGCCAGATGTTCAGACACCCCGTCCTCTTGCGTGCGTGCGCTCATGTCTCCTACCTTACTTGGGCTTTGCAAAGGCTCTGATTACCCATGTTCATTTCTATGTTCCTCTCGTTTCAGATCTTCCAGTCAGCTCACCTGCCCATGGTTCTGGATAGTGTCCGTTTTGTCCTTTAGTTGTATTCTTGAAATTGTTGTGCGGGGCAAAAGCCTAGGTGTTTACCTATGCTGCCATCTTGGTTTCTCTCCCTTTTTTTTTACTTCTAACACATAGATTAGTTTTGCCTATTTTGGATGTTGTAATTGGATTCATACCATATATATATATATATATATATATATATATATATACACACACACACACACATATGGTATATGTATGTGTATCTGGTTTCTGTTGTTCAACATTATGTTTACGAGGATCATCTGTATTGTTGAATGTAGCCATAGTTTGTTGCTTTTCATTACTCTGTAGTATTTCATTGTCTGAATATACCACATTTCATTTGTCATTCTGTTGCTTTATGGCTATTTGGATTGTTTCCAGGGTCTGGCTCTCATGAATAATGCTGCGAAGAGCATTTGTGTACATTCCAGTGATCCATGTTTATGACTTTAAGGGATTATCATGCTTTGTCGCAACTTGGAACTGATCTGCCCTGGAGGAGAGCCTGACATTCTTCTCCCTGGGCACAGAGGCAAGTGGTTGACATTCCTTCTCAAACCACTGGCAGAGATATTCTTTCCAGATATTCTCTCCTGGAGTTATTCACTGTGAAATAATAACTTTGAACTTCTGTTTTTCAAGGTGCTTCCCTTTTTATTAATTTCAATTGCAACATCCAGATCCATTCAGAAGAAGAAAACAAAAGACTCAAATCTAGTTCTAAGGCAGTTTCTTAAGGGACAGCCCAGGGGCTTCCATAAAGTAAAGGTTGGACTCAGTGGTGACATTGGAGGTGCCTTCCTAGTCTGAGACTCTATCAATTAATGAGATATTTTAAAGGAAGGAGTAGAAACCCAGGAACTTTATTATTTCTAGATTTGTCTCTGTGATAATTTGAGTACAGCCTTTCCGTACTCCATAGCATAATGTATCTTGGTTATTGGTTTATGTCCATCTTTGACTGGTTAGGGTCTCTCAAGTCAAGGGTCCAGATAGAATCTTCATCTTCTTAGTTCCAGGCAAGCACAGTGCTTTGCACATGGTAGAATCTCTGCTTGAATTCTTTCATCAATAACAAACAATAAATGGTGGTAGTAGTAGTACTGGTATTAGTATTAGTATTCTTAAGCATGGTTAGGTCTTCTTGTTCCAGGATATTCCTTTTTTTTGAAAAACTGTTCATCTCAGCCCTTTACAAGCAGAACATTTTTTTTTCTGGTGGGCAATATTAAAAGAAAACAGACTTCTTTTTCTCTGCATAACATAAAATCTACCATTTGAACAATTTTAACTGTAAAATTGTTACATGAAATAAACTCACTTGGTTGTACAATCATCGCCACCATCTATCTCCAGAACCGTTTCATTTTCCCAAACAGAAACTCTGTACCCATTAGACTAAAACTTCCATTTCCCCATGCCCCTGGCCCCTGGCAACTGCTATTCTACTTTCTGTCTCTATGGATAAGAGCTTCATATAAGCAGAATCATACAATATTTGTTCATCCTTTTGTGATTGGCTTATTTCGCCTGCCATAATGTTTTCAAGATTCATCTACGTTGTAGCTGTATCAGAATTTTCTTCCCTTTTAAGGCAGAATAGTATTCCATTGTGTGCATCCATTACAGTTTCTTTATTCATTTATCTATCAATTAACTGCTTTCACCTTTTTGGTTGTGAATAACGCTGCTAAGCACATCAGTATACAAACACAGGGCACAATAAGGTTCTTTATAAGGTTGGAAGAAATTCTAAAAAAGGCAAATGGTTGGCTACAGTTAGTCATTAATAGCTCAGTGGTATGTTACATATTTTAGTCTATGTTTCCATACTGATGTCTACCAGTCATCCACATGACCTTAGACTTAAAGCAATTCTCCAACATCTTTGGTATCTGCATTACCCCAACAAATAGCACAAGTTTGGAAGCAGCATCTCTGCACACTCCCCACTTCAAAACACACACACACACACACACACACACACACACACACACACACACACGTGTGCATGCATGCACAGACTTCCCATCTTCACTAGATTACAGACTTCACAAGGGCAAGGCCCAGGTCTGTTTATTCCCCAGTAAATACAACATAATAGGTGCTCAATAAATATTTCTTAACAGAATATCTCTCTTGGTCCTACTTTCTGAAGTCCCTGTCACATATAGAGAGACCCAGGTTTAAATACTGGCTCTGCCATTTACTAACAGTATGAATTTAGTCCAATTACATTAAAACTTCAGACATCAGTGTTCTCATGTGAAGTGGGAATGACAACATATTCCTCAGTGAGGTTAAAGGATGCAAGTAGGTGATGTACATGAGTGGCACATAAAAACAGTGTGAGGAGCGCAGGTGGTAAGTTCCTCTTTACAAAGGAAAACAGCAAGGCCCTCTGAGGAGAAACACCTTCTCCAAGGATGCAACTTCATCAGCTGCATAGGCTTGTTTTTAGGGAAAGTAAAAGGGATACATAGTGGAATTACTAAAGCCAGGCTTATCAGATCAACAGGATGTCTTGCAGCTCTGAGAAGAGTCTAAAATTCAGGCGGACGGGACAGTATGAAATAAACCTGGCAGTGCTTCTCAAACTTTCATGGGTACACAAATCACTTGGAAATTTTGTTAAAATGCAGATTCACCTGGAAATTTTGTTAAAATGCAGACCATACTTAGAGTAGCAAGGGCTTAATGCACTGTGCAAAATAGTGGGTATTACCACTCCAAGGGCCATCCCATTATAACGATAAAATAGAACTACCTCATTTCTGTGCTCCATGCAATGATTTCCCCCAAGTACTATGATTTTCTCTCAATGTCTTTTAAATGCCACAAAATCATACTTTGACCCTGATAATGATCATGATACACATCAGAATACAGGCCCCCAAGCTCCTTCCAGGCAATACCTTTAAGCTCAGCACCATATTGTTTGTAGTTGCCTTAGCTTCTTTCTTCTTTAATCTGCTGTCAAGTCAGAGAACCAGATCACATCAAAGTCAGTTCGAATTCATTTTGTACAATTTCAACAGATACTACTTCAAAGGGCTCTGCTAACTTCAAAAATAATATTCATTACCTGGTCGTTGAAGGAAACCGCTCTCAGGATATTATACACTGCCATTCCCTAATTTGGTAATTCTATCAGGAAAAGCAATTAAGTTTGTCTGACATGACTTGTTTTTATAAATCCATGATGCTTACTGCTCTTAATTTAATTCTCCTCTTACCACTTATAATTTCATTCTCATCTGACAGTTCATATTTTCTCTCTGAATGACTTCCCCCCTGCCTTTACATTGCTAATCACAGAAAATTTAGTGAATAACACCAGCCTTAGGAAGGAGACTGGAAAATGATGGGCAGTGCACAGGTATCCCTTAGAGAGGGCAGGGATTTTGTTCCTTATGATTCTCACAACCTCTAGAGAAGTTCCTGGCACACAGACGGTGCTCAATAAATGTTTGCTGTCAGGCACCAGGCCAGACACCGCAAAGGCCAATAAAACCCTAACCCAAGAGTTCCACCTAAGTCAGAAGGCAGACTTTAAGAAATAATAATTTCAAAGCAATCTGGGAAAATGGTACTGTGACAAGGTTTCAGGTGAAGGTTGGACCTTACAGTTTTATTTAATATTCATTACTGGGAAAGTGTCCATCTAAAATGCCGTCAGCAGTTTCTGTCTTATTGATTGCAGATCTGAATTGCCTGTGATAATGCGAAGGTTCCAGTAGCACAAATGAGGGGATAGTCAACTAATCTGGAAAACTGGAGGTCAAGGACGACAATGGGTAGGAGAAATCACTTGGTGCGTCTCGAAAGATGAGCTGTGGTTGGAGGACAAAGAGATAAGAACCCATTTTATACATGGGGAGGAACGTCTACAAAGCTATAGGCTCATGCAACTGTGTGGCGTGTGCAGGGAACTGTAGGCATTTGCTCTGGCTGGAACATAGGCCCAATGGGAAAGCAGCCAAAGGTGGATTCTGTCTTAGCCAGGAGCCAGGTCCTGGAGGACCTTGTGCAGTGAGCTTAGAGACTAATTCAGTGGACAATGGGAAGCCACTAAAGTGTTTTTGAGCAGGGGAGTGAGGTGATATGTGCTGTGGGAAAAATTAATAATGGGTTGAAAGAATTTAAGGGCGGCATTCAACGGGCGACAAGACTGGATGAAGGAGAACAAGAGACAATTTCAACAGTCCAGGTGAATGGTAACAGGAGTTGGAAGCAACTCTTCCTCCTAGGATCAGCCAACACTTTGCAAGCATTATCTCCCTGAATTTGGAAACTGAGGGCAGGAGAAGAGAGGGGGGATTGAAAGACATATAGGAGGCAGGATCAGCAGTGACCTACTGGATGAGGGAGGTGATGGGGAGAAAACTGCAGGATGATACCCCTGTTTTGTAAATTGTGGATGTCTGTGTCTTGCATCAGTTAGGGGAGACTTGGGGAAAACATTATTTGGGGAAAATATCATGAGTTCAATCTTAGACATGTTGAGACTGGGGTGCTCAGGGACCCCCAGGTAGAATGAACAGCTAGATAAATGACTCTAGAGTTAAGAGTTTTTAGGGGGAAGATGGAACATTGAGGAATGTGGGAGCAGACATCATTCAGAAGCTTTTTCCTAGTGAATTCTCATTCATCCCCCAAGTTACAGCTCAGATGGTCTTTACTCAGGGAAACATTTTCTGATCCTGCAGGCTGGGTTGGGAGATGGTGTCTATAATGGTTCTGTACAGCTTTCACTTTTGTTCAAAGTCCTCCTCAAATTGTAATGCTTTTTAAAAATTTCTTATTTCCACTAGCTCTCCCCTCCCTGAGGTCAGAGCATATGTCCCTTATAATAAATACTTATCTCCAGAATCTAGCAGAGTACAAGATATATAGTAGGTGTTAAATTAAAGACTCAATAGTTGCTCTATTAAAATTTGAAAATCTGATTTAAAAAATGTGGCCCAATAAATATCTTTTATTATTTTTTTGTGATAAATATACATAACAAAAAATTTACCATTGGAATAATTTTAAGCCTACAGTTCAGTGACAGTAAGTGCATTAATTGTTCTGCTACATCACCACCATCTATCCACAGAGCTACCTTCATCTTGCAAAACTGAAACTACCCATTAAGCAGTAACTCCCATTTTCTTCTCCTCCCAGCTCTTGGCAACCGCCATTGCATTCGCTATATTTATGGATTTGCCTACTCCAGGTACCTCAGATAAATGGACTGATGCAGTAAAATGTTTGTTAGAGGTAACATTTTTTCATCTAATTTTAAGAGAAGTGTGCTTATTTTTGGCCTACTTCTACGGCTGGAATCAGAGAATAATAGAAGAGGGAGAGAAGTGGACAGATCATCTGCTTCGTGTTCCTGACTTTTAAGCCTCAAGCACATGGTTTATTGCTAGATTAAAAATTCAAGTGGTGTGGGAATGGTGGACCACATATTTCCTCCCTGTCTGTCAACATGTGGAGTGTAAAAATCCAGGGCAATGTAATGAAGACAGTGTTTCCCCCAATATTACTTATTTCACATCTTACACAGACTTCCAGCATAGGATTGGAAGGAAAGCACAGCATTAACTGAAGGAATGCGAGGAAGAGATGAAAATAAAATGAATATGGAAACGATCCTTAGGTGGCCATTTAGTACCTGATTCTGGGCTCAGCGAAGGGACTGGCTTTGGTCTTGTTGATCTAACAAGGCTTTGACTTGAAGATATTAATCAGAACAACACTTGATATTGTAGCGATGACTTTTTGTAGAACATCACATCTACATATACACTATCTCTCGATAGGCCGATGAATTGACAACAAATAGTAAAGAGACATTTGAGAATCGTGTCTAGATTAGCTATCTATACTGCTCAAATTGGCCTCCCAAAGGGGAAGAAGAGGGAGTGGTGTTTGGTGGTGACTCAGTTCCATGAGCTGGGCTGGAAATAGGAGTCTCCCTTGAGGCTTTGAGCATCATCAGGTTCTGGGGAGCACACAGAGCTAAGAGCTGAATAAGACCCACAAGTCCAAAAAGCCACTTCAGCCGTCTGAAAGGGAGCAAAGAATTTGAAAGGTAAGGGGTTATCAAGCAGCAGTTAAAGCGTAAGTGGGTTGAGACCTAGGGCAATGACCAGGACAGAGTGTTTTATGTGAGCATGGCTCCTGGTGAGGATAATCTAGGCAAGTACAGACATATATGGCCCGAACTGCTAAACAGGATGCATTTATTTTACTGTGTGGACTTGTTCAAGGTGCCACGTTACTGTCCCCTTTCCCAAACATTTGCTTCCCTCACATCTTAGACATCAGCCAAAGCTTTGTGGCCAGTATCTTCCTGTTTCAGATCAACCACCTGGAAGTCCAGCAACACACAGGCAATCGGGGAGGCTGCTAGCAGGATACATTCTCTACCCCCAACTATTCTGCCTGAAATGAGAAATGTACATGCGAGTCCTATAGGCACCCCGAAAAGCGTTGGTCTTACACAAAATCACTTTCTGCCTTCACCTCACACTTAGCTTTTATTTGTGTAGAAGTGATCATGGGCCTCTATTTATTGCATCCAGTGTCTTTGACTATTGAAAGAAGTAGTTACAGAGTTTGCTGAGAATCCTTGTGGTCCAAGTGCAAGTAAAAATACATGTACCATGGATAATATATATCATATGTATAATATATCTATTATCGATGATAAGATGGCTTCAGAAATCAGTGCACAAATTTATCTTAGATTTGCAGCCTCAGGTCTTACTGCCAGACCAGGTCATGCTTTGCTCCTTGGATCCTATGGTATATGCTTCGGCCTGAATAACATAAAAAATATTTCTTTTTGCAGGATGTGGTAGGGTTGTTTTCTTTTTTTAATTTCAAATAAAACCACTCCTTGAACCTGGAACAAACAATTCACTTGCAGCTCAGCTCTGCATTTATTTGTAATTTTCACATAAATCAACTTATATGAAAATGTATTCATAATTTGAGCTTTCTCTATAGCGATAAAATGTTTCTGCTTCTGTGGTAGAAAATAGCTTATTATGCAAACAACATTGCCACTCTTACATTATGCATGGGATTTACCTGGAGAACATCACAAAAACTTCACACACACACACACACACACACACACACACACACGCCCAGGGGAAGGTGTAGGGTGATGCACTTACTGCACCATTTACCTATAATAATTAGTTACAAATGAGCTAATACCTCTATTTAGCAACTTATTTAATATTGCTTTGGTTAATTCAGTGAAAAAGTGGAGGAAAAAGACAAGAGTACAAGGGAGTCTCCTGACAAATGGTGCCTTTCAGGATCAGCCCAGTGAAAAATGAGATGTGGTGGTTTCAAAAACTTAGACCAGTGGTGGTGACTAATTAATGGCCGGCTCATTTGAACTTGTGTGCTTGATCTAATTTGGGGTATTGAGAGTTCACACCAATTTGCCTTTAAAAAGAATGTCACTGTCACATAAAGTGATTGCATGAGATTGATACGGAGAGCCCTGACGTGGATGTATAGCACATTTTATATTTAGAATGGCAGCAACAAAGAGTGTAATTCCTAACACTCTTGTGTGCAGTGAGACCACCATATCTAGACAGAAAACTGTCTTTTGTGGAGAGGATTCAAGAAGGGGTCACTTTAGATATATATATATGGTGGATGGTATTTATTTTTTAATCATGTAACAAATATGTTTTGAACGCCTTTTCACTATGTTCAGGCCTATGAATAAACAATAATACAATGTGGCTTCTGCTCTTACGTTACCTCTATTATAGTGGAAGAGGGGAGTGGATATGCAAAAAACAAGTAGCACAAGTAAATAAAGTAATTGCAATAAGGGTGATAAATGCCAAGAAAGAAACATACAAGGGGCATAATTTAAGGAGTTATGGGGTGGTTCGTCACCTTTAAGATATAATCTTTGACCAATGATTTAATCTCAATTTACTCTCCATAAACTGCAAAGGAATCTGTGCACGTGAATTACCATTACTCTACAGTTACATGGAACCCTGCATATTGCCCCTCATGAATCTGTCATCTTGAAACACTATTAGCGGTCCATTTGCTCCATCTGGGCAATCCTATGTTAAATGACCACATGCCAAGAAGATCACCTTGTGGTTGTGGCTTTCAGCAGCTCACATCTCTTCTTCGCAAGGCATGTGACTGTTCTGTTGAGTTTTTTCAGAGTGGCTTTCTTTTATTGGTCTTACTGTGGGACTTCTGCTCATATTTGTTTAGTTTTCAGGCTCATGCCTGGAGAGATGAGGTGGTCCATGGTAGACCTAGATTCAGGCCTGGAATCAGAAGCCTGGTGTTCCGTTCCCAGCTTTACCTCTTATTAATGGCTTGACTTGAGTCAACCTGCATACTTTTCTTAACATCTATTCCTTGTCATGTTTAAAAGTTGTATAACAACAATGCCCTCTCTGTTAATATCTAATAAGATCTTTCTAGGTTATTATAAAGTAAAATGGAAATGTCTGTTATTTAAATAATTGTAGGCTACAGGAAAAAATGGACAGTACCTTGGTTCATTTTACAAAGTGAATGTAATCTGATAATTATATATTGATTTCACTTATAAATATGGATGCAAAACATCTGACTAAAACATTAGTTTATTGACTCTAGCCCTGTATAAAATGAATAACACACACCATGACTAAGTAGAGTTTATTTCTGTAAGGTAAAGGTGTTTTAATATCAGAAAATCTACATAATAGTTCTTCAAATCAGCAAGCTAACAGAGGAGAAAAATCAGCACACCCATTAGATTAAAGAAAATAGTAGATTTGATAAGGGCTTTTTATAAGGTGTTTGGATATTTGATAAACACACAAAATCTGCAACTTTTCTTTGACTACTGTAGCTAGGAGTAGAATTTGAGGAAACATCTCATAATAACAAAAAATGAAAAACGTAGGAATAATTTTACAAGATTTGTATGTCCCCTAAAACAAACACCTAAAACATCTTATTGAGTAAATAGATAGGTCGTCTATATGGAAGTCTTAAAACTATAACATTTTTGTTCTTTCAAAATCAATAATTGTACTGGGATTTTTTTTTGACTAAAACAATTTAAAGTTCAGATGTAAGAATAGGTATCCTTAAAACGTCAAGAAAACTATGCAAAATAATAATAATAATACCTGCCTTACTAGATATTAAAATGAACTCTAGGGCTATTGTAATCAAATTTGTTAGGCATTAGCATCAAATCAGGTAAATAAATCAGTGAAACATAGCAGAAACTTCAGAAAAAAGACCCAGGTGTTTTTGGGATCTTACCATGAATCAAATGGTGGCATTGCAACCTACTAATGGGGTGGTTTACTTAATGATGTTGCAAAATTGGCTACACAAGTGAAAAAAACCTCAAACTTTATAATCCCTACCTTGTCATACAAAAAATAAAATTCAGATGGATTAAAGAAAGTAATATGTCAATATCTATTAAAATGAATAATGTGCTTAAGCTCTGACCTTGCAGTATAAGTGGGATTTTGGCCAATAGAAATGAAGCACTGGTATGAAAAGACTTGTATACTAATATTTATTGCAGCATTGCTTGTATTGGCAAACAAACACAAAAACAACCTCATTTTCCATCAACAGAATTATTGAATGAGTAGATCTATGCACTGGACTTTCATGCAGTCTTTTAAAAGAATAAATTCTACCTCTACTTGTTGGCTTAGAACAGGATGTCCATAATGTAATTAAGGCAAACTGTGAAAGTATGTGGAGAGTGTGGTCCAATGTTTGTATCTATATTTTATATACATAAAAAGAGGTTAGACATGTACTGCTGGCTGTTAACATTTCTTTTCCCTGGGACAAGGGTGAGAGTGGAAGATAATGATGAGGGGATTATGTCAGCAAGCACATTCCCTTCCCCCTCAAAAACCATTAAATATGTTTAAGTGACCAGATCAGATAGTGGACATGAGGTGCCTTTCTGATTGGCATTATTTCTTGCCTCTGCCTAATTTTTTAAAATCAAAGAATAGATTACCAGTTTATTTAGAATGGCCAATTCTCCTCTAATTATATAATTTTCCAAATATACTCCAGGAGGTAAGACTTCCCAAAGAGTCCTAAAGGTACAGATCCTCAATTTTCAAGTACTTTCCTTCAGACTTAAATTACCAGTGTTCAAAACAAATAAAAAAAAGTGGACAATAAGAACATGATAAAAAGTACACTAAAAAGCATTTTGCTTGGGAAAAGGATGAGGCATACGACCTGCAAAGTTCTTCAAGGACTCTGGCCTCACAGCAAGGTGGGCCAGGCTCCTCCTTCTCCGTCTGACTTAGAATATGGTGTCCTTTCCCCTGCCCACACTTCCTCTCAATATGGGCAATGAGCACTAAGCCCTTTTCAATGGGAATGTTTCTTTCTCCCACCAATTTAGAAAACGTGAGGATTTTATAGGCCATGGTCGTGAACCAGAAGTATCATGTAACCCTGAAAACAGTTCCTGTTGGAACTCTTCGGTATTTATGTTTTAGTATATTTTATCGATTTTTTACAGAGAAGAAGGGAGAGGGAGAGAGAGTTAGAAACATCAATGAGAGAGAAACATTGATCAGCTGCTTCCTGCACACCTCCTACTGGGGATGTGTCTGCAACCAAGGTACATGCCCTTGACTGGAACCAAACCTGGGACCTTTCAGTCCGTAGGCCGATGCTCTGTCCACTGAGCCTAACCCATTAGGGCTGAACTCTTCGGTTTTAAAGATCCTGAGTGGACAGAAATTTTCACAGGCTGTCCGTGACCTTTTCCTGCCAGACCTGGCATGACGCCTAGTCAGACTGATGCCAGTCTCTACTCTTGTTTTACATTTTACTGCTGTCCCAGCAAAAACGAGAGATCGTTTGCAGTCCAGTGAGAACGTTTGCAGTCCATTGAGAACCGAGAGCTTCTTGATCCCACACCGGTATTCCCAGGTGGGCAAGTTATTTAGGAGAGACAAGCTGGCAGGGTGGACAAAGTACCCGCTGGAGAATTAGAGAGCGCAGTAGCTGAAGCCTTTGTGGGTATGTGTTTGCAAGGCTTAGAATTGCCTCGATAATGATCACATGCACTTCTGATGTTTGCAACCTGTGAACAAATGCCAACAATTGACTGAGTTGGCTGCGTTTCCCAGAGGATAGGTTGCTGGCAGCTGTTTGGTGCATCTTCAAGCTCAGTTACTTGTGAATGAAGAAATAAAATTGGAGCAAGAGAACAGCTTGGCTTCATTCCTTCGGTGGTGGGAAAAGGTTATGACTTGAACTCATCTGCCTGTATCTTGATGTTAAGAGGATTTCAGATGTAAATTTCAAATTAACTAAGAAAGTCCAAGAGAATACATTATGAGCTCAGTGCTCAATGAACAAAATAAAAATGATTTCAGCCAAGGGAGTTAATTTTACTCTGGGGATGAGTTTATGTTTTTTCTCTTGCAGCATGTTTGGGATTCAGTCCTGGGGGTCAAATGTTGACATTTACAAGATGACTTACATAATGTTACAAGAAGTATGATTCAAAAGAGTACGCTCTATGATTCCATTTACATAAAATTCAAAAACAGGACAAACTCATCAATTGTGTTAGAAGTCAGAAAGTGGTTGCCCCTGGGGCAGGAATGGCAGGAAGGATTATGAAGTGGGTGCTGGTCATGCTCAATGTCTTTATGTAGGTGCTGAGTACATGAGAGTGTTCAGTCCTTGCAAATTCATTGACCTGATGCTAAGCATACTTTTCTCATGTATATGTCAATAGAAAGTTTTTAAAAAATCCGTTTCTTGTGCCATTCTTATCTGCCATTCCTTCAATTGCCCTGTGTCGTGTCCTTGGTAGATGGAAACCATTCTTCCTCCTCCATCCAACTCCTGTTCTGTGGGTAAATCTTGAATAAGGTTAGCTCTAACTGTTTTGAATCTTTGACTACTTGGAATGAATTCATTTATCATAGTCTTTTCCACGTGATATTTTATTGAAGGGGCAGCCAAATAGAGAGAACAAGTACAAACAACTTCAAATAAATGTTATGCACGAGGAAAATAAGGCCCATGAACATCACACAATGAAGGACACTGTAAGTGTGGGTAGGAAAGCAACTTTAATCCTATTCACACAAGTTTGCTTAGCGCCTGGTCATCTCTTGAAGCTTTTAATCTTTGTCCTGGGTTGTTTATTCATTTCATTTATTCTGTCTAAAGTCAGGACACTGATTGGGAAACCTCTGGAGATCTTTTCTGGGCCTTTTAATTTCAGAGAATTAAGTCTATCAGGGGCACTATACATGAATGGCCAAGCTGTAGAACCTTTCAAGCATGGTTAGGAAATGAGGACCACCCTCATAAAAGTAAGACCTCCATGGTCCTGGGGTTCTGAATGAGACCATGGCTGCTGGCCAGTGATCGCTAGCAGGGCTCACATAGGGATGAATGAGGTGCTGATGAAATCTGGCTGGCCTCCAGGTCAGAATATCTTCTGCTCAGTAGTTTTTCTTCAGCTCCCATGCCAGACCCTCCCTTCTGAGTCCACATAAGCTGTCCAGGCTGTGTAACCGGACAACCAAGGGGTCCAGGCTGCCTGTCACCACTTGAGCCAATTAAGCAGAGATAGGGTTGGATTATATGAGCGTTTATTCCAATAATACCAGCAGTATGGGAGAGCAATCAGTCATCCACAAAAATCTGCTCTGACCCCCAGTTGGCTGGTCATATACACACAAGGGGGAAGATAGCTACATGCAGCTTTGAGCTGGAAATATAACATGGAAAAGGGAGGTAAGTAAAGTCTGCAGTACGGCCTTCAGGAGCTCAAAGTCCGATGACAAGGTGGCTAATCTTCTATGATGTTACAAACAGCTCAGCCTGCTCCTGGGACCAGAGAATGGTCAGCGTTTCTGAGGAAAACTCAGCGGGTCAGGGTCCGGTCACAGCAACCAAATCAAAGTGTGTCCTGTCCTTGATCTGTTCTCAAAATGTATTTCTTTTCTGAGGAATGGACCCATCAAGGCATCTTATCTTTTTTTTTTTTTAAACTGGTTTATTTTATTTTATTTATTTATTTTTATTATTTTTTAAATATTTTAATCTTTATTGTTCAGTTTATTAATTACATTGTTCCCCCTTTTTTCTCCCTATAGCTCCCTCTACCCAGTACCCATCCCACCCTCTGCTCTTACCTCCCCCCCACTGTCCTCTTCCATGGGGTATGATTTTTGTCCAGTCTCTTGCTGCACCTACCACACCCCTATTCTCCACAAGAATTGTCAGTCCATTCCCTCTCCATGCCCATGATTCTGTTATATTCACCAGTTTATCCTGTTCATCAGATTTTTAATTCACTTGATTTTTAGATTCATTTGTTGATAGATGTGTATTTGTTGTTCATAATTTATATTTTTACCTTTTTCTTCTTCCTCTTCTTAAAGAATATCTTTCAGCATTTCATATAATATTGGTTTGGCGGTGATGAATTCCTTTAGCTTTTTCTTATCTGCGAAGCACTTTATCTGACCATTAATTCTGAATGATAGCTTTGCTGGATAGAGTAATCTTGGTTGTAGATACTTGCTATTCTTCACTTTGAATATTTCTTGCCACTCCCTTCTGGGCTGCATAGTTTCTGTTGAGAAATCAGCTGACAATCGTGTGGGTGCTCCCTTATAGGTAACTAACTGTTTTTCTCTTGCTGCTTTTAATATTCTCTCTTTGTCTTTTGCTCTTAGCATTTTAATTATGATGTGTCTTGGTGTGGTCCTCTTTGGATTCCTGTAGTTTGGGGTTCTGTGTGCTTCTTGGACTTTTAAGTCAATTTCTTTCACCAGATGGGGGAAGTTTTTGGTCACTATTTCTTCAAATAGGTTTTCATTATCTTGCTCTCTCTCTTTTTCTGGCACCCCTATAATTCAGATGTTGGTATGCTTGAAGTTGTACCAGAGGCTCCTTACACTATCTTCAATTTTTTGGATTCTTTTGGCTTCTTGCTTTTCCGGCTGAGTAGGTTTTGCTTCTTTGTATTTCAAATCTTTGACGTGGTTCTTGCGGTCCTCTAGATTGCTTTTAGGTCTTTGTATAATATTTTTTATTTCAGTCAGTGTATGCTTAATTTCTAGTTGGTCCTTTTTCATATCTTCAAGGGTCTCGTTCATATCCTTGAAGATCTCATTAAGTTCATCGGCCTTTTCTAGGAGCCTCTTGATAAACCTTATAACCATGGTTTTGAACTCTATGTGCAGTCGGTTTCCCCCCCCTCCATTTCTTTCACATCTGATTTCTTTCCATGTCTCTGTATTGTGGCTGCTTCCCTGAGTTGGTCGATTAGCTTTGTGTGGTAGATGTCCTCTAAGGGACAGTGGCTCAGCCTCCCCAGTTACCTGAGGTGGATACTCTTGGTGCATGCAGCCCTTCATGGGTTGCACAGTCTTGTTGAAGTTAAGCCTAGATTACTGTTTTTAGCACTAGGAGGGTTTGACCTCCAGGCCAATTGGCTGTGAGGATCAGCTGTGCTCAGGCTGGATGGGCGGAGTCTCTGGGCTGAGCAGGCAGACTTGATTTCTCGTCAGCTCTGCCCTATGCAGCACCTTGGTATCTGGTGGTAATGGCTGCACGCACCTCTGAGAGAAAGCTGCCGCTGAGCTCTACCCACTGCCAGACAAATCAGCCTCTCCCCAAATGAGTGCACACCCAAAGTCTCACCCAGGGTTGTAAAACAATGCAGTCCGGTGGTTTCCTGAATGAGAGACCAAGTCACAAGTCATCTGTGCATGCTCACGTGCTTCTGCTGTTCCCAAGTTTACATGCCCTCTCCGCAAGCTCGCAGACCTCTGCAGCACCCGAGTTTCAGCGTGCTTCCTTCTTACTGTCCTGTTTCACTCCGTATGAATGTGGGTTCCCTGGACCTCACCCAGAACTGGGGAATCAGTGCAGTGGGATGCCTTTGTCTCCCTCCCCGTTCGAGAAAACCAGTCGGGTTTGCAGCTGCCTACCCTCTCCACTTTCGCGCACTCAGGGCTCCAAACCTGACTCCACACGTATCTTCAATGCTGCCCTCTGCCGATCCTCTAAGTCACAGTGTCCTATCTTTACTTTTATTTGTGGATTTTTCACACAGCCAGCTTTCCAGTGATTCTGGATGATGTTCGTTCTGTTGTTAAGTTTTGAAATTGTTGTGTGGGACAGCAAGATAGGTATTTACCTATACTGCCATCTTGGTTCCTCCCTAAACTGGTTTCTTTTAAAATATATATATATATTTTAATTGATTTTTTTACAGAGAGGAAGGGAGAGGGATAGAGAGTTAGAAACACTGATGAGAGAGAAACATCCACCAGCTGCCTCCTGCAACCCCCCCACCCCCATTGGGGATGTGCCTGCAACCAAGGTACATGCCCTTGACAGAATCAACCTGGGACCTTTCAGTCTGTAGGCTGACACTCTGACTACTGAGACAGATCGGTAAGGATGCGTTTTATCTTTTTACAGCCTCTTTTCATCCTCCAGTTTCCCAGGGTCTGTAAGAAAACTTCTTATCTGTAGTTAGTAAGGTGTATAGTTATTTGACAACTGTGGCTCTATTCTCATTACATGTCCTTTCCCAATCTCAGCTGCACTCACCTTTGGTTTGTTTGCAACTCTGTTATTTCTCCCTGGCCTCTGTTGTGATCTTCTGGTCCCATGCATTGATCCATCTCTCACAGCTGAACTGTGTTCAGGTGTGAGAGATGTAAATTTTAATTACTGCTCTTTGTGAAGGATGACTGTTCACCTGTTGGCACTTGTCTAAAATTATCCTCACATCCTTTCTCCAAGACTCCATTCCAGCTTACCTTGGACTATTTTCTCACCAGGGCTTGTACTGCCCCTTCCTCATAGACCCTGACCTATGGGGATTGGGCTGAAACAGACTCTCAGACATCCCCCAAGTAGTCCCAGATTGAGAGAAGGCACAGGTCAGGCCAAGGGACCTCACCAGTGCACAGATCTGTCCACCAGGCCTCTATTATGCATTTAAGATCTTTGGTTAATCTCTTCACACCCTCCCCCTCCTCCTTCCTTCTGAGATTCATCAGTCTGTTTAATGTTTTCATGCCTATACATTGAGTGTCTGTCCCTAGTGGTCAGTGTATATCATAGCTACTGTCGAATGAACAGACACTTAGCATATTAGCCATATATATATTCTCTCTCTCTCTCTCTCTATATATATACATATATATACATATATATATTCTCTCTATATATACATATATATAGAATATATATATATTCTCTAACCTCCCATTCTAAAGTGACCCCGTTATTTTCTATCATATTACTCCATTTTGTTTTCTTTATTACTACTGAAATTCTCTTATTTTATTTGTTCACTTGTTTGCTGACTGATTCTTTACTTCCCACAATCTGTGATTTCTGTAAAAAGATCCTTATCCATCTAGTTCATTGTGAGATCCCAGTGTGAACAGGGTTTGGCACCATGGTAGGACTCAACTAATATTTTTGAAATGAAAGAATTAATTATTAAAAATACTCTAAACATTTGAGAAAGTTTGAGTGACTCCCACTTGGAGTATAAGATATAGAAGTTAAAATAGCCTAGATCAGTGAGATAAACTCCTAAATTTTGTCTTGCAAAATCCAAGTGGCCAAAGGCTATAGAACATTCACTTGAGTTAGTTAACACTATGATGCTGGTGTAGACTCTTGGCAATAATTGTAGGTTATTGGTCTATAGTAGAGATGTAGATTCCATAGTCTAGTTTCTGAAGAGGAGTGTGGATTTTAGTTACAGAGTGCAGAAGGCATGCAAGGTTAATTCTGAGTTAAGTTTTAGGATTTGACTCCCAAGGAGACCTAGAAATGACTAAGATTTTCTATTAATATGTAACCAAAATTTAAGCTCATATTTCAGCAACAAGAAATAGTAAATAATGCATTGGTTCATGAAGATTTGCTTAGTTTATTTGCTTACATTATTTATAGGTTACGTTGGGAATAGGCTTGGCCCGCTCTGCTTTGTTCACAGTAACATTCCATAAATATAACAGCAAGCAATAAAACAGCATTGATTCAGAAGTGAGCCCATAGGTTCGTATAGCATCAGACATAAAAGCTGTGTTACAGTGATAAATACTAAATCTTTAAAATATCTTTAAAATATCATTGGCTTTTTACTGCCATTACTTATGCAGTGCGTATTTCAGATTTTCATACTTTGTATTGTACTTTTTACGTGTGAGTTATGTCCTGGAGCTTTTTGTGCAATCTGTACAAAGCAGGCATTTTGAAGTTTTGGGTGGGTGGCAGAAGATCATCCTTAATTGTCCAGGGAAGTTTCACAAAGAGAAAAAATGTCAATAAAATGTGTTGGTTTTATACTCCCCCCTCCCCCCTCCCCCCCCCCCCCCCAATGATTGTGAAGTACAAGCAATTCATGCAAAGAAAGTAGGGGTTTAAAAAAGACTTTCATTCTTCCTATCATAGGAAATGTCCTTGTTTTTCTATTTGGCATGTCCTTGAGTTTTGTCAAGATTCTGGAGTTTCCCCATGGCCTCATGCTACTTTGATGGAACCCAAAATGGGGCTTTGCAGGTGATGGGATGGGTATGTAGTAGTGTTCAGGTCTGGACTATGCATTCAGGTAGCGCTGGTTCTGGCTCTGCTATTAAGTCATGTGTCCTTGGGCAAGTGACTTAACCATTTGAGCCTCAATTTTCTTGTGTGCAAAACATGAATAATACCACATAGCTAATAACTTAGTGAGTATCCAACAAGATAATGTGTATGGAGCATAGGGCCTGACACGTACTGATAGCCCATAAATATTGAATTGCCTTGTGAATGTTCTGACCAAGAAGAGATGAAGGTATGGTAGCTGTGTAACCAAAATAGAATCTGCAAATTACCTGAAATTTATGATGGCAATGAATTACATAAAATGGTCATAATTATTCATACTGTTTGGTGTAGGGCATGTCTATCTTTGACCTTTTTCAATGAATTTTTTTTTAAAAAAATAGTAAAACAGAGAGGCATATCATAAGGTGGATGTATGCATGTTTATTTCCATGCCAAGTTCTGAGGGCACTGTGAATGTATTTTAAAAGCACTGTCTCTGGGATAGCTGAGTCTGAATGTTGGATAATCTTTTGATCTTCTTAATGTCACGATGAAGGCACAGTTGTGTTTTAATACAGTGACAGAATGGGAATGGAGAAAATGGAAGGAAGTAGAGTCAGAGAGGAACGGAAAGTGAGGAGTGCTAACAAATGACACCCAAATGAGCCAAACAATC
The DNA here is from genome assembly GCA_027563665.1 of Antrozous pallidus. Lineage (NCBI taxonomy): Eukaryota > Metazoa > Chordata > Mammalia > Chiroptera > Vespertilionidae > Antrozous > Antrozous pallidus. Next base: position 97,396,940 of record CM050511.1, on the reverse strand, counting down.
TCAATTTATGAGCCACTTTCTTCCCTGCACATTGAGTAGGTCGGTTTTGACATGCAGATTGGAAAGCAATCACTCAGATAGTTAGATCCCCATGTGAGGTCCCCATGTGAGGTGGGGAATTTGTTCCAAAGTTATTCTCTATTTTAATGGCATCTTCAAGATTTATTTAATCTTCTCTCAAAGTTTGAAGAGTATATAAGAATTCTAGTATCTTCTTGTATCCTTTTTTAATATTTTACTTTTATTTATTTATTATTTTTAACTTTGGAAGGTATTTTTTTTAATTTTTTCATCTTTATTGTTCAGTTTATTAATTACATTGTTCCCTCTTTTCCCCCCCTATAGTTCCCCTCCACCTGGTACCCATCCCACCCTCTGTCCTCACCCCCCTCCACTGTCCTCTCCCGTAGTTGTAGATTTTTGTCCAGTCTCTTGCTGCACTTCCCACATCCCCTTTCTCCCCAAGAGTTGTCAGTCCATTCCCTCTCTATGTCCGTGATTCTGTTACATTCACCAGTTTATCCTGTTCATCAGCTTATTAATTCACTTGAATTTTAGATTCACTTGTTGATAGATGTGTATTTGCTGTTCATAATCTACACCTCTATCTTTTTCTTCTTCTTCTTAAAGAATATCTTTCAGCATTTCATATAATATTGGTTTGGTGGTGATGAACTCCTTTAGCTTTTTCTTATCTGCGAAGCACTATATCTGACCCTCAATTCTGCGTGATAGCTTTGCTGGATAGAGTAATCTTGGTTGTAGATTCTTGCTATTCATCACCTTGAATATTTCTTGCCACTCCCATCTGGCCTGCATCATTTTTGTTGAGAAATCCGCTGACAATTGTATGGGTGCTCCCTTATAGGTAACTAACTGTTTTTCTCTTGCTGCTTTTAATATTCTCTCTTAGTCTTTTGCTCTTGGCATTTTAATTATGATGTATCTTTGTGTGGTCCTCTTAGGGTTCCTATATATTGGGGTTCAGTGTGCTTCTTGGACACCTAAGTCTATTTCTTTCACCAGGTGTGGGAAGTTTTCAGTCACTATTTCTTCAAATAGGTTTCCATTGTCTTGGTCTCTCTCTTTTTCTGGCACCCCTATAATTCGGATGTTGGTATGCTTGAGGTTGTCCCAGAGGCCCCTTACACTATCTTCAATTTTTTGGATTCTTTTGCTTTCTTGCTATTTCAGCTGAGTGGATTTTACCTCTTTGTATTTCAAATCTTTAACTTGGTTCTTGGGGTACTCCAGAACATTTTTAGGTCTTTGTATAATATTTTTTATTTCAGTCAGTGTATCCTTAATTTCTGGTTGGTCCTTTTTCATATCCTTGAGAGTCTCCTTTATATCCTTGAGGGTCTCCTTCATTTCCTTGTAGGACTCATTCATTTCCACGTTGGTCTTGATCATTTCCACGTTGGTCTTGATCATTTCCTTGCAGGTCTCGTTCATATCCTTGAGGGTCTCGTTCATTTCCTTGTAGGTCTTGCTTATTTCCTTATAGGCCTCAACCTTTTGTTGGAGCCTCTTGAGAAGCCCTATAACCGTGGCTTTGAATTCCATGTCCAGTCGTTTTTTTCCCTCCATTTCTTTCACATCTGATTTCTTTCCATGTCTCTGCATGGTGGCTGCTTCCCTGAGTTGGTCAATTAGCTTTGTGTGGTAGACTTCCTACAAGGGACAGTGGGTCAGCCCAGTTACCTGAGGTGGATATGGGTTGCACAGTCTTATTGAAGTTAAGCTCAGGTTAATCGTTGTTAGCACTTGGAGGGATTGACCTCCAGGCCAATTGTCTGTGAAGATCAGCTGTGCTCGGGTTGGATGGGCGGAGTCTCCGGGCCAAGCAGACAGCGTTAGCTCCACCCTATGTGGCCCCAGGGAGTCTGTGTTGGTGGCAATGGCTGCCAGCACCTCTGAGAGAGAGCCGCTGCCGAGCTTCACTGGCTGCCGGGGAATTCAGACTCTCCCCAAATGTGTCTGCACGCCCAATGTCTCACCCAGGGTTGTAAAACAAAGCAGTCTGATGGTTTCCCGAATGAGAGAACAAGTCGCAGAGCGCTCTCTACGTGGTCACGCAGCTGCGCTGTTCCCTAGGTCTCGCGCAAGCTGCCTTCTCCACAAGCTGGCAGATCCTTGCAGCACCCGAGCTTTGGCGCCCTCCCACTGTCCAGATTTTACCCCGTATGATAGTGGGTTCCCTGGACTTTGCCCAGAGCTGGAAAATCAGTCCAGTGGGATGTCTTTGTCTCCCCGTTCGAGAAAACTGGCTGGTTTTCAGCCACCTGCCCTATCCGCTGGCGCGTGCACTGCTCCAAACCTCTCTCTGCGCGAATCTTCAACGCTGTCCTCAGCCGCTCCTCCTAGTCACAGTGTCTTATCTTCACTTTTATTTGTGGAATTTTCACTCGGCCAGCTTTCTGGTGATTCTCGAAGGTGTTTGTTCTTTCGTTAAGTTGTAGTTTTAAAATTGCTGTGTATGACGGTAAGATAGGTGTTTTGCCTATGCTGCCATCTTGGTTCTGCTCAATATTTCACTTTTAATTTGAAAAGTTTCATATCTACTGAAAAGTTCTAAGAGTGATACAATGAGTTGTGATATATCTTCACCTAGATCAACCCATTTCCCCACATTTTCTCTATCTTTGCATACCTATGATACGCTATGCTATGATATATGCTACTTATGTTTTGCTGAATCTTTTGAGAGTAAATTGCAAAAGTCATGATTGTAGTAGCAAATATTCCCTAAGAACATTAAGAGCATCAACATTAAGAGCACCAGCCTGGTTGGTGTGGCTCAGTGATTGGGCCTCAGCCCATGAACTAGGGGTCACGGTTCAATTTCCAGTCGGGGCACATGCCCGGGTTGCAGGCTCTATCGCCAGTAAGGGGCGTGCAGGAGGTGGCTGATCATCATTGATGTTTCTATACCTCTCTCCCTCTCCCTTTCTCTCTCTGAAATCAATAAAAACATGTTTTTTTTTTTAAAGCATCAACATCATGAACTCATCAAATCTAGGCAATTTCACAGTGAACCTAATATGCAGTTTATATTCAAATTTTGCCAATTGTCCTGAATGTGTCCTTTCTAGCAATTGTTTTCCACTTTCGGGTCACACATTGCCAGTAAGTATCATGTTTTTTAGTCTCTTTTAATATGCAACACCCCTTGGTCTTTTTTTAAAATATATTTCCTGACATTGATGTTTTTGAAGAGTACCTGGCCCCTTATTTTGTAAACTGTCAACTAATTTGAGTTTGTCTGTTTTCTTCTGATCTGTTTCAAATTGTGCATTTTTGTCAGGACTAGCACTGTGGTGATGCTGTGTGCTTCTCAGTGCCTCGTCACAGGGGATACACAATGCCAGTGTGAAAATGTTCACGGGCATTAGAATAGTTTCACTTCTCCTTGGGTAAAATGAAGCCTTAAGGAGTAGTTCTTAGTTGGAAGGATTTCCTTGGACATGTTACTATGTGATATATTAGAGCCATAAGACGCCATTGTTTCTTGGAAGAATCGTAGATTCATTCATCTTCCTAGACTTTATCACTGATATGCTACTGTGTTTGAATGTTTAAATATCTCAGAGACTTCTCTAAGATGCCTTGTTATCAGGGGAATTCAGTTGTGTTGGAAGTTGGAGGGTGCTAATTAATCACCCTTCTGCTTCTCCAGGTTCTTAAGCAATTGAGAACACAAGGAGCGAAATGCTGATTAGCTTTGTTACTGGTGAAGCTGGAGGATGTGGCAAGGTGTCCTGCTTCCCTCTCAAAAACAGAGCCGCCCATCTCTCAGACAAGTCACAGTCACTGAAGCTTCCTCACCCTCCCGTGCCTTCTGTCCATCCTAGTCTCAGTCTTTTGATATTAAAGGCAGATCCTAGAGACGGGTCAGTACTAGGTAAGGGGAAGATTCTAGGCATATGTGTATGCATATTTATATGCCTACATTGCAAAATCAAATATAAATCATTTAAGAATTGCTCATCTAGTCAATAAATCAGTGGCATGTTTCTTATTTACATATCATGTGGCATGGATGGCACAAAGAATACAAACAATGGTCCCCCGATTTCAGAAGGCCCCCGAGTTTAGTTGGAAAGGCAACATCAACAAAGCCCTGTGAAAACAAGTGCTGAGCTGTGTGACCCCGATTGTGGGTACTGAGGTTGTCCAGAGAGGAAAGAGTCCAGTGTGACCTGTGTGGTTTGGGGAGAGCTTCATGCAGGAAGCAGGAGTTGAGCTGGGCTTTGAAGGACAAGGGATGCTATGGGTGCTGGGAAGGGAGTGCATGACAGACATGGCTGTGTAAGTCACACTGGCCTCCTTGTTGTTCCTCCAATACGCCAGGTTTGTTCCTCACTAGGGCCTTCCTGCTCTCTCTGCCTGCAACACTGTCCCTAATCTGCTAAGCTAACTCGTCACTGCTGTCATGTCACCTGCCTGTGAGACCTACCCCAACCACCCTACTTAAATCCTCCTTCATGTTCTCAATGCCCTTACTCCATTCTAGTTTTCCCATAGATCTTACTAGTTTCTAAGATATGGTATTATTTAGTTTTCAAAATCATGTCTGTTGTTTATTTTCTGCCTTCCTTCACTGTTAGGTCTGATCAAATAATCGAATTGAAACCCCCTCCCCTGGGAAACAGACCTTTAGATCATTTTGCAACTGATATCCCCTTTTGCTCAGACCACATTCCATTAGCGAAGACCAGTCAGTACCTTCCCCTCTGGACTTGCCAGGACCCAGCCCCACCCAGAGAATTCCCTGCTGAAAAAGCCTGTCTAGAGCCTTTTAAAATCTCTGACTCTCCATCATCCCTGGGTGCTGGCACCATTTTGGGGCTCAGCCCATCTGGTTTCCAAATGACCTAATAAATTCATAATTATTCACCCCTTTCAGCCTTCTTCATGTGTAATTCCTTCAGTGACCCTAACACCCATTAGAAAGTTGGTTCTGTAGGGCAGAGATTTTGCTTGTTTTCTTCCATGGTGTAACCCCAGCACTGAGACCCTGGCCCATCTTAGGTCCTGAGTAAATGTTTGTTGAATACTTGAGTAAATAAAACTATCCCTTCTTTTCCCCAGAGAGAAATGGAGGAGAGAGAGTGTCCACTGGAAAAAGTATAACCAGGTCGCCCCTATCAGCTCAGACCTTCTCTTTGCATTTTTAAGGGAGTTAAACTGGACACTGTGGGTTCAAGGCCACCTGTCACTACTTCATCCAAATTAAACAAAGATAGGATTGAATCATATGTGAGCGTTTATTCCAATAATGCCAGCAGTATGGGAGAGCACTTGCTCCCCCTGGAAACTCTCCTCTGACGCTTCCCCCTCTTTGCCAGCTGGCTGGTCATATACACACGAGGGAGAAGAGCTACGTGCAGCTTAGAGCTGGAAGTGTAACATGGAAAGGGGAGGTAAGTAAGGTCTGCAGTTCAGCCTTCAGCTCCTCGGAGTCCGATAACAAGGTGGCTAATCTTCTATGATGTTACAAACAGCTCAACTCATTTCTGGGACCGGAGGTTGGCCAGCGATCCTGAGAAAAACTCCCAGAGGGGGTCAGGGTCCGGGCACAACAACAAAATCAAAGTGTGTCCTGTCCTTGATCTGTTCTCAAAATGTATTTCTTTTCCCAGTAATGGACCCATCGAGGCATCTTATCTTTTACAGCCTTGTTTCATCCTCCAGTTTCCCAGGGTCTATAAGAAAACCTCTTATCTGTAGTTAGTAAGGTACATAGTTATTGGACAAAGGTGGCTCTATTCTCGTTACATGTCCTTCCCAACTATCAGGGGCAGTTGTTAAAAGCGTGTGGATCAGAGCTGGACCTATTTCTTATTTTCTGGCCTGAAGGTACACAATTGGGGAAGAGGAAATGAAGGAAAGAAACTAACCATTTTTCTGCATATTAATGTGACACACTGTTGAGAAAACAGCACTTAGACATTTCTGAACAGTTAGAAATGAGTTCTCTTCATCTCTCCACTATAGGCAGAGCTGAGGAACTATTTCCTCTCTACCAGCTTGTCCAGCCTCACTGCATTCAATGCCCCTTTAGAAGCTGATGACACCCACATTTCTTCTCTCAGCCTGGCATCTCCACTTGCATGCCTTGTCTGATTTGCCTCTGCTCCCTCCCCCAGTCTTCAGCATCTGTAAATGGCACCATTACATACATACTGGCTCAAGTCCCAAACCTTCCAGTGGACCTTGATTCCTCTTCTTAACTCACTCCTCACATCTCATTCACTGGCAAGTTCTTCCTCCAAAATAGATTATACCCAACACGGTACACTGTCCATCTCCACCATCATGGCTTGTCCCTGTCACCCTCCTCCTCTCTGGATTGCTGCCAGAGACCAACTGATATCCAGCCTACTCCACTGCTAGAATGCAAGGTATAAGGGAGGAGCACCGTCCCCCAAATCTCCCAATCGTGTAGCACCTTCATGACTTTCTGGAACACATAGGTGCTAATACATCTGTGTAGAATGAATGAATGGGAACTGTTTGGGGAAATGTGTCTGTTTAGCCCAATGACCATTAGCTATAGAACTGGGAAAATAAATGCATGTGCCTTCAGTTCGTGCGGGTGGAGATGAGAGGTCAGGAATGGACTCTCTAAGTCCTGACCAAGGTGCCACTGTACATCGAGCTGCTCATACTTGCCTGGGAGGGGGTTGGTGCCAATCTCTGAGAGGGGAGGCGGGGTGTCCCAAAAGATGGGCTGTTATTTAGGAGGAGGAAGCACCAGGAGGAACTTGAATAGGAATGTGCAACCCTGAGGGTAGGGGTTTCCTGGGGCAGCTTCAACTTACCATGTGACTTTCTGGATGTGGCACCAGAAACTCCTTAGAGGTCTGTTATGCAGCCTTTGTCCTTCAAATCGAAAGAGACGGTATTAACATTATTACAACCATTTTTCTTAAGGAAGATATGCCGAGGATCACTACATGTGTGGTTGAATAAGGGGCAGTAAATAATCCATGCAGACTTGTTATTAGGAATTTCTCTGTTAGTGCCTCCTAGTATATTTAATGAGAGACCTGTTCCTTTATTTAAGGTCTGGTGGAATGTCACCTGGCCAGTGTCTAAGAGGGTTCCACTGGAAGGTTTGGGACTTGAGCCAGTATGTATGTAATGGTGTAAGGATCATCTCCAAGACAGCCAGGATATCCTCCCACTGAGACACCCCTCTGAGCAGGGATTCTAAGAGCTTCGAGGCTGAAAGAAGCCAGGGTTCTGGGCCGTCTGGCCATGGGCTTGCACCATGTCTGGGGGGGAGGGGGTGGTTCGTGGGGATGAGGAGAGGCTGCCAGAGGAGGGAAGAGTCCGCCTGGCCCACCAGCTGAGAGAGAGGAGGCTGAGGTGCATCCCTGCTGAGATCCTGTGGGTGCCCAGGTAAGGGTGAGTCTGGCTTTTCATTTCCACCGTCCCTTTTTCTTTTTAAAAAAATACTTTATTGATTTTCTACAGAGAAGAAGGGAGAGGGATAGAAAGTCAGAAACATCGAGAGAGAAACATCGATCAGCAGCCTCCTGCACATCCCCCACTGGGAATGTGCCCGCAACCAAGGTACATGCCCTTGACTGGAATTGAACCTGGGACCTTTCAGTCCGCAGGCCAATGCTCTACCCACTGAGCAAAACCAGTTTCAGCTCTACCATCCTCTTTTCATTTCTGCCTTAACCTGAATGTGGTGTCAAGGGAACTAGTAATGGCTGCTCTCAGAAGCACATGACTTAGTGTTTGTATATTACCTGGCCATTTTATTAAGTGCTAATGAATGTTTGCAAAGCGCTTGGAAATCCCTTGGCGGAAGTGCAACATTAAGTGAAAAATATTATTATTATTATTAGAAGGTAATAGACAGCTTTGAATGATCGATCATAAGAATAATTGACATTTAAAAGAGCATCAGAAATCACCCAGATGGTTCGAGCTCCTCCAGCCCCATTAGCCTCCACGTTACATATATTACTCGGTTTCCCTGACACCCGTTCTAATCACCATGTAATTCGCATATTAAATCGCCACTTCCAGGGAAGGATTGAGCTCACTCATAGCTCTGCTGACAGAGACACTGACAGGGAACTGTAGCTGAAAGGTCTCAAGTGGAGACATGCTCTGAGATGGAGAGCTAGACCTAGCCATCAAATGGCCACCACGTTCAAGAGGCTATGAGAAAGAAGTGAATCTGAGCCATCTTGGAAAAGGATAGGCAATTTAACAATAGATGGTTTGGCTTAACGGATAGAGCATCACCCCAGTGGATTGAAAGGTTTTAGGTTAGATTCTGGTCAAGGGCATGTATCTTGGTTGCAGGCTTGATTCTCAGCCCCTAGGGCACATGCAGGAGGCAACCAGTTAATGTGTCTCTCTGTCATTGATGTTTCTCTCCCTCTCTTCCACTTTTTCTAAAAATCTATGAAACAAGAACTTTGGATAAGAATTAACCAAAAAATGAAATGGAATGGGATGAAATGAAATGAAATAAAATAAAATAGATGTGAGATTGGAAGGTCATGAAACAATTTAAATGTAAAGTGAGAGAGCCAATATAGAGCAATATATTCCTCCTCTGCCCCTCCCCCCAATATATTCTTTACTGTGTGCCCTCCCTGGTTTGAAAAATAGTGGCCGCACCAACTGAGTGGGTCCAGAGTGATGACAGGAATTCAAAGAGCCTCCTTCGGAGGACAAGCTGCTTCGTGAAGTCTTGTTGTTTACTGTGAGGAGGTTTATTTTTCAAACAGTCTTAAAGTTTCTGGAAGCTTAAAGTTCTCTGATTTCCATTTGGTTTAGAAAAAGGGGATTGTTCCAGCATTGTTTTATCAGCAGAGAAAGGAGTAGGTGGGGCAGGTGGCTTTTAGGGATGATTTGTTCAACAACCTGTAGAAACACAGAGAGAGAAACATCGATGAGAGAGAGACACATCAGCTGGTTGCCTCCTGCATGCACCCCAGGGGCTGAGGATCAAGCCTGCAGCCAAGATACATGCCCTTGACCAGGATCTAACCTAAAACCCTTCAGTGCACAGGGTGATGCTCTGTCCATTAAGCCAAACCATCTATTTACTGAGTATCTCCTATGCACAAGGCACTGCTCTAAATAGTTTCTTTCATGACCTCATTGAATCCTCCTAACAGCAGGATGATGGCCCATTTTGCAGACAAGGATGCTGAGGCTCACACTCCCTCAAAGCTGCACAAGTAGAATTAGCCCTTGGATTTGAATCCAGGTCAGTTGCACTGTTACTCACTGTGTTCTTCTCCCTGTGTGCTAATCTGAATAATTGTTATAGCAGATAAGGCTAACTCCTTTTGACGCCTCCTCGTGGTTTACTAAACAGTCTCTGTAGAGCACTAAAATAGAATATTTTGTCCTCTTCATTTCATTTTATTTATTTTTTCAAAGGTTTATTTTATTTTTAAATATATATTTTATCCATTTTTTACAGAGAGGAAGGGAGAGGGATAGAGTCAGAAACATCGATGTGAGAGAAACATTGCTCAGCTGTCTTCTACACACTCCCCACTGGTTCTGTGCCTGCAACCAAGGTATATGCCCTTGACAGGAATCAAACCTGGGACCCTTGAGTCTGCAGGCAGATACTCTATCCACTGAGCCAAACTGGTTTATTTTCATATGAACCTGATCCACACCAGACATAGAGGACAGGAGGGGACAGACAAGAGCATGGTCCTAATACTCATGCTTGGGTGAAGCCACCTCCTCATCCTCCATCCTTATCTCAGGTGAATGGGGAGGAGTCCAGGTAGGCAACTGGTTGGAAGATGTGCTCTCTTCTGACTAGGGGACACAGAGGGACAGGAGGACACAGTGGAACATAACAGCAGAGATGCCAGCAGCAGGATGCACATCTAGGCCTGAAACGGAAGAAAGTCTGGGCTTAACATGCGACTGGGAAGTATGGGCTCGTAATAAGAGTGTGGGAACCAGGGGAAGGATGCTGGTGCCTGCTGCCATCAGAAATCGCCTTGTGTTAGGATGGCTCGAGTTGGTTCTGTCTCCTGTGGGTGCAGGGCATCCAGTAGACCGACAGGTGCAGCCGGAAACACACAGGTGGGACCAGCGCTAGCAGAAGCTCAGAAAATTTTAACCTTTTCTGCTGATGTGAGAATCTCAGGTCTTTGCTTGGCTCCGTCGGTATTATTTGGGAGTCTGACACAAGGAGCTCAGAGGCTGTCAGCGCTGAGAACCGAGCCCCTGGCTGATGGCAGGGTGGATGGGGTCCTTCTCAGATGAGTAGTCCTAGTTTAGCAAATATCAAGTGAAGAAGGCATACCAGCAGCCAGCCCTCAGCTGTCATTCTGACTCTGGCGCCCTGAAGATGGGGTCACAGGCCGTCCTCCTGGTCACGTTCATTCTCTGGGTGACAAGAGTCTAGGATGAGCCTGTCCTGTGCAGACAACCAACCCCAGTACATGGACCACAGGCCTCTGCACTATGAAGACAGGACTCTTCACTTACCTCTTCCTTGTGCTTCCTGAGGGCCTGCAAGAGGTGAGGGGCTGTGGAGTGGGGGGGGGGGGGGGGGACAACAGAAGCCCCTGTCTTTGGGGTCCTTATGGGGATGCAGTGTTTGTCATCTTCATTTTATTTTATTTTTTAAAATATTTTACTGATTTTTTACAGAGAGGAAGGGAGAAGGATAGAGAGCCAGAAACACTGATGAGAGAGAATCATAGATCTCCCACTGAGGATGTGCCTGCAACCAAGGAACATGCTACTGACTGGAATCGAACCCGGGACCCTTAAGTCCGCAGGCTGACACTTTATTCACTGAGCCAAACCAGCTAGAGCTGCCATCTTCATTTTAAAATTTGAATCTCACCTGTAATCTTCAGATAATGTGTTGACTGCCGATGTCACATTTGCAGCTTACTCAAAAGGATTTTGGTTTAAAACTATGATAACATTTTCCTCTAATTTTCAATGTTTGGTTTAGAAATCATTACAACACCAATACACTTAATTGATGCCTTGTGTTTCTTTTATTATGTTTATATGTAGAAGCAAAATAGATGTTAATTTTCTTCTTTCTTTGGTTGATGTATTGTCTTTTAAACCACCATATAATTCGATAGTCTCTCTTATTAGCATCTTAGATCTTTGTTATCAACTTTACTTTGTTGCTCCAGTGAGTAGACTCTGTGTTTTTGGGTTTTATAGCTAGAAAAGCACTGAGCACTTTTATAGCTTTACTATGCATTCTTTTCAAGGCATAACTGTTATGTTTATACTGATATGCACTAAGTATGGGACATGCCATTAAAAATCAACTTGTTGCCCTAATGGGTTTGGCTCAGTGGATAGAGCATCGGTCTGCAGACTGAAGGGTCCCAGATTCGATTCTGGTCAATGGCATGTATGTTGTTTGTGGGCACATCCCCAGTAGGCAGTGTGTGGGAGGCAGTTGATCGATGTTTCCCTCTCATTGATGTTTCTAACTCTCTATCTTTCTCCCTTCCTTTGTGTAGAAAAATCAATAAAATATTTTTTAAAATAAAATAAATAAAAATCAACTTGTCTTTGAGGAGCCCAATTTGGAGAATAGAGTTGCTAATTTTTTTAATCTTTATTTTTCAGTTTATTAATTACATTTCCCCCCTATAGCTTCCCTCCACCCAGCACCCATCCCACTCTCCGCCCTCACCTCCCCCCCAGTCCTCTCCCATAGTTGCATGATTTTTGTCCAGTCTCTTGCTGCACTTCCCGCACCCCTTTTCTCACCAAGCATTGTCAGTCCATTCCCTCTCTATGTCCATGATTCTGTTCTATTCCCCAGTTTATCCTATTCATCAGATTGTGAATTCCCTTGATGTTTATATTAATTTGTTGATAGATGTGTATTTGTTGTTCATAATTTATATTTTTACCTTTTTCTTCTTCCTCTTCTTAAACAATACCTTTCAGCATGTCATATAGTATTGGTTTGGTGGTGATGAACTCCTTTAGCTTTTTCTTATCTGTGAAGCACTTTATCTGACCTTCAATTCTGAATGATAGCTTTGCTGGGTAGAGTAATCTTGGTTGTATATTCTTGCTATTCATCACTTTGAATATTTCTTGCCACTCCCGTCTGGCCTGCATCATTTCTGTTGAGAAATCCGCTGACAATTGTATGGGTGCTCCCTTATAGGTAACTAACTGTTTTCTCTTGCTGCTTTTAACATCTCTCTTTATCTTTTGCTCTTGGCATTTTGATTATGATGTGTCCTGGTGTGGTCCTCTTTAGATTCCTATATTTTGGGGTTCTGTGCACTTCTTGGGTTTTTAAGTCAATTTCTTTCACTAGGTGGGGGAAGTTTTCGGTCACTATTTCTTCTAATAGGTTTTCATTATCTTGCTCTTTCTCTTTTTCTGGCACCCCAAGAATTCTGATGTTGGTATGCTTGAGGGTTGTCCCAGAGACCCCATATACTGTCTTCAGTTTTTTGGACTCTTTTGGCTTCTTGCTTTTCTGGCTGAGTGGATTTTGCTTCTTTGTATTTCAAATCTTTGATTTGGTTCTTGCGGTCGTCTGGACTGCTTTTAGGTCTTTGTATAATATTTTTTTATTTCAGTCAGTGTATGGTTAATTTCTAGTTGGTCCTATTTCATATCCTCGTAGGTGTTGTTCATTTCCTCATAGGTGTTGTTTATTTCCTTGTAGTTCTCATTAAGTTAATCGGCCTTTTCTAGTAGCCTCTTCATAAACCTGATTACTGTGGTTTTTAACTCTATGTCTAGTCGTCTTTTTTTCCTCCATTTCTTTCATAGCCAAGTTCTTTCCTTTTCTCTGCATTGTGGTTGCTTTCCTGAGTCGGTCCCTTAGCGGTGTGTGGTAGGTATTCTCTACAGGACAGTGGCTCGGCTTCCTTATGACAAGCATTGCTTTAGATTGATGTAACATTATACTTAATTCTTGCAACAGTGCTGCAAAGTGAGTTCTTTTATTATTAGTATTTTATGAATGAGAAAATGGAGGCACAGAGGTAATTTGTATTTGGACACAAAAGAGTGTATCAGCCACAAATATATTTAAAAGCAATTGAGCTAATTTTTATAATTAGCATTCTACGTGTTCCAATTAGAAAACAGTTTATAGGTCACCATATATATACACTAATAAAAGAGAAATATGCAAATTGACCTTCCCTCCATAACACCTATCAGCCAATCGGGAGTAAGTATGCAAATTAACCCAACAAAGATGGTGGATTAATTTGCATACACAGGTGCTGAGCTGCTGGGGGTGGGGTGGCCGCTTGCGTGTGTGCTGGCACCAACTGGCCTGTGTCCCAGTAACAGGTATCCTCAGGACCCAGGCCTCTCTGAGCCTATAGGCCCACATGTAGGCCCAGAGCGGCCGGGGTCCCAGAATGACCCCCGGCCACTCTGGGCCTGTGTGCACAGACATGGAGCAGCTGAGGGTAGGGCGGGAACATCCTCTGTAGCAAGCGAGCAGTACCCCGCAGCGAGCAAGCAGACACCAGGGCCCTGCTTGCCCCTAGCCCCAGTGGATAAGAGCAACAGGCCTCCACAGAGAGCAGACACCAGGGCCTGCAGTGGCATCAAGCAGGCAGGTCCACAGAGAGCAGAGAACCACAGGGAGCGGGCCTAAGCCATCAGTAGGACATCCCCTGAGGGCTCCCAGATTGGAGAGGGTGCAGCTCGGGCTGAGGGACCACTCCACCCCTGTGCATAAATTTCATGTACTGGGCCCCTAGTGTATGTGTGTGTGTGTGTGTGTGTGTGTGTGTGTGTTTGTGTGTGTATGTGTGTGTGTGTGTGTGTGTGTGTGTTTTGTGTGTGTGTGTGTGTGTGTGTGTGTGTTTGTGTATATATATATATGTATATATATATATCACAGGTATTTGTCCATCACCCTCTGGATTAAAATGTCATCTATTATAAGAATTCCTAGCAAAACATACAGAAAAATGTGAATACATATATCATAATCAACTGAAAATTCAGAATAAAAATTAAAGTCGACAGAATGTCATTATCATACAAGTTAGACTGGATATTAACCTTTGGAATTTACAAAATGATAAAATTATAATTTCTTTGTATTTTCATTCATTTCTTTTTTAAAATTTTATTGGGGTGACATTGGTTAATACAATTATATAGGATTCAGGTGTATAATTCTATAGGTGTACAATTCTGTCCCTAAAACTGTATACACACTTTGAATGATTAAGTCATCAGTGCTTATTAACATACAGTTCATTTAAAATTTTCTTTTTTTGTCAACACCTGTTTTCAAACAGTTGACTGTTCTGGTCCAGGCATTGCTGACGGCATGCAGCAGTGGAATCGCAAACATCAAGAATCATTTGTGCTGTTTATATTTGTGCTCCCTCATTTTGTCAACTTTTGCCGATTTTGTACCGTAAACATTATCTTTTATGTATCGCTATGAAAAGTATAGTGGACAGATTTTCTTTGTTCAAAGCTTAGTCTGGCTTCAACCTGAAAAGGAGTGAAAATTAAGTGAGTTACCAGCTGTTAAAGAGTGTGTACATTTTTTACATTTATTCACACTTTGAATAAATATAAAGGCAGTACTTGTACTTCAACTGCTTTTTCAAACTTCCAGTAGCATTTTAGGGTGAAATTCTTTTGTTCAAAGCTTAGTCTGGCTGAAAAGAAAGAAACATCAATTGAGCTATCAGCTGTTAAAGTGGTGAATACACAATACAGTAATACAGATGATGTTCATCACCCAGAGTGAAGTCTCCTTTTAAACCGCTATATTCTCTTCTATCCCTGCCCACCTCCCCGCTTCCCTCTAGTAATCACCATACTGCTGTCTAGGAGAGTTTTTGTTTGTTTAATCCTTATATCCCCTTCACCCAGCCCTGGAACCCCAACCCCCTCTGACAACTGTCAGTCTGTTCTCTATCTATGAGTCTGCTTCTATTGTGTTCATCAGTTTATTTTGTTTATTAGATTCCACATATGAGTGAGGTAATATGGTATTTGTTTTTCTTTGACTGGCTTATTTCACTTAGCATAATACTCTCCAGGTCCATCCATGCTGTTGCAAATGGTAAGAGTTCTTTCTTTTTTATTTCCACAGAGTATTCCATTGTGTAAATGTACCAGTTATTTTTTTTATCCACTCATATGCTGATGGGCACTGGGCTGTTTCCTAATCTTGGCTATTGTAAATAGTATGGCTACAACATAGGGGTGCATATATCCTTTCGAATTAGTGTTTCAGGCTCCTTTGGATATATTCCCAGAAGTGGAATTGCTGGGTCATTATGCAGTTCCATTCTTAATTTTTTGAGGTAACTCCATATACTTTCCATAAGTGTTGCAACAATTGGCATTCCCACCAGCAGTGCATGATGGTTCCCCTTTCTCCATATCCTTGCCAGCACTTGTTTGTTGATTTATTGATAATAGCTATCCATTGATAATAGGTATGAAGTGATCATATATGTAATTTAAATTTTTCAAATAGCCACATTTTAAAAAAAGTGAAAAGAAACAGGTAGGATTAATTATATTATACTCTACTTAACCCACTGTATTCAAAATATTATAATGTATTATACTTTATTTATTTTTGTCATGAGTCTTTGGAATCTGGTGTGAATTTTGCACTTACAGCACATCACAGTTTGACTATGTCATTTATGTGCTTGATTGCCCTGGGTGTACCATACTGCACAGGGCAACCGTAGAATGCTGAGAACAGGCCAGGTACATGGCATGTTTTCTACAAGGCTTATTATTATTTTTACCTTCTAAATATTTTTCAAAATGAATCACTTCTCTCCTGCACTGACAGGCTTTAGATTAATTTCTTATCTTTGGCAGGAAAGATGGATGAGCCTGCTAACTTGGCCTCCCCAAATTCATTCCTACAGCCCTTTGCCATCTCTTCATATTAAGGTCCAAGAAATCCTTTCAGAATATGTATCTGGTCAAATCCTTGCTCCATCACTCCTCAGCCTTCCCTGAACCACCTTTCTGCCTCCCTAATCTTTGTTCAGTCTCTTGGACTGTCCAGTTACATGCTGAGTCCTTGGATGCACTGCCCTTTCCTCTGTCACCTCTATTGGTACTTTCTTTCTCCTATCTTCCAGGGGAAACCTTCTCGGGTGGCTTCCAGACTCTGTCAGATGACTTTGTTAAAATGCTGTCATGAAATCATGTTCTTTTTCCAAAGCTCTCATCTCTGTTTGTAATTTTCTTTCCTTAGTGTGATAAATTAATTAATCTGTCTACTGCCTCAACTAGACTGTAAATTCTTATAGAGAAGGCATTGCATTTATTTTATTCACTATTGCCCCCCGCCCCCTTGCTGCCTTACACCTAACTCAATGCTTGACACCTTGTGGCTCGCATGATATATTTTTAAATAATTAATTATAATAAGTAAGTATTCAACTATTGTTCTATAAGACCCTACAAAAGCAGAATGAAAGGAATTTAAAATAAAACAAGGAAAAATGCCACAAGTTTTTAGTTTAATTTAAAATCTTAAAAGATAAGAACAGAGGGATTCTAGAACAAAATAATGCACCAGTAATACGATCCAGAAAACTTCACAAACATGGAAATAGCAATATGTAGACTGACATAAGACAAAGACATGAGCAGACTGTGTCCTTAACCAGCCCAAGCATATAAAACTAGCCTGTGAAAAGAGAGAAAAAAGGAGATAGTAGAGGATGGAATATTGTGAGCCATGTTCTACTTCTCTTGTGCTTGAAAAATTAAGAATAAGTTGGGCATGAAGAAGTATTGGTGGTAAAGTAAACATGAGGCTTATATAAACCAGATTTTAGAGGATAATCCTATATTATCTTCTTGATAAACTGTTAAATTATCATGGAAATTCCATTCTCTTAGCGAATAGCAATTAAATGAAGTTGGTCAATAAATCAACAAATATTTATGTCTTCCATATGCTATATGCTGGGGATACAGTGGAAATCAAGACAGTTGTTATCTCTGTCTCTTTTGGTTGGGGAATCCATCAATCTCTTCCTTCTGTCTCAGTTCTGAGCTCAGAGCTAGGTGAATATTAACATAATATCAGAACATGTGAAATAGTGAAAGTAAAGATGGTTCAGTGAATCTCACTAATAAAGGAAGTAACTCATTCTGTCCATCCTCCCATTAAGGGATAGTAGAGAAACCGAGTTGAAGAGTTCTCCAATATTTTTCCCTTCTGGGGTGTAGAGTGGATGACTCCTCCTCTCTAGAAAACATGAAAAATTGAAAAGAATATCTATTCACTGCTAACCTTGAGATTCCAGCCTCATCAGTTGAGTGGAGAGAGAACGCTAGAAAAAGGAACAAATTGGAAATGGGAGGAGGCAGAGAGATCAGATGACTTCCATTTTGGATGAGCTAAATTATGCTACTATAATAAATTAATCACAAAAATAAATTAATCAGGGACTTAACCCAACAACGGTTTAATTCTTGATCACACAATGTCTTTTGTGCATTTGGCAGCTCTCCAGGGCAGCTCCCTTCCAAGCAGTGAAAGAACTCCAGTCCCTTTTATCTTGTGGCTCTGTCGTCTCAACTCGACTTCCAGATTTCCAGGGGATGGAAGGGAGAGCCACATTCATTGCCTCAGCCTGGAAGTGACATCACTTATGTTCATAGTCCATTGTGTAGACCTAGCCATGTGACTGTGCCTAACTGCAAAGAAGGCTGCGAGATGCTGTTCTTCATGTGGACAGGGAGGAGGAAGATATTGAGAATGTCCATCACACAGATGATGCATTTAAGATACCTGTAAAATATCCAAGTAGAAATATCCTAAAGGCAGTTGGGTACATGGGTCTGGAACTGTGAGTCTCCAACTTGACTGTGCATAAAAATCTGGGGGAGATTGTTAAAAATTCAGATTCCTAGGTCCCACTCTCAGGGATTCTATTTCAGCAGATCTGGAGTTAGGCTCTGGAATCTGAACTTTTAGTCTCTTCAGAGATCATAATTTGATAAACACTAGTCTAGACCTTTAAAAATTCAGCAGTAGAGGGATAGTACTTGCAGCCATTGGGGGAGATGGGATCACCTACAGAATGAATAGAGAAGGATATGGTGATAAATAAAGATCCAGCCTAAAACCACAGGAAGTTCCAAGGGGAGGAACTGTTTTGAGAAGGTGGGGACCCATTTATGGCAATTGCTGCTGAGAAATCGTGCAGGATGAGTATAGAAAGGTTGACTGTGTGGAATGACAAGCTTGTTACCGATAACCTTAACAAGATTGAAGGCTGACACCAGATCTGCGTTCTTTGAAGAATGAGTGGGACTTAACAAACAGTGTAGACCACTTCTTTGAGGAAGTTTGACTGCAAAGTGGAAGAGAGAGGGTCGTAGCTGAAGGGATAATAGGGATTTAAATATATATGTGAGACGTGAACATGATTGAGTGCTAATAGGAAGGAGCCAATAGTGAGAATTAAATTGAAGAAAGAGGAATCATCACTAGATTTCCTGAGAAGGTGGGAGGAGATGGAATAGGGGAGAATGGTGAGGAAGGGTTTGTGTTGGCTTGGTAGAGGGAACACCCCTTCACTGTAACAAGAGAAAAGGAGGAAAAGATGAGTATAGACTGATTGTCAAGTTTAGGTATTTAGTGGATTCACCTGGGAAGCTTAAAAGCATATACAGTACCATTGCCCTGTCCCATCTCTGAGATTCAACCTGGGCATCAGGATTTTGAAATAGCTCCCCCAGGAGATTTTAATGCACAACCAAGGCTGCCAAGGTTTTCACTGGGTTAGAAACAGGCTTGTGTGGCCAAGACCGGTTTGGCTCAGTGGTAGAGCGTCGGACTGCGGACTGAAGGGTCCCGGGTTCGATTCCGGTCGAGGGCATGTACCTTGGCTGCGGGCACATCCCCAGTAGGGGGCGTGCAAGAGGCGGCTGATCGATGTTTCTCTCTCATCGATGTTTCTGACTTTCTATCCCTCTCCCTTCTGCTCTGTAAAAAAATCAATAAAATATATTAAAAAAAAAAAGAAACAGGCTTGTGTGTGTTATGGTTCACATAGATTCCTCCTCGGTCACAGCCTAGCCCTTCCTTAGATAAGACTTGTGGACCCCCATTAAGTTAAGACCTGATGTATGATTCTGTAGCACTGTACTTACTTACTCACTTCTTTCAGTTTGCATTTCCTATTTCAACCGTGTGTTGTACAAGGAGCAGTGGCTACATCTGTCCTCGTCACTACTGAATTTCCAGCTGGCAGAGTTGACCTTCCATAATGCCTTCTGAACAGATGCATCGAGCAGACCCTAATGTAGCAGGAGGGGGCACAGGACCTGTGGTGACTCAGGATCCTGTGCCCATGCTGGCTGCGATGGTGTCCAGCCAGCTGTGCAGGGGCTGTGTGCCTGCCCTGCATCTCTAGGTGCAGAACTCACCCGAACAGCATCATTGTAAAAACCCACATAATTGTAGCTGCCAATTGCAGAGTTGATTGCAACGTAAGGTGAAAACAATATTGAGCATTTCTCATAGAATTGAGCATAGTTTATTTTGCCTGTAGTTTGAAGTTGTTTGAAGTTAAAAATTGATTATAAAATTAAGGTTTGTTTCCAAGTGAGTTCAGAGACTTGGAAAGAAAAGAGCCTTTTCATGAGACAATTCAAAAGAATATATGTTCTCAGGAAGCATCAGAGTCCACGCATAAGGTTTTATACCTAAATGGGTAAGATCAGTGGTCGGCAAACTGCGGCTCGTGAGCCACATGCGCCTCTTTGGCCCCTTGAGTGTGGCTCTTCCACAAAATACCACGGCCTGGGAGAGTCTGTTTTGAAGAAGTGGCATTAGAAGAAGTTTAAGTTTAAAAAATTTGGCTCTCAAGAAATTTCAATTGTTGTATTGTTTGCGACCACTGGGTAAGATAAACTGTTATATTAAGACATCTGTTATTTCTTCAGCCTTCACTCCGCTGTGTGCAACCACAGATTGATCCTTGTCATATAGTTGCAGTGTGGTTGGTATGTGTGATGAGGCTGCGTTGTAATTATAGAACTCAGGGGTTTGCTACCTTCTTGTGTAAATATTTTATGTTTTGTGGGCTTGTGCAGTCTAGGTTCCCACTACTCAACTCCACTGTGGTAGCCCCAAAGCAACCATGGACAACACTTAAACAAATGAGCATGCGTATTGTATTACTTTTATTACCGTGTGATAAATTGCCACAGACTTAGTGACTTAAAGCAACATACACTTACTATCTTTTGGTTTCCATGGGTCCAGAGTCAGCTTAGCTGGGTCCTCTGCTCAGGGTCTCCCCAGGTCACGATCAAGATGTCAGTAATCCTGGGCTGCGGTCTGACCTGAGACTTGGGATACTCATCCAAGGTCAAGTGTTTGCTGGCTCAATTCATTTCCTGGCAGCTATCTAACTCCGGGAAGCTTGCTTCTACAAGACCTTTAAGGGCCTACCTGATTAGGGCAGATCTTCCCAGGGCAATTTCCTGTTAGTTACCTCCAACACAACTGATTAAAGACCTTAATCACATCTGCACAATCCCTTCACTTGCTTTCTAAGGTAACACACTCATGACAGTGATTCCTCTTCATATCCTCAGGCCCCACCCACACGGAGGGGAGGAGAGCTTATAGAAGGACATATCTCTGAGAAGGGAATCCTGGGGCCATCTTAGAAGTCTGTCTGCCTTCTACACTCAAATAAAACAACAAATGGATGCTGAAATGTGAACATCGGAGCATTTTTCACCTGCCGCAAAAAGTAATAGTATTCTGATTATTTTTCCAACCCTTTTAAAATGCAAAAATCCGTTCTTTGGGCTCAAAAAAACCAAAACCAGACAATACACTGAATTTGGCCTGTTAGCTGTAGTTTTCCACCCCCTGAGATAATTTGTGAAATGGGGTGAGGTAGCCCTGGTGGCTTAGTAAGAAATGGTTCTCAGAATTAGATGCTAGGTCTGGGTGATACGACTTTTGCAACAGATCAGGGAGCAATGCTGAAGTTTAAGGGTGACTTGTTGGGGTGTAAGACACTAGATCCCTTCTTTCAGTGGTTGCACCTCCCATATGAGGACCTGGGGCAATCTGAGAAACTGCTCACTAAACACGCCCCAACCCCATAGTTCTCAGTTGCTTTGTGAAATTGTCTTTTTGGTGCTTATTGATGGAAACTGTAGCTTCTTTGCTTTTATTTGTTCAGGTGCTTATTTTCTTCACGCCTCTAATGGAATCCTCGATGGGGCTACTGCGACTCAAAGATCAGCATGCTCTTTAGTTTCACTGAAAAGATAATTCTGCTGAAATGGAATTTGTGGCCAAGAAAACAATCACTCCTTTTCATATCACAAGGCACAATTAGGGTTTCAGATATTTGGATGGCACATCCAGGCTAATTTTCACATTGTTTAAAAACAAATTTTTGTCTGCACAAACAAAAAGATTAACAACTGTGAAAAACGTCCTTGTTCCAGAAGCTTAAGAAAACTATGACAGTATTGTGTGAATCATTAGATCTGAGAATCAAGATGTAGTTTTCTAGGAAGTAAAGAAAGGGGTCTTTCCTTAACAGAAAAACACTCATAAATGTTTTTATAGTGCTTACTATGCCATTCTAAGTACTCTACAAATATTAATTTATTTCATTCTCACAATCACTTTTTGAGGGCAATATTATCATTGTCATGGTTGATAAGGAATCTGAGGCACAGAGCAGAGAGTTAAGTAACTTGGCCAATCTCTGATTAATAAGTATCTGAACTGGGATTTGAACGCAGCAATTTCCTTCCAGAGTCTGGCCCCTTAACCACTATCTGGCATGTAATAATAATTTTTAAAATATTTCCTGAATATGCTGGTGCCATTCATGGAGTCCAAATAATTTATAAGATATTTTAATGAAACACTGAAATTAGTGAGAATGTTCTTGAAGATGGCATCCTGCCAGGTGACTGAAGTGGCCAATGAAATGGCCATCTTTCCTCCAGGCTAAGCCTCAGCAGTCTTGTTGATTAGCTTGTCAGTGTGTCATCCAATATTTCTAATGCCAGCTTTGAGATTCTTTTCCAATAATGGTGATATCAGAATCCTGGTCAGGATCAGTTGCATGGCACACATTCGCAACAGTCGTATTAATAATTCATCAAATTTTTCAATTGACGTAGAAGTTGTTATCATAAAGTTATTCAAAACTTGTTACATTTTATAATACAAGTGAAGCCACTGAAATAATGGTGGGATTTTATCAGACAAATATGGTCCCATTCAAATAAGATTTCTGGTACAGATGCCTGTTCGCAGAATACTAATAAAGTTTCTGTCTTCACAGGCGTAGTTGTTATCAGCTGAAAAAGTTCCACTGTCAAGACATTTTCCAAAGACCCTAAATAAAAACAATGCCATTGCAATTTTCCATGACACTTTTTTTTTCCAAAATAAAGGGACAGAATGTTCCTCCATGTGAATCTTTGCATTTTAATTAGAGTTGAAGAGAAAGGAAAAAATGTGAATGATTTTATTCTAAAAATAAAAGAATTTAAGAAGAAAATTGCTGATAATGTTAAATATTCATTATGATGTGGACTTAGTGAAATGAGGGATTGGGAATCAAATTACTGACCTTTAGAAGGCACAAATGAAAAAGCTCTTAATTATTTTGCTTAATTTGGTAAAAACAACAAGAACTTGTTAAAAGGCTCCAAAGAGAATGATCTGAAGAAAGCATGGGACAATGTCTGGAGCATTTTATTTTGTTACTATGAAGATTATTTATTTATTTATTTATTTATTTAAAAATATATTTTTATTGATTTTTTTACAGAGCAGAATGGAGAGGGATAGAAAGTCAGAAACATCGATGAGAGAGAGACATCGATCAGCTGCCTCTTGCACGCCCCCTACTGGGGATGTGCCCGCAGCCAAGGTACATGCCCTTGACCGGAATCAAACCCGGGACCTTTCAGTCCGCAGTCCGAAGCTCTATCCACTGAGCCAAACCGGTCTCGGTACTATGAAGATTATTTAAATCGAGAGCCTTACCTTAAGTTGTAACTTGAATACTTGTTTGCTGAGTAGAAGAAAATCAAATTCTCCAGAAAACACTATTATTCTGAGATTTCACTCTACCAGATATGACTCTAGTTCAGTAGATCATTTTTGCTGACAACTTTTGGAAATTACTCAAGTAATTGATAGAAAATCTCTCCTGATAATCCAAAGGAATCACTCAGACTTTCTAAGAGATGTTTGAAAAAAAAAATGTGGAACAAATTCTAATTTTGCAAGTTGCATTCTACAAATAAGCACAAAAGTGGAAAACCCTGTCATCAGCTTCAACAGAGATGATGGAAAATGACAAAAAATGTCTTCGCCCATCTGTAATTTCCCCCCTAGAATTTTGTCTTCATTCTCATGTACATTTACTCTTGTCAGTAAAAGGTGATTGATTCAATGTTTAACTGATAAAATTTAAGTTTTCTGATTTTGTTGTTTGGTTAATCCTCACTAAGGGTATTTTCCCCACTGATTTTTAGAGAGAGTGGAAGGGCAGGGGAGAGAGAGAGAGAGAAAAGCACCAATGTGAGACAGTCACATCGAGTGGTTACCTTCTGCACGCACCCTGACAAGGGCCAGGATGAAACCTGCAGCTGAGGTACATTACCCTTGACTGGAAGGAACTGAACCCAAAACTCTTCAGTTGGCAGGCTGATGCTCTAACCACTGAGCACTCAGCTAGGGCTAATTTTTTTAGACTTTCTAAGAATAAATTTATAATTAAAAAGCATCCTTTGTCAAAACATGAATTCAAATTTGGGACTTGTAAATTATGGCCACCATATGAGTATTCTGGACCAGAAAGAATGTTTTGAGCCAGAAAGAGTGAAACAAAGGAGTCACAGTAGATGATAATGAAAGAAAAATGAGGTGTGGGTGATTTGAGGATTAATGGGGCCTTTTGTCTGTCCAGATGAAAAGCTTTGCAGACATAAGATGATTCTTGATAAGGTAATAATCGCTTGCTATAGTCAAATTCTAAGTACTTCAGCCAGAAACAACTGAGCACCAGGGAAGAGCTATTAGGCATTGTTAAAGCAATTGGTCACTTCCCACATTATTTGTGTGGCTGAGATTTCACAATCAGAACTTATCATACTGCATTATGAGGCCTGCTGAAATTCACAAATTTGGAGGGACAAATTGGCTGGATGATTACAAAACGGAGGCTATCATTTCTGAATTGAACATCGACAGAGAGTAAAAAACTCCACCATAATGCACATCCATTATCTAAGCACCTGTGTTGGGATACTGCTTATAAATCTGACATTAGGCCTGAAGAAAAGAAACAAATAGTCTAAAATACCTGGTGGTTAGTGTTTTGGAAAAACACTAATGTATTTCTTATTTCCTAGTAGGAAGTTATGAGATGGTCCGTTCATTAGTTCAACAAATATTTATTGAGTGTGTACTATGTGCCAGGCACTATTCTAGGCATGAGGGACTCACTAGTGAAAAAGATGACTGATAGGGCTAGGGGTCCAGCAAAGCCACAGAGAAATAGAAATATTGTGTAAAGTTGGATTGACTCTAGTAAAAAAAGTAACATAAAGTTTGTGAAGAAGAGTTATCTAACTATATTAAACACTCCTGGATGTCATGCAAATACAGTAAACCTCTAATTAAAATTTGCATGGAAGTTATATTTGATTGAGTCATACAGGTTATGCCAGGGAATTGCATGTATTTCTTTTTTAAATGAAATATTTAACTTTTGCACAATCCTAGAATTCTGTTCACCTAGTTTTTTTCAAGAAAATTTAGTTCTTTATACATGACTATCCAAATTAAAATCAATTTGCTTAAGAGAAGATTTAGCTAGCATGTATAACCTAGAAAAAT
Source organism: Antrozous pallidus (assembly GCA_027563665.1). Lineage (NCBI taxonomy): Eukaryota > Metazoa > Chordata > Mammalia > Chiroptera > Vespertilionidae > Antrozous > Antrozous pallidus. The sequence continues at coordinate 97,372,033 of CM050511.1, read as the reverse complement.
TCCAACTTTAGAAAAAATACAAACCCCACTTTATACCTTCTTAGAGTTAAAAGAGTTTGGAAGGAATCCACAAATGGTAAAAATATTTGTAATTTACTGAATTCTGGATGTTTCTATTATTTCTCAGATGTACCAGAAAAAATATTCTGATAGTTTGCTATAAAGAACTGGACATGAAAAACAAATGCAAATTTGCAATAAATTTACATATTGCTTGGTACATAATACTTATTAAACATTTATAGGCAAGGACAAATAAATTGGATATGACAAGTTAGCATCATAATAAGTAGTAGGGGCAGATCCAGTATTATGGAATCTAAAACTTAAGCTTCTGGGATCTTTCTTTTAAAAAGAATACAAAATTAAGTATATGAAATTAGGCATGAGAGTGAATATATTTTTAGAATAAGAAAATAAATCACTACAAATTATAGTATTTAAAAGAATAGAAGGATTAGGAAAGGGAGAAGAAGGTAAAGGGAGGATAAATGGTAGTGGAAGAGACTTGGGGTAATAAACATACTACAATATACAGATGATGGATTACAGAATTGTATACCTGAAACTGACATAATTTTATTAACAAGTATTACCCCAATAAATTCAATAAAAAAGGATGGACAACAAAAAACTTTGTTTTCATATTATGTTTTTTTCCTTTTTGTTGAATTTATTGGGGTTAGCAAAATTATTCAGGTTTCAGGTGCACTACTCCGTAACATGTCATCTGTACTCTGTAGTATATGTTCCATCCATCACCATTCATCCCTCCCCACCCTCTTTTCTCTCCTTCCACTCCCTCTCCCCACAGCAATCACCACACTGTTGCCTGTCCATGAGTTATTTTTTTTCTCTTCCTTTTTTTTTTTTTTGCTCAATCTATTGCACATTATCTTTTTGGCTTTGACCAGACTGTTTTATTTATTAATATTAATCAATAGTCTGGAAAGATATACAAAATGAATCTGAAATTAAGGCATACAAAAGAGGAATACAAATGCATTTTGTAGAAGGCTGCTATGTTGAATTGAGCTACATAATTTTGTAATCAAATTACTCATATTACATGCAGTGACTTATGAGTTTTGTCTTTAGAATACTTGTTTTCTGGGCTCTTTTGCTGTGTTGGTAGCATATTTGCCTGCCATTTCATCCAGACTGCCAGACTTCATTGAGACAAAATGTATGTCAGACGAGGTAAGGTGTGATCCAGTATACATTGGGATGTATAAAATGTGTGACTTCACACATAGATGTACTCACTGCTTATGATACTGCTATAGGTTTGTCTCCCACAAACATAGGGATTATAAAAATCCCATTTCATGAGATTCCCATAAAAAATAGAAATAATGAATGCTGTATTTATAATGATATATGCTGCATTATTGAGCATTTGCTTAATGGGATGGAACTCCTGTTTTATTAGACATTGTTGAGAACTGAATTCTCCACTTAAATTGTACATGTCTGATAATTGGAAGAATTTTCCAGAGACTAGCTATATATAATCCTCATTAGAAGATTTTTTTCCCCATTGCTTTTCAGAAAGAGTGGAAGGGAGGGAGAGGGGGAGAGAGAAACATCAATGTGAGACACACGAACTGGTTGTCTCCTGCACTTGCCCTGGCCTGGGTCAGGGAGTAACCCACAACTCAGGTATGTGCCCTTAACTGGGAATCAAACTGTGGCCCTTTAGTACAAGGGACAATGCTCTAACCACTGAGAACACCAACCAGGGCAAAACTAGCTATATTTGAAATTGTGTTTTTCCTCCACTAGCCACAATCTATCAGTGCTCGTGCCACAGGATGTGTTCACATTGCAGTTCTACCCCTTGGCCCTGGACTTCATGTCCTGACACCAGGTGAGTCAGCACAGTGTGGCGATTGGCAATGGAAAGGAGTTCACAGGCCTTCTAAGTTAGGCAGACCACTTTATTCAATACTAGAGGCCTCGTGCACAAAACTGGTGCACGGGTAGAGTCCCTAGGCCTGGCCAGTGATCAGGGCTGATTGGGGCCTTCCTTCATTCCACGCCGACCCTTGGTGGTCAGTGCACATCATAGTGAGCAATTGAACTCCAGGTCTTCCAGTTGAACTCCTGAGAAGACAATTTGCATGTTAGGCATTTATACATATAGATGTTCCCAAACTTGGGGCCAAGCACAGTAAGTACTTAGCATCATTGCCAGGTTCTGCAACTCTAGGTGAAATGACATATAATAAAACCAGTTTCATCAAAGGCTACTTGATATAAAGAGTTAGGTTTCTTCAGCATCTTATCCATGTTATAATGAAATGATGTTATTTGAGTACCAATGTTTGGGGTTCATAGCATCAGGATAGCTGCCTGTGAATAGATGTGAGGCCTTCCTCAGACCTGCTCTCCAGCCATGAGACTTCACCAATGGGTCGGTACCCAATGTGAACACCGATTGGCACAAGTGATTCAATAAAAGGCATCCTTCAAGTCCTTTTGGTTTGTTGCTTGTCAATAGAAGAGAAATCAGAGTTTAAATAGCACCTTGGAGAGGAAGCAGCTGGTCCAGAGATGGTGTTGATGATCTTGAGGCTCAGATCTGCCAATTATTTTCCTGGCAGGGCTGGACCCTACCACTCACTCCTTCAGTCCCTACTAAGGTCTCGTTCCATCTGGAGTGCATGGCCTGGAATCGGGAAATCGGCCACCTCCAGTGCAGAGACTTTGCTGGCTCACCCGACCTCTGGATCCATCCAGCACACATGGATTCCAAGATCTCTGCTCTCCTGAATGTTGAGACCAAACAGTACCTTTTCTTTCCCCACAGAGAGCAAACCTCTGTCTGGGCTTGCCAAGCACATTGGGCACTGCACCTCTTTTTCTTGCCTGGCACTAGTGAGGCTTTGGGACCCCTGGTGGTCCAGACTGGTGGGTTGTTGTGGGCTTTCTGGTTGACCTCATAACTGCTCTCCTCACACCCATCCCTGAGGAGATAATGCAAGACCACCTGGGCCCAGGTTTCACTTTTCTGTGGCCTATGTGGACAAGGACAGGTACATGCATGGCACAGGAGGGCCGAGACCGAGAGGTGCTGCCCACCCGTGTGCTGAGGCCCGAGGCCAGGCCTAGGGCTCTGGGTGATGCCCCATGGGAACTAGCGACCTTGGCGGTGATGGTACTTAACCAGGTGCCCGTGTGGTTCTGTCAGGAGTGGCAGGGGTGGAAAATTCTGGGGGACACCCCCCACTCCTGTGTGCAGGGTTCCTGTGATGACACATGGACTGTGCACCTGACAGTTTAAGACCAGACTGGAGAATATGTATATTATAGATACACAGTGTTAAAAAAGTGCCAAGAACACAGTTTAATTCCCTTAGATCCAGACTTCTGATCATAAGCAACAGATGCCACTTGCTCGACACTGTCCTCATTGCCCCCTTCTCCCCCCTACACCTAGATTCAGAGGAGCCCTGACCGTTGGTCCCTTCTCACGTGTCCTCCTCCACTGACCAGGATGCACTTTCTCCCCTTCTTCATCTGCTAATATGACATCCTTCAAGACACTTCTCATCTATCACCTCTTCAAGAAGCCTTTCCTGACACCTCTAAGTCAAGGGCCCCCCTGTGTGCCCCTCTGATAGCCACCCTGGCATCCAGGTGACAATGAACCCCTTCATTGAAACACTGCCCACTCATCTGAATTCCCAATAACCCTGCAGTGTATTGAAGAGAGAAGCTATGTCTTTTATCTTTATATTTCTGTGTCTAGCGCCCAGTAAATATGCAGTAGATATTTGTTGAATGAGCGAATGAGATTTATTGACCTTTGGGGCATCAAACTATTCCAGACCCGAGTGATCTCAAATCCATCATCATATTCTGCACAAACTGATTGAATATTGATTGATCCCTTGCCATTGCTTCAAGTTAAAAAAAAAGATCTTTTGAAAATAGGATGTGCAGCTATAAAACAACAAACCTGATTCTACCAGCCACACATAAATATCGGTTTCATTATTTTATAATCACCCTTCACTAGTGACCAAGAATATTGGAAGTGATTGAGTTGCAGTCAGACGTGGGCACATGCTTTGAGATTCATAACTTTGTTTGCTGGATAAAACTCATAGCTCCCATTGCAAGCATCGGAAAGAAACAGCTAGCCTGGACAAGATTTGCAAATAGTATTCTATTTCATTTCCGCTGAATCTTTACCTGGTTTGTTTCTGTGTCCTGATCTTCAAATTCTATTTCTCAGTGAAATCTATACCCATGTCATTGGAGACTCTCATTGTCGACATACACCTGCTGCACTCAGAGGACTGACTTCTTGCAGCTAATACAATTCCACTGAAGTTTATTGAATACTTACTATTCGCTTGGTGCCATCATTGCGATAAGGCCCTGGAGTCAGCATATTGTATATAATATTGTTTTGTCTCCTATCCCTTCATTTCTTTCTTCAACAAATATTGTAAAGCTTTCTCCTACAGTTCACAAGGCACTGTCTCAATGCCATGGGAGGAAAGAAGATCAATAAGTTCCTGATTTCAGATAACTTACCATTCGGTTAGGGAGATAAGACACACAGGCATAACTTGCTTAACATCAGCACTGAAGTTCAAGAGCAACGTGAGCTGATAATACAAGAGTCGGCCTAGGACTGTGATGGCAAACCTATGACACACATGTCAGCACTGACACACATAGCCATTTTCAATGACACTCGGACACATGCAGTCGCATACAGAGAAGTATGGGGCTGCGTGCCGAGAAGGACGTTTCATCCTCGGCTACTGCATGGCCAGGTGCAGTAGCTGAGGATGAAACATTTGCTGTAGTGTAGTGTAGACACTCTAAATTTTCAAGCAAGATGTAGAAACTAAAACTTACAAGTTACTCCTTGAGTAACAAAGTATTTTGAGAAGGCCAGTGCAGCTGTACAAAATGAAATGGAACTCTTGCATATAAAGTACCAGCATGTTTTAGACTCGTTACTTGACCAGTTCAGTGATAGATTTAATGAATTTAGAAACCTAGAACAGACCATAAAAATAATTAAGTATTCTGATGTAGTAGTCTACAGTAGTTTGGAATTAAATGGTTTCCAATGGATGCAAATTGATGATTTGGAGATGCAATTTGCAGAATTTCAAGACAGCATCTGGGCTCAGGTGTTTGTCAACTTAAGGTCAAAGCTTGAGAATCTGGAAAGATGCCATTTGGAGAATCAAGAGGAGTGCTACTACGAACAGGAAATTTGGAGTGCCTGGAACCGATTACCAGACACTTTTAGCACCCTGAAAAATATAGCAATGGATTTTACTCACAATTTTTCCCTCTATGTACTTTTGTGAGACTTTATTCTCAGCATTAAATAATATCAAAACCTGCAAAAGAAACAGATTGACAGATGAAGTTAGTAGTGCTTGCTTGGGCTTGAAGTGTACAAAATACCAACCTTCAATTGAAGGTTTAGCCAATTAAATTCAGCAACAAAAAAGTCACTAATAGGCAGATTAGTTAAAGAATTCTCCCTTCCTCTCACTTATCTTAGTTCATGGCACCCCACACAAGTTAAATAATATCAAGAACAACAAAAGAAACCGACTGATACATGAACAAAGAAGTCACTAAGCAGGTAAATTAAATAATTAGTTTTTGGTTTATTAAATACAGTTATATATCACAATGATATATTTTTGTTACTTAAACTATAAATATCGCAAAATTATGGTTTTTTTCTCAAAGTGACACACTACCCGAGTTATGCTCAGTTTTTTGGCGAATTTTGACACACCAAGTTCAAAAGGTTGCCCATCACTGGCCTAGGATAAGGTGCCATTCTCCCGCCCTCCCTGCCTCTGGGGCTCACCCTCACAGGAAGCCGGTTGTGCTAGAAAGAGGTCTCAGACACAGGCTGGTGTTTGAAAGCGGGAGCCAGTTACTGGCTTCCATTGCCTTACCTGTATCTGCTCTGCAGAGGATTCTGGGGGAGGAAGTGGGAAAGTGAGGAAAGTGGTGGCACGGACCTCTCGCCCCTCTTTCCCTCTTCGCCTCAAGCCTTGTAGAGGAGGAAAAGCATCCTGTGTGCTTCCCTTGCCCCCTCCCTTCTGGGGAGGACATGCATAGAGTCCCAGGCAGCAGAGGAGCCCTGACAAAGGAGGTGGAGAATCAGGGCCTCCTGCTGGGCTCTCTGAGGAGGTTTGAGGTCCGAGGTCCAAGGTCCAGAGGGATTTTCCTCTTGTCCTGCATTTGGGACTGAGAGCTGAAAATGGCAAACTAAGGACAGCTCATGCTAAAGGAAGTCCACAATAATCCTGTTGCCAGCCACCTCCACCCCTTCTTCAGGCCTGTGAGGCAGCCAGAGCACCTGTCCCAATACAGGCTACCCCCCACCACCCTCCAGGGTCTAAGTAGGGGGTTGAGGGTAGGAGGGAGGGGGTTGGGGGATGGCGGCGGGAGAGGAATCACCAGATGTTCCAGTCTGCAGTGTGGTGCAGGTGACAGAGGATTTCCACTCTTCTCCATGGGAGAGGGAAAGGTGGGACAGTCACCCACCCCCAAGCCTAACTGGGGGAGAGGGCGGTTGAGAGACTTTGGACAGATGGGGATACCTGTCATGAGAGGAAGCAGGCACCTCCCAGCACAGCCCAGCTGTCATTATCTCCCTCTCCCGCCCCCCTGCTGTTGGAGCTGATGGGGTGCAGGAAGGAGTACCTGGGGAACTGAAGGTGGGGGCTCTCCTCACCATGGCAGTGAGTGTCCCTTCTCTCCAAGGAGCGGGAAGAGCAGAGAGTGAGCCTGGAAAGGAAGGTTGAAGGCAGACCTCTCACATTCCCAGGGGCCCCTGGAGGGAATGGAGCAGGACTACAGTGCTCCCCAGCTTCTTGGGGAGCAGAGTGTAGGGGGAGGGTTTGGAGGGCTGCTGGGTCCAGCTGGGCAATGCCTTCCTCACTCAGAGAACTGGCTGTAGGCGTGGGTTCCTGGTGGGCCCAGGAGTCAGCTGCCTTTCCAAGGCAGTCCTAGTGACAGAGGTGCTGGAGTGAAGCCGATCAGTCCCCCAAGAAAACCATGTACAGGAAACTACCAGATAAAACCAGAGCAGATCAGAAGGAAGTCTGATCCCCCTCTCCCCGCCACCAGGGCCCTCTGCCATAAGAGAAGCTGTCCTCCTGGAGGCTGGAGGTATGGGAGCCGCACAGGGCCAGCACCCCAAGCTCTTCCCAGGTCTGTGCTGGAAGAAAAGGGCAAGGAATGAGATTTAAAGCGCCTTTGAGATAAGCCTGAAATTGCAGAGGACCTTTAATAATCAAAAGTGATTGTAAGCTATAAAATCTGCCCGGGACGGCCCCGAGGGAGAAAGAAGGGATTGACACAGCGCAGTTGGAAGTAGTAATGGAAAAACAGGAAATGGCTTCATGTTTATGGCACTACGGAGAGTCCTAGCAAACTCCAGGCCCGGCCACGCTCACACACTGAGCTGCTGGTCCTCCGGGAAGACGTGGACAGGGAGCTCACTTGCAGGCACAGAGCTGGCAGGTGACCGAGGTGCCCTCCTCCCCCCACCCCACCCCCAACCCGTGGTCTTCTCTGATTATGACTCCCCACAACCCACACAGGAAGAAGAACCTCCAGTTTAGGAGGACGAAAGCTTACTAGTAGATCGAGTGAAATTACGTTGAATTTAAGAAGGCTGCCTGTGGAGTGTTTGGAGCAGGACTCCTGGTTTCTTCTGTTATTTTTTTTTTTTTGGCCTCAGTTTCTCCACCTATAAAATGGGGGTGATTAAGAAAACCTGCCTTTGAAAGTTCTTTGGGGTTGATTTGAGAAGAAAATGAGTTTATATTTATAAAGCACTTAAAATGGTGCCTTGCATATAGCTAGTACTTTCTCTAAATATATTTTAAAAAATAAAATAATGGGATGTCTTAATTTATGAAGTAAAAGTTATACACAACTTTCCATTTCCAGTTTGGTGTGTGAGAAAGGTAGATGTCGACGCTCCATGCTAACAAGTAAAACCAAACCAAACTGGACACTAAGAACTCCTCTTACATCTGGCAGAGAAGTGAGGTCGCAGGGCACCCCGTTGCCCCCCTAAGTGGAAAGACGGGCAGATGTGGAGAACCACAACTAACTCAAGCAGGAGCCCACCAGCAGCAGCTTCTGCAGGAAGTGGGGTGACATGCACTTGCTACCAGAGGTTTGTTTTGAACGCAGACTCTCTCCACATAGGATTCTTCATTCGTGCAATGACGTTTATTACGTACACGAGTACCAAGATCTTTGATACAAAACAGGTGAAGATGGTTATGCTCTCCCCTTACCTGCCTGGTTGGTGACCTTGATACCTATCTGGGGAGAGGCTGTGTATAGGAAGATAATTACCTGAAGAAACCAGAAAAGTAAGTGAAGCTACTGGCTACCCTCTCCCACCACTCTCACGGGGGAGCGGGGCCTGGTCCCCGGGGCTGCCACTCCCCAAGCTGATGTCCTTGTATGAGACTCCGTCCCTGTCCCCTCGTCTCCCCTAACTGAACGGGTTTGGCTGGAACAGAGAAAATGAGCATCTGGCTCTGAAGGAGCCCTGATAACCTTGAAGGAATAAATCAGCGTGCATATTGATGGAGCAATTTGAGCCCATATTGATTTCTGGTGGCTGGTGCCTGGATTCTTAGCTCATATAATAGGTGGTAAGGGTTACTTATAAATAAAGCTACAGAACACTTTTTTTTAAAACCAATAAATCCTTGGGGGATTTTTTTGTTTCTGTTTATAAATACTCAATTGATAGAGACTGCACCGTGGCCTATGGCTTAGAGGCTATTGATTTACAGGCATGATTAAGGGAGCCCAAAATCTATAGGTGGCTACAGAGACCATCTCGGACAGAGAGCAAACATGCCTCCCTGTTGGGAAACGGATGATGAGAAGAGGAAGTCTCCAAAAGGGGATGCCTGGTGGAGAGGAACCACACTGATTTCTCTTCTGGGAGGAGGAGGATGCATTTCTGGGCGTTTTTACCTCATTCTAAACGGGATCAGATGCACACCTGAGGGGCAAGATGGACTGTGATGGGCTCGGCGTTTCTGCTGCTGTTTCCAGTCGATCATCCACAGTGGTTAAAGCACTTGCATTTATTTAATGTCTGGCACACTCCGAATAGCCTTCCAAGATCTTCTTGCTTTTCCCCCATCGCTGTCGTGTCATGCGGGAGACAGAGAGCTCACATTCTTGGCTGTGCGTGAGAACAGAACGAGGCTGACCGCCCACCGGCGGAGGGGAAAGGACGCGGAGTAATAAGAATAACCTGAAAGCTTTTAAGCAAAAGAGCATTCACATCACATTTGAATTTGAGAAAAAATGCTCTAGAAACAAAACAGAGACAGGCTCTGAGGACAGAGACCTGTAGCCAGAGGAGATGAGGGCCAGAGCGAGGCAAGTGCGGGGATGGGAACACAGGGGAGGAATGGCCTGCGGAGAGGCCGAGAGGCCTGACCGATGGGAGTTAGTGACCTCTGGGAAGGAGAGGACCGCTCTTTTTATCCAGTGACATCGGTGAGGAAATTAAGAGCAGGGGTTGTGACTTTTTATTCAGTGACTACCAAATCCTGGCAAATGGATAAATCCCATTGTTCAGTCAACGCATCTGCAGCTGAATGAATGAGTCAGGTGATGAATCAGTCAGTAAGTTAATAAATGAAATGACTATTTCTTTGGTAGGGTCTGCTGGCCTCCCATAGGACTTTGGCTCCTCTTTCTCATTTCTGCCACTATCCCCATCACATGGAGGGCAGAAACCTCATCTGGAACATCCCCGGATCTTTTAACTGACCAGGCAGCCTCTGTTCTCATGCCGAAAGTCCCGAAGCCTGACCCGTCTCGAAGCAGGTGCTCCAGACTTGGAGTCCAGGGTCTGATGGCCCTCCGCCGAGCCCCAGCCTCTCCACTCTCCCCATCAGGCCTCTCCCCGATGGAAATAATGACCCTGACTCATCCACCTCACACAGATGTTGGACAGATTGATTAGCTAATGTGCCAAAATTGCTTTGCAGATGGAAAGTGCCGGTTATTACTATTATTATTCTTCTGTCTGAGAGAGGCCCTCTGCCTTTTAAAGGAGCCACAGAGCGGCCGCTGACATTTCACTGGAATGTGCTGTGTCTCGCAGCGGGGACGTTGAGTCACCAGTCAGGGGAAATGTCTCCACAGACAAGAGCCTCTCGAAGCTTGCTCATCTGTCTTTTTACAGATGTGACCAAATCACCACCAGGCCAAGGTTAATGTCCAGGCCTATGTCAGCCAAGGGTTTGCCATCTTATCCAGAAGCACTTTTGTCAGCCAGATGCCACCCCCAACGCTACTGACGCCAACCTAAATCCTACGCAGGGCCTCAGAGATGTCTGTGTAAGCTTGTTTCCTTTTAAAATGCTTCGAACTTAAAACCTTGCACCTTGCCCAGGAGTGAATGAAGGTTTCTCAGAGGCATTTCTCCCCATTTGTTTGTTTCTACACTGAGGTGGTTTTCATTCACACACCTCAGTGAATCAGAAGAGAAATCCTCAGGAAGTTCAGTATGGAATAACAGCAAAAACAAAAAGAAACAAGCAAGTGAACATTTAAAAAAATATATTTCTTTATTGACTTCAGAGAGGAAGGAAGAGGGAAAGAGAGGGGGAGAGATAGAAACATCAATGATGAGAGAGAATCATTGATCAGCTGCCTCCTGCATGCCCCCTACTGGGGACTGAGCCCACAACCCAGGCATGTGCCCTTGGCCGGAATCGAACCTGAGACCCTTTAGTCTGCAGGCCAATGCTCTATCCACTGAGCCAAACCAGCCAAGGCACAAGTGAACATTTTGATCTTTTTTAAGTTTGGGGTTTGACATGCAGTCAGGGAAAGTTGAGATAAGTGCACAGCACATTTAAATGATGGGGGAGAACTTGTCATGTCAAGTGTGTGGATGTAGAATGGATGCTGGTGGCTTGATATTCCGGGTGTGATTTGCTGCTCCTTTTCTCAGTCATGTGGGCTTTTAGCGTGATGGATGCCGAAACTTTTAGAGTGAAATTTATGAACTGCATTAGTGTTAAGGACTAAACATAAAAATCGGTAATTTGAGAGTCGGGAGCAGGAGAGTGCTGTGTACAAAAGGCTCAGTGGAAATAATAGGCTAATAGAAGTGTCGGAGAAAGGAGAGTGGCTTTCCCACATCAAGGCAGCAGAGCTTCGGGAAATCCTTTAATTGTCATCTAATTGGCTTGACGAACTAGCGTTGCTAAAGATGCAGGAAATCAGAAGAGAGCCATTAAAAAAAATAAAACAAGGTTGGGTCGGGACACGGAGAAATGGATGGCAGAGTTTCATGCAGGTGGTTGATTGGACCGGAGGAGCCCAATCTGAAGACCGCCCAGCAGGTGGCACAAGTGAGCCGTCAGAACCAGGACTGGGGGCCTCTGAGCCATCATCTGTCTTCTAACCCTGCCCGGTGGCTGTTGCACTATTCGGATGGACAGATCTGGCTGAACAGGCCGCCGAAGCCATCTTCCCGGGGTGATGGATGGCCTGTGTGGCGGGAACAGCCCTCAGTGGGCCTGGTCATTCTGCACCTTTGTTCTGGCTTTTCCTAAGTGTATGCCCGGGTCCCGTTCCTCCTCCTGTCCTATTTCCTATGGCTCCTCTGCTACCATGTGGACCCCTGGGCCTGTCTATGTGCTTGTCTCTCTGCCTGTCCTCTTTTATGGGAAAGCAGTTTCTCTGGACAGCCTGACCTCCATTCTCTTTGTTAACAGACAGAGCAGAGGGCAGGAGAGTCAGTGTGCAAGGCACTAAGTTAGGATTTAACATCTATCCTTCTCAAGACCCTTTGTGATAGATATAGGTACCATTTTCCTTTTTGAATGATGAAGAAACTGAGGCTCAGAGAGAATAAGGAGCTTGCCTAGGGTTCACAGTCAGTTATGGAGCACGTACTTTCTCCTCCACATACACTAGAGGCCCAGTGTACAAAATTCGTGCAATGGTAGGGTCCCTAGTGGCTGCTGGCAGGGGCCTCCCTGCCTTCCCCCGGCTGGCCAAACTCCCGGATGAACTCCGGGTCGAGGGGACAATTTGCATACTACACTTTCATTATATAGGTATTTTTTTTGTTGTTAATCTCGATCATTCTTCCAATCCCTGCAGCATATAAACTTCCTGGCATCATGGGCATCATAACCTCAGGAAAGGGTTGTTACAAGTAATACTCAGGGGTCTCAGAGCCTAGAAGAACCAGGGAGTGATGGGAAGTCCCGGTCTGAGTCTGAAGGCCCAAGAACCAGGAGCTCTGACGTCTGAGCTCAAGCAGAAAAAGCAAACCTCATCTTTCCTCCTCTTTTTTGTTTTATTCAGGCTCTCAGTGGTAAGGGTGATCATCCTCACTCAGTCTACTGATTCATGCTAATCTCCCCAAGACACTCTCACAGGCACACCCGGGTACAGTTGTACCAGTTATCCGGGCATCCCTTAGCGTAGTGAGTTGACAGGTAAAATTAACCCTCACAGCTGTGGTGGGGAGAGCAGGAAAAGGAGTGAAAGCAAGGCCGCAGCATAGAGGCCTGAGAAAGGAAGAAACCTATACCTCATTCTCCAGGTGGGCTGAGGGTGAGGATCAGGGGAAAACAGGGGCCCAGCTAGTTTTGGGGAACAGGGTCCAAGTGCAGAGTGATCTGAGCCCCTTGCCAGGTGGGTGTGAGACTCTGAGGGGCCCTGCTGTGCTGGGCCTTGGCAGCTGGGCCTGGGGCAGCCTCTCCCAATTCCCCAGAAGCACAGCAGTCTCTCCTGCTCCAGAGGGCACAGGCCCCGCAGGGGAGGACCAGGCCAGAAGGCTCTTGGAGAACAGGAAGGATGATCTGCCCTCATTGTGTTGAGTGATAACTGAAACCCCCATGGGAAGGGGCAGGCTCAGTGGATGTGACAGAGGGTGGGGATAATGATCAGCACCACCCCCCAGCCTGACATGCTGTGACATCACAAATACCCTCTTCCTATCTATTAGGTGGAGAAATAAGGAGAAACTGCAATCGACTCAGATCCCACTTTCGCCTCCTGGTGGAAGGGGGTGAGGCTCATTACAGAAATAAGCTAAGTTAGGTTAACAAGTTCCTGTTCGGTGTTTGTGGACTGGAATCTGTACCTTCATGCAACATCGAACCCAGGTTTTTCTGGCTCCAAAATCGGCTCCTTTTATGACACTAGAAGGAAGCAACATTGCCATATCGAGGATTCGGTATAATCTGAAACGTTGCTATCCCTAAAGTATCTGGATGCCTAACATTATCAATATTATTTTTAAAATATTGCATAATTTTAACCAAGTCAATTCGAGGTTCATTCCATCCACCTAATTTCCATTCAATGTAATGAGATTTTAGTAGGTATTTTATTAAGGTGAGCCACCAGGGATCTTTCTTAAACTATTTTCAATGTGTTCTATATAAAAAAGGCACTCTCTATAGTAAAAAATAATTTTTTTTCATGAAAGCATGAATGATTTTCTGATAAGTTTCTAGTCACACCAGAAATCAGGGCTTCTCACATATGAATTATTCATCGATTGAAAGTGAATTTTCACCTTTGATGTCACCCAGTTGTTTTAAATCCTCAGCATCATATTTAAGAAGAGTTCCAAGGACATTTATTGGTTTACCTCCCCCCCCAACACCCCCCCCCCCCCCCCCCCCATCACACACTGCTGGTGCAACATTTCCAGGATGTCCTCAGCCTTCATTTTCAGAAGTTACGTGACTTGCCCGGGATCATTCTGGGTGCTAGTGGTCCAATGGCATTGATTGTTCTCTGCCATGATTTGTGCAACGTCAGAGTGAGGGGAGCGAGACAGAAGTGAAGGGTGGCAGAATCACTATCCAGGCGATAGTGATTCTTGACAGCACAGAAGTGGGGACAGAGCACATAGTGAGTGGACTAGTGTGGCCTCGTCCTGGTGACATTCTTCCGGAGCTGAGCAGTCCTCTCCTCTGGGGGTCGCCCTTGGAGAGAGAGAGAGAGAGAGAGAGAGAGAGAGAGAGAGAGAGAGAGAGAGAGAGAGAGAGAGAGAGAGAAACTCAACTTCAACCTGCCCAGCTCTTACTCTGATCACTGGCTTTGGCTCTGAGTTAGAAACTAAATGTATAAAGAGCGCATCCAACCATGGATGAAATTTTCCATGGTATATCCCGAGAAATGATTCTCTCCAGAATTCAGCCCCAACAGCCGCTCTCAAGTGCAAGGTCTCCTGTGCGGAGCTGCAATAGAGGCAAAATTCCTCTAGAGGGCACTCGCGGCCTCTCCATGAGCCGGGAGCTCCCGCCAAGGCAGTTGTGCAGAAATGGCACAGACTCCGCACGGGAGCGGGACGGGATCGACATGAGCAGAGGAGTGTGCATGTGCAGGTTTTTTTCATTAGCAAATAATACCTCTTTGTCTTTTTCTGAACGGCATCAGTGGAACGCGTGCACATGTGGGAAAGTCAAATACGGAGGCGTTCTTTGTGTTTCCTCTGTGGATGGACACTGAGCCCTCCCCCTCGGGGAGAGCTTGCTGTAGGTCACTGCGATGTCATATCTATAATTATCAGGAGAGGGAGAGGAATTAAAAGATTTAACTGCTTAACTCTTCAGCAGTTGAGCTGTGGCCCTGGGGACCCGCCGGGAACTTCACGTTCTGGCCAAGCTGGATGGAAAATTCCTCAGGAATGGCCATCTGACCCCTTCCTGGGCCACCTGAGGCAATCAGCTTTGGTTAGATTAGATGGACCGTAATTGGCTTTGGGGTTGTTGAAGCACATTCTGGGTACACATCTCCCCGTGTTTTGAAAGGCGTGTGTTTACCTTGGATCAGACCAGGGTAGAGGGAAGTCAATCACCGCTTGGGTGGGTGGCTGGACCTGCATGTTGTTTCCCAAGCTCAGCCTCTCAGCCTCTCCTCCCTCCCACCTCTTCCCCTTCAGGGTCAGGGAGAGGGTTGAGTCTGCTGCTCTGCTTCAGAATTTGCACAAGAAGTACTGGTCAGGATGACTTTAAGGGCTTTTTTTCAGCCCCCGAGGTCTATGAGTCCATGAATTTGTGGATTCTGAGGTGAGGAGAACATACACAGGAGAGGGACTTTGACGTTGTAAGGGGTGTAGCTGTTTTCCCTGCCTCTAGGCATGTCCCTCCCCAAACCATTCTCCAGGAACTAGAATAATCCTTTAAACGTGTATGTGGCATCACAGTCTCCTTTTCTGCTTAAAATCCTCCAGCAGCCCCACACTGCCTTCGTGAAGAAGCCCGAACTCCTTCACCCACACAATTGACGGGGCTCTTCATGATCTGTCCCTCCACCGCAGCCTTCCTTCTGCATGACAGTCAGCTCTCTCTCACTTCCAGGCCAAGGCGGCCCCTTCCGCCAGGGATGTACTGAGTCGTGTGCAGCCGACCGGGGCTGAACCTGAGGAGGGGCTGTGAAGGATTAAAGAAGACAGACAAGAGAATGCAGTTGGGACCAGCGGACCACACTGCCTAGATGAGAACACAGTGACAGTCTGTAAGCCAGCGATGGGGTCACACAAAGCAATACAAGGGCAAGATGTTCACAATGTTCTTGCAAGTTTCAAATCTGCTTCTTTCCTCTTGTTGCCATTCTCTGAACTCTGTCAAGTCTTGTTTAGGCAGTACTTGCAGCACCCCCTGCAGGCTACTTGCTGTAGCTACCTAGGACTGCAGGGTCAGACTGTAAGGTCAAGCTTACAGCCATAGCCTTTTGGCTATACTTGTGCTGGGAGGGCTTTGCCCTCTGAGCTGGGACTTGTATGTGGCTTTGCCACAAGTCAGTCTGAGGCTTGATCCTGCCGAATGCTGTAGCCTCTCTCCACAATGTACTGCCAACACCAGCATACACACTAGCAGTGCACACTCCTGTGAAACACATCCATAGCCTGGGTTTCATGCTTGAGGTCTCAGCTTAGGGGCTTCTTCCTCTAAGAAGCCTTATCTGACTTGTGAACACTAGGTTTGTTTGTTTTTGTTAATCTTCACCAGAAGATTTTTTTTCCCCATTGATTTCCCCCAGAGAGTGGAAGGGAGGGGGTAGGGGAGGGGAGAGAGAGAGAGAGAAAGAGAGAGAAAGAGAGAGAGAGAGAGAGAGAGAGAGAGAGAGAGAGAGAGAGAGAGACCTTCCCTAAGCACCCTGATAACCTGGGGGAATCGAATCTGCAATCCAGGTATGTGCACTTGACCGGGAACCAAACCTGTGGCTTTTTCAGTATGTGGATTGACCCTCTAACCACGGAGCAACACTGGCCAGGGCTAGATGCCCCATTCTTAAGTTATCTTAGCATTCTGTTTTAGCTTTAACCCTATCGGGAGAGTTCAGAAAGCTGAAGTGAGTTTCTTTAAGCTGATGGAAGAGTTTCCTGAGGATGCCTGGGAGTGTTCTCTGAATATTCAAGCCCATCTGGAACAAAGGTCAAAGAGTCTTGTTCCTACCTGAGAACCGGAACCATCTTCCCTCCCACTCAGCCTGGATGCTGAGAAGTGGCACCACACTTCTCTGTCTGCATGAGTTTGACTTTGCACTATTCCCCTGTCTTCATTAGTATGGCTATTTCCCCAGAAATCTCCTGACCAGGGCAATGGGTTGATTGTTCACCACAGGAACTTCCCCAAATGCTCTTCCCAACTCTTCAATGGAAAGCACCAACAGACAGTTTGCACTCAAGAGTTTTTGAATTCCTTGCCTCAAAATTCTCACCTTGATATTTCCATCAAAGCTAGACTATTGTATCATGATCCTTGCCCGATCCTAGCAGGCTGTCTGCCTCAAACCAAACTTCCAATTCTCAGTAAATACTCACCACATGTACATTGTTCCCTCAGAAACACTGACGAACCTTTGCAAGGTGATGTTCTCTCTTCATGTGGTGGTGAGCAGACAGCATTGTTATAGCAGCAGGTTGTGTTGGTAATGTCTGGAGAGCCAGCTTTTGTACATGTCTGATCATCAAGAGGGCTGGTGCTTACCCCTTAAAGCGAGTGAGCTTTACTGAGCTTCCGGAAGGCAGTCGGCGTAGATTTGGCTGTTTGAGCTCTGAAACTACAGCTCCCCAAAGATGACTCAGCAGATAACAACTTGGTAAAGCAAAGGGTTCGGGAGCTTGTCTTCTGCTCACTCATTCATTCACTCTCTCACTCCCCACACTCGTATCTTTTTCATTGAGGCTACAGCTCACTCTCCAGGACCATGTGGCTTGGGTTACGCATCTCCAAGTGGGCGTGTTACATTCTTCCCCCCACTTCCTTCTAGTTCTGGCACAATTGCCTATAGCTTTACTTTGCCATGATGCTGACTTTGACCTAGGTGCTGCCTGATTTCAGGGGGTGGGGGGTGGTGGGGGCAGTGTCTACTGTAGTCTGGCTCTTACTTCTGTGTCTTTGTTTCATGCTCATGGGAACATCTGGTTAGTCACTGACTGGCCAGCGGAAGCTGGCTTGAGAGGAATGTGGTCCAATCAGATCTGAACAGTGGTTTGGGGTCACCTGACCTGTGACCCTCTCAGCAAGTGTTACCGAAGACAGCGGATTGTGCAGGTTTTATGGTTTGGAGTCGAATTTTCTGATGTGACAGGGATTCTACTTGCTGGAATATATCAATGTACTTGTCTCCTCCTCACCACCTTGAATGGGACCCTGCCCTCATTCAGCCAAAAGCATCCCAGCAAGAATCCCAAAATAAAGCATCTGTGTTCAGCTTTGGCTTTCAAACAGGGTCTTGAATTCTGTAATAAAACAATCGTCTTGATAGACAGGCTTTGTTGAGAGAAAATGATTTGTCAACTACAAAAGCTTCTTTTACACATCAAGCGTAGAAAGAGGAATGCATTGAAATCGCTGATCTGAGCAGAGTTTTATTTTAAACCAAAGACAGAGACAGCTCAGGATATTCTGTAAGGAAAGTCTCTCCTAGCCTTTCAGGGGCAGGGGGCAGACAAGCGATGTGAGAGAGAACCAGAAGGTCCTGGTCCCTCTCCCCAGGCCAGGGGTGGTGGGTGGTGGAAGGGAGCAGGGGGTCATACAGTCCAGAGAGATGTGTGGGCACCTAGTGTAGCCGGGCCTGCTCCTTGTTTCTCAGGAATAACATAGAAAATTGTCAGCCCCTTAGGGAGACCCTGTGTTTAGTTTTGGAGTTGGAGACTCATGGAGCCCCTCAGGGTATAGTTTGAAAACGGCTGAGTGACCCTGGCCAGTGTGATCAGTGGTTAGAGTGTTAACATATCAACCAAAGGGTCAATGCTCAGTCAAGTGTACATATTTAGGCTGTGGGTTTGCTTCCCAGCCCTGGATGGAGTGTGTGCAGGAAGCAACCAATTGCTGTCTCTCTTACACCCTTGTTTCTCTCTCCCTCTCTTTCCCTCCCTTCCACTGTCTCTCAATGGAAAGCATATTCTTGGGGGAAAATTAACTAACAAGAAGAAAACGGCTGAGTGAGGTATGGAGGGGAGGCAGGGGAGTGTGGGGCTACTGTAAGTCCTTAAGTTCTGGGTGAGGGATGAAGGGGACAGAGCCTGGGATCAGAATGAGTCTGCAGCCATTGGGGGCCGCACCACACGATACTCAAGATAGGCAGGTGAGAGTGCTGAGCCTCCACGAGGACCACAGGGGCGGAGCAGATCGGCCACCACAGGAGGGCTGTGGGGACAAGACTTGGCCACCAGGGATACGGAAGCTTCCCCTGGCACTCCAGAGGGTACAGAGAAGCAAAGTAGCCCTGGAGAAATGAATATTTGAGTGGAGTGAATATTTCCTCAAGGGAGACTGGGTTAGACTAAGAAGGTCTGCTTTAAATTCAGAGACCGAGTGATCTTTAATTTGCAAGTGTAAGTTCTCTTCTACAGCGCACAGCAATAGGGCTGAACATTCAGAGTGACAAAATAGCTTTCTTTTTTGTCTGTCTGAGTCACTGTGTAAATATTGCTTGTATCAGTGTTGGGTCTACCAAACCCAGGCCCCCCCACCCCTCGTTACTTAAACATGTATAATGAGATAGGCGAGGAGTAGGGACCGCTTTTATTTGTTCAGTCAATATTTGTCGAACAAATAGTATGTGCTGGCTCTGGGTGTCTAGTGTAGAACAAGACAGGCCCGGTCCCTGCCCTAAGCAGCCGGGTAGTCTTTGGACCAGAAGGAAGAGCTGTCATTTTCCTGTGTGGGCCTCGCTTGGTCACTGTTGGTCATTGCACTTGGTGGCCACTGGGAGGTACTTTCTGCCCACTTTACGCCTCAGGGAAACGTATGTATTGGGTGATGTGGGAAGATGCTGAGTTAAAACTCCAATTTCGAATTCCCTTCCTTTGCTCCAAGTTCCCCAACACCCGATAGCTTTCTGGCTCATGCCAGCTCGTCTGTGTTGATCAGTATTTGCCCAGCAAATATTGATCCTGCTGTACTTTCGAGGAGCTCGTGGTTGCTGGAACTGCAGAGATAGAGGAGGCCCTTTCCCCCTCCGCGGTAGACCTGCTCCTGGAGGACATGGATAAACCCATACACAGGAGCGCAGCGAGCTGCCCCGCCGTGCGGTGGGAGGAGGCAGTGTGCCGCCTTCTTCTCCTTCTCCTTCTCCTTCTCCTTCTCCTTCTCCTTCTCCTTCTCCTTCTCCTTCTCCTTCTCCTTCTCCTTCTCCTTCTCCTTCTCCTTCTCCTTCTCCTTCTCCTTCTCCTTCTCCTTCTCCTTCTCCTTCTCCTTCTCCTTCTCCTTCTCCTTCTCCTTCTCCTTCTCCTTCTCCTTCTCCTTCTCCTTCTCCTTCTCCTTCTCCTTCTCCTTCTCCTTCTCCTTCTCCTCCTCCTCCTCCTCCTCCTCCTCCTCCTCCTCCTCCTTCTTCTTCTTCTTTTTAAAATATATTTAATGATTTTTTTACAGAGAGGAAGGGAGAGAGGGATAGAAAGTTAGAAACATCGATGAGAGAGCAACATAGATCAGCTGGTGGGAGGAGGCAGTGTGCCTTTTAAAAAATATATATATTTTATTGATTTTTCACAGAGAGGAAGGGAGAGGGATAGAAAGTTAGAAACATCGATCAGCTGCCTCCTGCACACCCCCTACTGGGGATGTGCCCGCAGCCAAGGTACATGCCCTTGACCGGAATCGAACCTGGGACTTTTCAGTCGGCAGTCCCACGCTCTATCCACTGAGCCAAACCCGTTTCGGCGGTGTGCCTTCTGCTGGGTGGAGTGCGCAGTGCACCCGGGCCGGGCCAGGGGTCCAGCCACCCAGCCCTCCCGCCCACTGCAGGGCTTCCTGCATCTGGGCAAGGACTGCATTCCCAGGAGCCAGTGGCTCATCCAGGCCCCCCCCCCCCCCCTGCCCTGGACTGCGCCATCCAGACCGTCATGTCCTCCTGGGCACCAGGCGCTGTGAAACCTGTCCGGCGGTCAGGAGCTCAGAGGCAGCTGCAGCTGAGTGTGAAGGCCGGGCCGCAATGGGGCTGAAGACAGGCGTGGGGAGTTTGCTCACAGGGCGGGCGGCGCACTGGGGACGGAGAGGCGGTGTGTCTGGGAAGGGCAGACAGCTTGCAGAAGAGGCTGGGAGGGAATCTGGGGGGTGTTCCAGCCCAGGGATGGATAGAGGCCATTCAGGAGGGGGAGGTGCTGAGAGGCCCGCCGTTCGTCTTGGAGCTCTGGGGAGCCCGGCAGGTGTTAAACGTCACCCCCAAACCACTGCATTCCGCGCGCGCGCGCGCGCGCGCATCCTCCCCGACAGCCTGCCCTCCCCGCCGGCTTCCCTGTTGCTCTGAGTCTGTGTTCTCTCCTGCCCTGGCCGCTCGCGCCGGGATTTAATGTTAGTGGCCTTGTTCACATCTCCCCATTTCCTGTGAAACCTCTCTCCCGTTCTCTCTCGCCAGGGGCAGAGTTTGTGACCACAAGGACTGTGCTGTACACGCCTGAAAAACAATCCCCCTCTTAGCATTTTCCAACGCGTAGAAGGCACACGCGCCGTGGTAAATGCGGTGATTTCCAATGGCGTGCTAACAAATACTTGCCTTGTAATGTATTTATTTTTAGAGCAGTATGTTTCCTAAGTATATTTAATATATTTATTCTTACGTGTCATAAGGAAAAAGTACTCCCTGCACATGAGAGCCATGATTTCACGGATGTGTCTGGGGAGGATGAGGCTAAAACAAGGTTTAAATGAAAGAATTAGTTGATGCAAAGAAAAAAAAAAAAAACCCGCTGGTTCACAGATGCGGGAGAGACCGCACAGGTGGTGTGCCAGTGACTGGTCTTGGAGGTCTGGCCAGCCAGGAGGGGCTCCACAAGTTGCTGCTGGAAAATGACATGAACTTGATTTTAAAGAGGTAGTCTGGTACATATTCAGGGTGGCTTGCCTAAAAGAAGCATTTTTTAAGAACTTCGAAGGAAGGACGAGAGAGACAGAGGAAGGGAGAGAGAAGGGCTGTGGGCCTTAAGCCTGAAGACGTTTTAGGGGTGGCTCCTGCGGGGCTGGAGGACAGTGGTGTTTTAAGGGCATAACCATGTGGCCAGGAAGGGGTTAGAGTTTCATTCCTAACAGATAAGAATTGTCTCATCATCTGCTTGTCTTCCTCTCCTCTGACTCTGCTTTGATACCTTTTTCATCCTCAGTGTTAACTCTGTCTACACACACACACACACACACACACACACACACACACACACACTACTAGGTTGTGATGCCAAATATATTTCTTCTGAGGTGTCTCTTCCAAAAAGTCTGGAAACACTACACTAGGTCGTCATACTGCTCTTTCCATTCTGTTTAGTCCTTCATTCACCTGTTCATCCATTCCCACTTATTAAACCTTTTATATGCCAGGTTCTCAACGCCAGCATTCCCTATGTCTGAACTCAGTATCCCCAGATTCTGAACTCAATATCGCCACCTGGTGCGTGTCTGTTTTAGTGCAAATTCTTTCTCCATTCTCTCCTTAGGTGCCCTACCTCACTACTTTCACTTCCCTGAAAAATGCATTCTCTCTTTCATCCTAGGGGCCTTTACAAAACTCTACTCATCTCTTTTCTCTCTCTTTGAGCTGCTCACCCTTCAGCTAAAGAATCCCTTTCTTGTCCTAAACACTGGCTTTGATTCTGGAGGTGATTTTAAAATAAGGCTGAAAATTCTGACACTTGCTCCTGATTCCTTCAACCAATAGGGATGGTGGAAGTGAAACTCTGGAACTTCGAAAGCTAGGTCATAAAAGGCCATGCAACTTTCACTTAGTTGATGCCATGAGTAACCGAAGAACCATCTAATGGGATCTTGCCTGCATTGGGGACCTACAAAATCATGATTTACAGTAAAACGGTGGTTGGTTATGCAGTGATAGAGAACTGTAACAATTTTCCATACTGTTCTATTTTGTCTGCACTGCAGAGTTTTTTGCACCATAGATTAATTTCCTAATACCTACCTCTTTGTCTTTTTTTGGTAGAAAATATGAGACTAGGAATAATGTTTTATTGGCCATTATATTTTTAATAACTAGCGTTTATTCTGCAAAAAAAATATGAGCCTAATAGTTATGTTATGAATATTGGATGAATTGAATTAAATGGAATGGAACAAACTTGATTACAGGTAAAGTGACCATATAACCACGTTTGCTTGGGACCTGTTGAATGATGTAATTATTTAAAAAGTCCTCTTTCGCTCTCAGATTTAAAGGTTAAATTATACAGGTACCCTAATGAGAGGGGTCTTTGTGGGCCTGGGGAAGGATTCTGAACAGTGTCCATATAATTTATTAGAGTTTGGATTTGGTTCCAGTTAGAAAAGAATGTTGAATTTTTAGATGAGAAACTTAGAAGAGTGACTGTTATTGCTCCTGTTGCCATTATATTTTGATTATGTGCTCTGTAGTTAAATGTTGAAAATGCTAATGTATATTAGTTAATACTTGACTGATTTGATTACTCATCCTAATTACACTTTGATCCCTTTTGATAAGTATATTGATGCATATTTTATTTACTTCACAGACTTCTTTATATAACTATGCTTTGATAATATCTGATTACATCTTAATATTTGTGATAATAAGAGCTTTCAGAAGCTCTAATTATCACAGTAGCTCTAGTATCACAGCAGCTCTGAGTGATATTCCTTGCCAGTGTGTGACATTGGGTAGGTTATTAACTACTCTGGTCTTTAATTTCCTCATCTGTGAAATGGAGATAGTAATAAAAAGTGCCAGGTAAATTAAATGAGATTATATATGTTAACTAGTGGCATGGTGCACAAAATTCATGCACATTAAAAGGGTATTAGAGGAAATAATCTAATATTGCTATTTGCTCTTTCTCTATAATAGAAGTATCAGAGACTAAAGAAAATTAGTAAAATGTATATGAAAACCTTCCTCCTGTCAGAATCTGGGGAGTACCATGGGACCCAGAATCAAGTCACTACTCATATGTGCCTCAAAATCACATGAGATCCAGACCCAGCCGTACCCCCCTGCATTGGGGTAGATTCAGACCCGGGCAGTCCCACCCTTGTCAAGCTCCACAGGGCAGGGGGTGTCCTCAATCCCCTGGCACAGCACCAGGATGGGAGGCGTGGCCTGAGGTCCCCCATCAAGTCCCATCAGGTGGGAGACACAACCTGAGATCCCTTGTCAAGCCCCGCTGGGTAGGGGGCATGGCCTGAGGTCCCCTGTCAAGCCCCACCAGGCAGAGGAGCACAGCCTCAGGTCCCCCTTCAATCCCCACTGGCACGTTGGCACAGGCTCAGGTCCCCTGTGAAGCCCCGCCTGGTCCTGGGATAGAGGGTAAGGTCTGAGGTCCCCTGGCCTGGTGCTGGGGTGGGGGTGCGGCTTGAGTCCCCTGTCAAGCCCTGCCAGGTGGGGCGCAGCCTGAGGTCTATCAAGCCCTGCCAGGTGGAGAGACCAGTCTGAGGTCCCCTAACCCAGCACCAGGATAGGAAGCACACCTTGCGGTCCCCTGTCAAGCCCTGCCGGGTTGGGAGTGTGGCCTGCAGTCCCCTGTCAAGCCGCATCAGGTAGGAGGCATGGCCTGAGGTCCTCCAGCCTGGAGCTGGGATGGGGGGAGCAGCCTGAGGTACCCTAGCCCAGCACCAGGGCAGGAAGCACACCTTGAGGTTCCCTGTCAAGCCCTGCCGGGTGGGGGAAGCAGCCAGAGGTCCCCTAACCCAGCACTAGGACAGGAAGTACAATTTGAGGTCCCCCGTCAAGCCCCACTGGGTGGAGGACATGGCTTCAGGTCCCCTGGCCTGATGCCAGGGCGGGGGTTGAGGCCTGAGGTCCCCTGTCTGGATTGGGGGAGGGTGTAGGCCTCCCATCCTACTGCCACAACCACCTCACGCTCTCTGTGAGCAGGTATGCATAGGGAAGGCTGGGCCAGGATAATTGGGAGGGGGTGATGGGGGGCCAGCATTCTGGGTAAGCTGGGCCTCACAGCCTCTCTGCTTCACCTCCCAGCACCCCGGACCTAAGGAGTAGTGCTTTCACAGGGGCTTGGCAGGCACTGGATATGGCGATGCCTTAAAAACAGAAGAAGCCCCCTTTAACTCTGGCTGGAAGTGCGTTGGGAACTTATGGTTGGGGGAATCAGCCTAACATCAGGGCTGAAATAAGACCTTGAGTAACCTCTGGAGGAGTGACTTCAGTCCTTCGCGGTGGCCACGCCCCCAGCCAGGCTCCCCCTCCTGCCGCTGCCCCACCCTCCTGCACTCCTGCTCCTGATTGGCTGGTAGCCTAGCGAAGGTAGGGTACTTTGCATGTTTCTCTTTTATTAGATAGGATAGGTATTCTGGCTGGGCTCTCACCGACATTCCAGATAATTTTTGCTTGTAGGTGATATTCCCTACTGCCACCCAAATACCTGTTTGCATGAGCTGGCATGCATTAAGGCGTTGTTTTGCCTGTGTTATTTCAGGAGGGGGCTCAGGGAGAAGGAAGGGAGGGACAGTTTCAGGTAGGGCACTGATGAGGGGGAGAAGGGAGAGAAGAATGAAGGGATGAAGTGGTATGAGCCCCATCTGCCCATTCAGGCAACAAGGTACGGGTTTCCACTGAAAAGAGGGCCTGTCCATGGGGACCAGGGGGGTGGACATCCATGCCTGGCCACAGAGCTGAGTTGCCTTGGGGGGGGGGTGTCTTTTGTCAATTTCATACTGAAGGACCCTGAGAGCTTCTCAGAGGAGCCATAGGAGAGAGGGCCTTGTGCCCACTGGTTGAGATACAGTAGAGAGAGGGGTGAAAAAGAAGGGGGAGAGAGAGAGAGAGAGAGAGAGAGAGAGAGAGCGAGCAGGTGAACTACTTGTGTGTGTGTGTGTGTGTGTGTGTGTGAGAGAAAGACTATAACTCTAGGCACAAGAAGGGCTGTTTTAGGGCCCAGGAAGATCCTCCATGCACTCACCCACCAGGCTGCCGCATTCTGCCCTGGACCCCGGGGCCGGGGTGCCCTGTGGAAGAGGGCATGTCTGGCATATCAGCATTCTCATGAATTCAGAGACATTGGTGTTCATGTTGGAGGGAGGGGAACATGGAATGAGCATGTGTTGTAATGGCTAGAAACCACAGACACCAGGTACTGCGCCAGCACTATATATGATCTCTATTAATGGTCACAACTCTGTGCCAACCACCACTAGTGCTTTAGCACCCCCATTTTACAGAGGGGAAACAGGTGCCAAGAAGGATTCCGCAGCTTCCCTAGGTGCTACAAAGGGCAACTGACGGAGCCTGGATTTGGATTCAGGCTGACAGATGCCAGAGCTCCCGCGCTCAGCCATTACCCAGATCGCCTCCTTATCCGGGAAGTGGAGCCTCCAGCGAGCCTCCAACCCTGCTTTGGGGAGCCCTGGAGCAGGAGGAGCTAACAGCAGTGCTTTTCTTCACCTTGTTTTTGGAGATGAGAACTTGGAAGACCCGTGAACCACACCAGTGCCCTTGGTGGCCTCTGGCGAGCCTGTCCTCTTCTGTGACCTGGCCTGAGGGACCCGGAAGTGGGTAATGGTCCCCTGACATTGGGTCCTCAGCGGGGTCACTGGCCACTTTCCAGAAGATTCCCCAAAGCCCTGGAAGGTGCAGAGCGATGACCAGACTCAGAGGTCACGGAGCACCAGAGTGGCCACTTGATGCTATCGGGACACTTTTATAGAATCTCACGGGAAGCCCACAAGTTAACAAACACTTTCTCTTCCTCCCTTCACAGGAAACCAACCTGCCCACGTCCTTGATACCAAGACGGAAACTCTCTTCTCTGTCGTTCTCTTTTAAACTTTTTGAGTATATATAGTGTTATACTTGAATGTTTGGGATTTTCAAAATTAAAATGCTACCTTTCTCACTTACATAGGATGTTAAAAACTTTGTCGTGCCTGGATTTAAAAGAAAAAAGAGAACCTTGGTGGACATATAGAAAAATGCTAACAAGTGTGTGGGTGATGCGATTATTCTCTGTCAGCATTGATGTTTCTATCTCTCTCTACCTCTTTCTTCCTTCATGAAATCAATAAAAACACTTTTATTATTTAAAAAATATATATCCTTATTGATTTCATAGAGGAAGGGAGGGGGAGAGAGATAGAAACATCAATGATGAGAGGGAATCATCAGTCAGCTATCCCCTGCACGCCTCCCACTGGGGATGGAGCCTGCAACCCAGGCATGTGCCCTAGCTGGAAATCGAACCGTGACCTTCTGATTCATAGGTCGATGCTCAACCCCTGAGCCACACCGGCTGAGGTCAAAATATTTTTTAAAAAGAAAGAAAACGAAAGTAGCGGCGATCAGTGTGTCCTGGCATTGGTAGGTGAAGCAATGTTTTTAAGGTAGCAAAGGGCTTAGGTGAAATATGAAGAAAGGAGGACAGGCCAAGGGTTACGGGCAGAGGTATAGAAGCAGATGCAAGCCCGTCACGGTGGGAGATGTGTGGTGACAAAAAGAAAAATCACAAAGAGGAAGCCTGCGATGTCCCCAGCTGCGGGAGCACACAGTCACAGGTGTCCGTCTTCTCATTCATGGTGCCCGGCAGTAGCCACCCAGTAACAGTCTCTCTATATTCTGTGACAGTTCACTAATAAATTCTGTTTTTCTTTCATTTAGCTGTAAGTTTAAAGTAAATATTGATATTTTCCAAGATATAAAACCAGTCACTCATCACAAGGCATTTCAACAAAAGCAAACAGTTCGGTGCCCTAGACTTACAGAGGTTCTCCTAATTGGATAAAAAGATGAGGTCTGTGCTTTTTCATTTGCCTGATTAATTACTGCTCTGAAACCCTTGAAAACAGACACAGTCTGTAAGTGCTATCTGTTGTTTAATCGAGCACAGATGTTTTCAGAGACCTTTTAAATAGTCCTGGAGAGTTACTCTCAAGAAAAATGAATCATGGAACTGTGTGTTTTAAAAGTGACTGTACCATGCCAGCCAAAAAGCAGTTTTTATGAATGTTCAAGCCATGGTCGTTGTAATTGTGGTTTGTCCTAAGTCCACCAGCATCAAAGAGCAGCACCAAGATGATGGCAGTAAATGGCGTCACCACCCACCCAGGACTCTAGGCTCAATGTCCAGTTGCCCACAACTTTTCCTGGACCTGTGCTTCCTTCCCTGGTCTGTGCTGTGTCCAAGTTCTGCCTTCAAGTTAATCTCCTAAGTATCCCCCTGGCTGTTTCTTTTGACTAGTCCTACCACCACTACCTTGGTTAAGGCAACTGTATCCATTGGGCAACTGTATGTGTGTACATGCTGATGTGTGGCTCTGACTCCTGGTGGCCCTGTGACGGAGGGGTGGCCACAGTGTCCTGTCCTTGGCAGCCCTACTCAGCTCCTGCAGACCCAGGCTGATGGCGTCTTTCATGGAGTCACTCCATCTCCTACTTGGTCTTCCCTTTTACTTGCTGCCTTCTATGTTCCCAGCATGATTATCTTTCCCCAAGATCCCTGCTTTCTCACGATATGCTTGAAGAAGGACAGCTTCAGTTTTATTATTTTGGGCTTAATTTGATCTAGAACCCACTTGTTCATCTTTTTGGTGGTCCAGGGTATCCATAGAGCTCTTCTCCAAACACCCCATTGCAAATAAATCCATGTTTTTTCTGCCAGCCTTCTTCAACTGTCCAACTTTTGCATCTGTACGTTACAAAATTCACCCCACATGATTCAAAAAAGACTTAAATGGGTAGAGTATTTTGGGGGTATAGTCAGGGCTAAGGAAAGAAATGAGGAGAGAGAGCATGCAGAGCCAAGGAATACTGGTCTGCCATTACCACTCCTTGGCTGAGGGACAGTGGGGGGCACTGTGTTCCCCAAAGCCTGCAAAAGTGAGGGAGACAGCTACTGTGTCAGGAAGGGCTATGGGAGAAAGCTGTGGCAGGCTACCTTCCCAGCCTCCAGAACTGTGAGGACCCTAGAGTTCACTTTTGTGTCATTACTTCTCTGGTTTGACAAATGTATGATGTCATGTATCCACCATGGCAGTATCACACAGAATAACACCCCCACCCTAAAAACCCTCTACACTTCACCTTTTCATCTTCCCTCTCTCCCTCTGAACCCTGGATAACCACTGGCCTTTTACTGTCTCCATAGTTTTGTCTTTCCCAGAATGGCATACAGTTGGAATTATTCAGTATGTATCCATTTCAGATCGGCTTCTTTCATTTAGTCATATGCACTTAAAGGCCTTCTGGGTCCTCTTGTGGCTTGATAGCACATTTATTTTTATTGCCAATAACATCCCATTGGATGGATGTACCACACTTTATCTAATCACATATATTGAAGGGCATCCTGTTTGCTTCCCAGTTTGGGCAAATATGGGAAAAATCTTCTATAAAAATATATTTAATAAAATAATCTATAGCAAATATTATCCTGGCAGTAGTATAGTGAAATTTATATTTTGATTTCCCCAACTCTTTCCAAATATGCCAGATTAAACAAGGTGTCCTTCAGTGAAAACATTTGTGTAATTAGTATAATTAGTGGATGACATATAAGTTCTAAGAAAGTCTTTTTAGAAGATGTCACAACCACCGAGAAAGTGAATGGTTAATATCTGGGCACAATCTTTATGCAAGTCTGATGGTTTCTAATTCGTTGCATTTAAGAAAATTGCAATAGGATTTAATTGGTTTTTCAACTGATAGGACTTTTAAATTTAGCTTCCATAGATGCGTACTTTGTGATTTTAGCATTTGCCTCAGAAGAAGTTCAAAGAATTGAATGACATGGCTCTAACCAAATTTTTTCCATTCCCATCAACTTACATTTAAGGGCACACTTTCTCAGTACATATCTGTTATAAATAAGAAAGAAAATAAAAGAAATAAAATTAAAAAATACATTATGAGGTTTTTTTAAAAATATATATTTGATTCTAATCTATGCATGTGTCAAAATTCATTTGGGACATGCCTCTCTATCTCTCTGTCTCTGTGTCTCTCTCTGTGTCTCCTGATATATTTACTATCAATTTGGGCATATCAAGCGACTGAACAACCATGCCCTCAAGTTTTCTAGGAACTTGGCTGTCCTCCTAGACCAGGGCCATTCAAAGGTGCAGCATCCCCATCCCCTGGGAGCCTGTTCAAAATACAAGTTCTTGGGCCCCTCCCCCAGATCTTGACTCAGAATCTGGAGATGGCGCCAGACATCCTCATTTCTTTAGAGTTTGGTCATTGCCCTGAGGAGCTGGCTTAACTGGCAGTGGCAGGAATTGGTTTTTGTTTCCAAGCCTATCTTTTTTTAAAATTTCTTTATTGATTAAGATATTACATGTGTCCTGATTCCCCCATTCCCCCCAACTCCCCCTCCCTCCACTCATGCCCTCACCCCGCTGTTTTCTGTGTCCATTGGTTAGGGTTATATACATGCATACAAGTCCTTTGATTGATCTCTCCCCTTTACCCCCACCCTCCCCTACCTTCCCTCTGAGGTTTGACAGTCTGATCGATGCTTCTCTGTTTTTGTTCATCAGTGGCCATACCCTTGACTGGGTCTTTATCTCTAGGCTGTATCATATTTGAATCCCTTTTATTAGCTGGAAAGTCTATGAAAAAGTCTTACTTTCCAGCCCTGCTAGTTCTAGGCTCTCTGTTATCCTCTAAATTCTGCTTGTAATCTGACCAGATCTTCTCTGAGCAGTATTATAGCCTACGCAGCTGAAAGCAACCAGCTCCCATCTCGAACTTCTTGTCCAAGTCTCGGGTTCATTAGGTCCATGTGCTATTTTCTAAGGTAACTCAGGCGACAGTTTTACAGATGTTTTATCATTGTACAACATGGGTCATACTTTCCAGCCTCTACAGCAGCTTTCTTGCTATTATTTTCTGCCTCTGTGTTCCATCAAGGCCCAAAGCCAATTCAATAAATTTTAGGATTTCATTGCAGTACCAATTTCTGCAAAGTCTGATTTGCTATATAATCAACCACTCCAAAACTTAGTGATGCTTATGATTGTTCACGTGTCCATGGGTTGACTAGTGCTTCTCACTGCACACCCGTGTGTCTGCCAGGGTAGCTCTACTCCCTTGGGCCAGAGGCAGAACCAGGGCATTTTTTTCATATAGATGGTAGAGGTGCAAGATGAGAAGTGAAAATATGTGGTGCTTCTTAAGTCCTAGGCTCAGAACTGGCATGCT
Organism: Antrozous pallidus; assembly: GCA_027563665.1. Classification (NCBI taxonomy): domain Eukaryota; kingdom Metazoa; phylum Chordata; class Mammalia; order Chiroptera; family Vespertilionidae; genus Antrozous; species Antrozous pallidus. The sequence goes on along the minus strand of CM050511.1, from coordinate 97,341,385 downwards.
ATCACTTCTGCCCACAAGGCACTGGCCAAAGTAAGTCACGTGGACAAGCCCAAAGCCAAAGGACACCCATGATGAAACTATGACAGGAGTATGGATGCAGGGAGCAGTAAAGAAGGAGGACAACACTTCACACTGGCATCCAGAATAAAAATAGGAATTTCTCCTATGTGTTGACATACCTTCAAAATGGTATCCCCCAGGGCATTTGTGTCCTAGTTTCTTTTGATCACCAATTAGACTAAGGTCCAGAAGAACAGAGGTCATATCATCACTGAGCCTCAAGAGCCCAGACAGTGCCTGGCACGGAGTAGTTGCTCAATGGGTACTGGTGGGACAAGCAAATGGCTAGATAAATGAATGAGTATCTTGCCAACAGGCAGTTTGTCCATTTAGATCTGTAGAGATCAGGAATTAAGTGCTGATATGGAACCTCGTCTGCACATTGAATTTGAACCTTCAAGATTTTCATCGGTATGTCTTCTTAGGAAACTTAAAAGCTCACCTTTGCGTCTGAACTTCATAGGGGCAAAGTGAAAGTAGGAGGAAGATACCACAACTTGAAAAAGAAAAAAAATGCAAGAAAAGGAGGCATTGAGAGGGAAGAGCTGATTAAATACCTGTGTGAGTTTTCATGCTACTTTTCCCCTTTCTCCCAAATTCTTCCTTTAAAAAAGGATGAGTGAAGGAGTTGAAGTAGCTGTCTCAGGGGCATCTAGCATGTCACTGCCTGCTTTGTAATCAGAGCCAAGATTCACCTGGGGAGGGGGTAGCAGGGTGTATTAAGACCTCCCCGTGAAATCCGGTTGGCAGGCTGTGTGACAACCTCAGGAGCCACGTGGGACAGTTTGATGTCTGTTGAACCTGTTCACAGCATCCTTCCATCTGCACTCACAGCCTGGCTGCTGCCACAGATAACAGCGCTAACATTTCTCCCTTCATAACAGCCTTCTCTGCTCTACTCTTCCAGAATTTTGTTACAAATACGTTGCAGTGCGTGGGCTGAAAAGAGAGAGAAAAATTGAAATTCCACCTAACTTAAAATCATGGTCTCTATCAGGACACCCTAAGCCTTCCCTACTTTTCAGTCAGAGCCCTTTACTTTGCTTGTCTCAAGGTTGTGTTCATACTGTGACCTTACCAGTCAGCTCTTCCTTCCCAAGGTCAGCACGCCTCTCCCCATCCTGCCTTCACAGGGAGGACCCTCATCAAGAACATGGGCAAGGGATGATCCTCATGTGGGATCAAATTCCAGTTCTGGTACTTACAAGCTGTATCACTTTGGGGGAGTTATGTCACACCCCCTGAGCTCTATTTTCTTATTTATAAGGTGGGAACAGCAGAAAATTGCTGGGGGATTAGACATAGCATATATTGCATAGAAAGTGCTCACTGCACCCTTAAAAAAAAAAGAGACCCACTTAAAGGCTTCACCTTTTCCTTTTTCAAACTTCTCAGGCAAAATTTGCCATCTCGTAAGGTCAGAGGAAAAGGGGGCCAGCACGTTCTAATTTGGTCACTCCCTGGCGGAACAAACAGCTGAGCATCTCTGAGCTGGGGATTGTATCTCCAGGGAGGCGTGGTGTGAAGACTGGCACACACTGGAAACACCAACAACCCCTATTGGCAAATATGTGATTAATGCTCCTTAAAGGGACTGACTGCTCCAAAGAGTCTGTGATTTCTTGCAGGAGCCGAATGATATGATGGAAAAAACATGAGTTTTGGAGATAGAGGCCCATCTGTGTGACCGTAAATAGCTCTCCAAGCCTGTTTCCTTGTTGCAGAAGGGAGCCGCTGGTACCTTTTCACAGGGTGTTTGTTCTGACTGAAGGAGGTCATTAATATATGGCTGATGGGATGATCAGACCATCAGTGGGGAGAGGTGACACCCCGGAGGTTGTGCGGTACGCAGGCTGGGAATCTGGAGATGTGCTCAGAGATGGGAACGTTTCCGAACGAGCAGGAGGTCAGCCCCTCAGCTGGGCACAGCAGCCGATTTAGGGGCTGAGGAGCCAGCCCCTCTGGGTTCAGCTTCTAGCTCTGCTGCGTATGAGCCGCATGGCCTTAGAAAACAACCCAACCTTTTTAAATTCAGTTTTCGCATTAATAACGTTGGCGTATTAACTCATGTCTCTTAGAACTGTCAACATTTTATGAAATAATGAGTGTAGGTAGTGTTCAAAGTGCTAGTCTCCCCTCCCCTCAAATCTCTAGCTTCATGGGTAAAGTAGCAGTGATAATACCCATCTCCACAGGTCAGCAGGAAAACGCCAGTTCCCGTGTTCACTGTGCCTTCTGTGGCCATCATGTTTGGCCATAAAACCTCACTGAATCACAATTGCAAAAGGAGGGCAGTAGACCACAGTGACCAGACCTCACCAGAGAGTACCTCTGGTAGCCAAACAATGGGGGATGTCTCCCATTTCCTCTTTGTCAAGGTAATTCCTATGTGTCATTTGCATATGTCTAATTTTTGCATTGGGACAGGGCCAGGAAATCCTTCTCTTCCCCTCCCCTCTCCTCCCGTCCCATCTCCCGTCTCCCCTCCCCTCCCCTCTCCTCCTCTTCCCTTCCCCTCATTTCTCCCCTCCCCTCCCCTCCACTGCCTTCCCTTCCCCTCCCCTTTCCTTTCCTTTCCTTCTTTTCTCTCTGTAAAATCACTTCTCTTTCTCTCTGACATCCTCCAGTTTTGACCCAACGGTGGGGCACTTTGTTCTGTTAACACAGGGATCTCTAGTGGTTCCATGCATGGGCTTATGATAGACCCCTGACACTGTTCAATGTTTCTCCAGGTAGAGACAGGTTCCTGGCATTCATGAAGCTCCGTGGCCCTGCCTCCCCTGCGAGGGGAGCGCTGCTCTGAGAGCAGATGGGCGCAGTCATGCTATTCCACGGGGACTCAAACACAACTCACTCCTGCAAATAGATGGGAGGCCAGTTTCTTTGGAACTTTCCCCACTTGGTTTAACACAGAAGTATGGCAGTAACTTTTGTGCATTGTCTTTCCACTGTGCTCTCAGGGGAGGAAGTCCTGTGTTTGGGGGCCCGTGGACCCCCAGCCCTGGACCTGCCCACAGAGCAGGTAAACTTGCCTTTTCTGAAGGCCCTTGGTGACGAATGTCATCATTAAACATCCACAGCTGAGCAGAGCCCTCCTGGGGGGACATCCCCCATTGTTTGGCTACCAGAGGTACCCTCCGAGCGATGGAGCCTTTCTGTCTCTGTGAGGTGGCTCCTGGTCAGGTGGCTCTGCTGACCCTCTGAACTTCCTCCCTCCTGCAGACAGCCTTGCCCAACACGCACCAGCTCCAGCGGCCAGCAGTGCAGTTGCACCATTGAAGGCGATTCCTTCTTCTTAAGCTTCTAAGGGTCCTCATTGGTGACTTTTCAAGAAATTGGGACCCCCAAGTAAGCACCGTAGACTGATTGGTTCTCTTTGGGATTTTTTTTTTTCCGCATAAATCCAGCTCAGCTAAGGCGAACCTCAACATGGACTGCAAGGAGGTTGGTTGTGTTTGGTTATGCTGGGCTGCAGGCACTAAATTGGGCCGTGTTGTCACTGTTCTTTGGTAATATAAACAAGCCACAGACTGCTCAGTGCTTGTCAGTGACTGCAATCGGTCAAGGCTGCCTGCTGAGCTATAATTCAGAAGGAAAAAGTCCGATAACTTAGTCTGAGCTTCACCTTTCATGAGCCATCAGTTCATACATCACCCCTGACATAAAAGGGGCCTCATTCCCACACAGTTAGCCCCAGAAGATTTTTTCCTGGTGTTAAGTTCTTTAAAATAGCATCTGTGCCGAGGACATTAGTCTCCAAAATGTTACCCAAGTGCCAATGATTCTACTAAATCAGCCTCGCAGGACAATCCCTTGGGGCTTCCCTCTGTTTATTTAGGCCTGAGCGACTATTCAGGAAGGTAATATTTTGCAGGTCCATATTTTATCGCTTGATCCAGCCTACAATATGTATAACACCTTGAACACTGGTCAACCGGGCCTCAGAGGGTATAGGTTCACCTGCTTGTCATTTACAGTATTAATCATTCAACACATGTTTCTTGAACATCTGCTCTGTGCCAGGCACAGCATCCGACCCTGGAGCTGAGGTGGAGAGGAGCATGGCAAGGCTCTTGGTCTTCTGAAGCTTATGTGCATATGGAGAAGACAGACCAAGAAAACCAATAAAATAATTACAGACAGATAGTAGCACTAGTGGGAATGATGTTATGAATAATGAAGATGGGGGTGGTCAAGGAACGTGTCTCAATCCAGACATTTCAGCTGAACCTGAAGGATGAGGAGGTGCTAGCCAGGCCAGAGGAGAGGTGTGAGCCAGCCAAGGCCCATGCCTCAACGGCTGAACAACCATTGCTATGGCTTCTCTATCTACCGGATTGTTCAAGACCTGAACTTTTTTCTTCCTTAAACTATTGCTTGAAACTCGCTAATTGTGATGTTTGGAGAGTCCAAGCATTCTCCTGAGTAACTGAGAAGTTTTAGAAGACAGTCTCCTTCCGCAGCCTCCCTGTGGAGCCCCGGTTGTGGGGGGGTGTTCTGTCTGAAGGAAGAGTGAACCTAGATCACGCCCTGCCCCAGTCACAGCAGCCCGGGGAGCACACCGAGAACCAGCGTTGTTGACTCAGGGGCTCCTAGTGGAGAAATTACTTCCTGGTTGTAAATTAGTCACCAGGGGGAGTTGGTTTTGCTTCCAGAGGTCAGGCGTGCTGTGTAGCACCCGGATTCCCAACGTGGGGAGAACTGGGACGCCCTAATGTCATTTGTTGGAGTTCACGATGACCTCATCCTCTGAAAGTGCTAGGCCGCTGCTTGTGCTCGTTTGAAACATTTAACTGGATATAAAATTCATTTCACTTTGCGGAGTTTTGAGAAATTGATGAATTCCCAGGTGTTGCAAAACTGTTGCTAGGAATTGAATAATAAAGTGATTTGTTCCGGACCCTAATAGCCAGGAAGAATAACTGCTTTCCTAAGACGTTTATTAGCTCAGGAAGAGAGGCAATCTAATGGTGTGAAACAAGGCAAACCCTGAAGCAAAGGCCAGTGTGGGGCTTACACGTGGGTATCTATTGTAAGTGGGTGATCTGCCTTACCTGTGAGAAGCACAGATAGTTCTTGGGTGAACCTTTACTACACATGAAAACCTCCCGGAGCCGCTGCTCCCCTGTCAGAGGGATGGTTACACTAGGCAGTGGTCGGCAAACTCATTAGTCAACAGAGCCAAATATTAACAGCACAACGATTGAAATTTCTTTTGAGATCCAAATTTTTTAAACTTAAACTTCTAACACCACTTCTTCAAAATAGACTCGCCCAGGCCATGGTGTTTTGTGGAAGAGCCACGCTCAAGGGGCCTAAGAGTCGCATGTGGCTCGCGAGCTGCAGTTTGCCGACCACAGCACTAGAGCCCTGTTCCTCCATCGGACCTAGCCATGCTGAGACTTCCTCCCCCACACTTCCTAGGAGATGCTCAGTGAAACAGTCACTGTTGTGGGTTGAATTGTGCTCCCCAAAAAGGATGTTGAAGTCCTAACACCCAGAATCTGCGAATGTGACCTTATTTGGAAACAGGGTCATTGCAAAGATCAAGTTGAGATGAGGTCATGAGCTTAGGCCTTAATTGACTATGATGGTATCCTTATAAAAAGGAGAAGTTTGGACAGAGAGATAGACCTGCGTGGAAGGAAGACTGTGAAGATGCAGGGAGCACGGCATTCACAAGCCAAGAATGCCTGAGGCCACCAGCCATCTCCTCACGGCCCCAAAGGAACCAGCCCCGCTGACACCTTCCGGAGTGTCCGGAACTCCGATAAATTGCTGTTGTTTTAAACCCCCCAGCACCGTGTTACAGAAGTCCTGGGAAACTAATACACTCACCATGAATTTTCTCAATCAGTGTAATGTACACACATACTTGGTACAAAAAACTGCCTAGACCTGCCTTTACCTTGGCTTCAGAGGGATCTAAAACTCAAAAGTCTTTGTCATCATTGCCATCATAGTCCTTATTTATTTATTTATTTATTCTGCACCAAGCCCTATACTAGGTGCTTTACTTCTATCATTTCAGTTATCCCTCAAAAAGGGAAGTGTCCATACACCTACTTTACAGCAGGGTAAACTGAGATATCCATCTCATTACTGATGGGACTTGGATTTTAACTATTGCTGTAGGGGGTCCAGGAACCTGGCATACAGGGCTTTGAAAGTATACAGTCAGACTAAATATACTTCCTTAAGGTAAAGCAGTTTAGAAGGTTGGCCCAGGAATCTATCCTCTAAAACCAAGGTCATGTCTTTGGAAAAATATGTTCTGAGTTTTATAAGTGACTTGCTAATGAATCTTTGAAACATGTTCATTAGCAAGTTTGTTTATAGGTTGCCTGAGTCATTAAGTTGAAATGTTGCATTACTTATAACAATTACTCAGAATTTCAATGAAAAAAATGCAGATGGGTGAAATATATTTTTCTAAATAATGTCAAAAGATTTAAAATATATTCTCCCCTGCTGGGTGAGGTGAAGCATTAATAAGGCTATTTGGTTACAGATTAGCAAGATGGGAACTACATTGGGAGAAGTGAGAAAAAGCTTTAGCTTTTCCTGTAGACAAATTAAAATTAGGGCTAACACCTGGCCAACATAGCTCAGTGGTTGAGCCTTGACCTATGAACCAGGAGGTCATGGTTTGATTCCTAGATGGGGCACATGCCTGAGTGGCAAACTCAATCCCCAGAGTGAGGCTGTGGAAGGCAACTGGTGGATGATTCTCTCTCATCATTGATGCTTCTATCTCTCTCCTGTCCCTTCCTCTCTGAAATCAATAATAATATATTTAAAAATATAGGGGTGACAAATGAGACAGGTCCCAAGAAGTCAAATCATCATACTTTTAGGATTGATAAGGATGGTCCTCTCTACTCCCTTTTCTCCCCATAAACATTTTATTCAAATTAAGGACTATAGTTATGATAAATTAATGAACATAAGACATTTTTCAAAGGAGCCCCAAACTTAAAAAAAACACATAACTATAATTGAGAAAATTGTAATCACAAAGTTGGTATATACAGTGATTAGTTATATAAGTTAGTAGATAATCGAAAGACTGATTTTCTTGTTAAAGTATTTTCTGAGATAGTGTACTAATCAGATCTGGCATACATTTTTTTAGAATCTTAATCAGACTGGCTTAAAAAATGGGAGTACAAGGGAGTGGGATTAATTAAGTCACCCAATTAAAAAGTCTAATGCAATATCTACTACTCAGTAAAGATAGATGTATGAACCTACAATATAAACAATCTCACCTGTTGCTAATAAAAATGTGGTGTGAATGTAAATCTAAACTTCAGAGTTCTCACACATGAAATCTTTGGTTTATAAGAGTTTGAAATTACCCAATGGCAGCTTGAAGGTAGACTGTCAATTTTGTGTTATTTTTATTATTATTATTATCATCAGAAATGTGTTGGGTGCTTTTGAAAGCCTGAAGAGTAATTTTTTTTTTTAAATCTGGAAAATTGACCCGTTTTAATTTTTTAAAACAAAAAAAATACAACACAACATCAAATTATGTTTTACCATCTACAATTCAGTTATATCCAAACATTCTAAGACCAAACAGAGTTCCCTGCCCAGAGCGGGGAATTAAAATGACACACGAAGGTGAATGCTGAAGATCAAAGTTCCAGCCGAGGTCACAAGTCTTCCATTCAATCACACTCCAAAGCTTTCGTTTCAGTTTGTTAAAAGTGTTTTGCAGGAAGTTCTTTAAAATAATTTCATTCCAGACACCAGGTTTCTTCAGTGATGCACGGCTTCATGACATTTGTTTCCATCCAAAAGGAATGCAAAGTAATTTTTATTTTTGTCTCTTTTGGTAGCGTAGAGAAGTAAAACTATCAGCCAGATTCCTTTAGTAATCAATAAGGGAAGGAGAAGTTAAGAAGAGACCTGGGCAGAGCTGCCTGCTGGATTCCACTTGTCTTTCTGAGGGTGTGTCTTCAGAAGTGTTAAGTCACACTTATGTCACTACAATGATTAGTACTAGTAATCTTTTTTAGATGATAAAAAGGAAAATACCTAATGGACATAAAAATGGTCAAAAGATTCTTTCCGCAGGTTAATGCATTCCCCTCCAAAAAATTAATACAAAATGAACATATAATTGGGATGGTAACTCCATTGGATATTCCAATTCATCCCATTGCTTGCTCCCCATAGAAGGGGAACAGGCATTAAGTTTTATTAGTAACCTTATAGTAGTAACCAGATGTGTCAATGGCAGCTTATTTGAGGTCCATCAATCAAGGCATGGCCATTGTTTTCTGACTGTCCACATCTGAACACATTCAGCTACTATGGAAACTACAAAGGAAGGAAAAATATATTTATTCCAAGATTCGTTTACTGGGATTTTTAAGAGCCCTGTCTTCTGTAGAGCTCCAGAATGGTGATAATATGCTAGGGGCTGCTGTGTTTCCCAGCATGAGCTCCCATTCTCTGAGGGTCCTGAGAAGGATAGTGGATTGGTCTTGGAGCCCTCATGAAAGGAGGAGGCGGTCCCATTGGGTGGAACATATGTGGCCCGAAACCTGGAGGTGGGGGTGGGGCAATTCCAGCTGGTGGCGGCAGGGCGATGTTCACCACAGCTGGAGGGCCACTGGGGGGCAGGTTGAAGTAGTTGACAGAGGCTTCTTCTTCTGCTGCAGGAGGAGGAGGAAGAGCTCCTGGCAGGCCTGGAACGGGCTCCAGCTTGATGCCAGAGTCTGTAGTTCCGTCTTTCTCTTTTTCTTTTCCTCGGGCTGCTTGGGACCTTCCCCATTTCACATTAAGTCGACGGCCATTGACAATTAGCTTATTGAAGGACTTCTCCGCAGCCACTTCAGCAGCCTGCCTTGTGGCAAACTGGATGAAAGCACATTGCTGTCTCTGCACCACAGTGATCGTCCGAATCTCTCCAAACTGGTAGAAATGATTTCTTAGATCTGTCTCAGTAATGGTATCGCCCAGACCACCAACATATAGTGTGGTGATAGTCTTGTCCTCTGGTGGGTCCAAAGGAGGCATTGTTGAAGCCCGCTTTAGAAGCTTATCTGCCACAGGGTCATTGATTCCATAATACCGATCTTTAACGTTCTGATCAGCAAGGGGGTCATCTGGATCTGTAGGCTTCTCATGTCTATATGGACATTCCTCTCCTCTCTTACATTCTCCTTTCACCCAGAAGGAGCAAATGTGGGGTCGATTCCTTTTGTAGTAGGGTGTGGTCCGGGCCAGTTTGAGCAGCATGTCGCTGGTGGATGTGGCTTTCCCCAGCATGCCGACTGGCCGTGTTCCCCCAGAGTTAGACATCTCCCTCTCCATATTCTGTGTGTAGTACTCTTTGTTGACATCTGACTTTGGCATGTCATCCTTAAAAGACAACCCTGCATCACGAACCTGGATGGGCAGGCCATACTCTAGATCCAAGAGGCAAGTCTGACAGACATTCTTCAATTTGCTACAGGTTTGGCACACTTCAGTCTTCTTGAAACGCATGCGGACTCCGGGGCACCAGCGAAACACTGTGAATGGCCTGGCACAGATTTTGCATTCCTTCCCGTACTTTGCTTTGGTCATTCGGATATACGGGTTTTCTCCAAGACACGTCTGGCACAGAGTGGGGAAGTCCGCATCCTCCCAGTTCTGCCTGTTGTACGTGTTGGATCCCAGAGACGTCGCCATCTTGAGAGCGTCCGGAGGCAGCGGCTGCTTCCGAGTTGGAAGATAGGAATGCCACAATCCCGTCAGGCCCCGCGGCTATTTCCCGGCTGGTGTGTCGTCGTATTTGTGCGCCTCGTGCGCCCTTGGGGGCGGGGCCTTGTGCGCCTCGGCGCCACCCGCCGGAAATGCTTCTGGTGTGTAGTGCCCAGGTGTGAAACCCTGGTGCTGCCCTCCGGGTCCCTTACGATTCGTGTGCACACACTAATCTGGAGTGAGCCTCCATACTCAGTCGCTGTTCCGGGCGCCGGATATAGAGGGTGTTTTTTTCCTCTCTCTCCCACGTCCAGCGTGGAGAGAGACTGGGTTCAGTTTCTGAGTGAAGGAGCTTAGTATGAAGAAAATAAAGAATAAAAGAGAAAGATACAGAAATAATAAGAAGCTGGGGCTACGTGGGCATCTGTTCTCCCTCTTTCTCTCTCATGGAGAAACAGCCACGCACCTGAAGAGTAATTTTTAAATGTGAAAAAAATTTACTTATAAAAGTTAATTTATCTTTAAATGTTAGGAAGAATGGGAAATGGATAGATACAAAGTTAACTGAATAACTCTAACACTTCCAAATAAAAAAATCCATTATATCCCCAGAGAGTAATCATTAACTATAATCCCATAATGAGAGGCATATGCAAAGACCCAGATTGTAACTGCTCATTGAAAAGATCACATCAATCTCATTTTTTTAAAAAAAAATCTCCAGACCATTGAGTAAGGTAGTGATTAGGGTGTACTGTGTGTGTGTGTGTGTCTCTCTGTGTGTGTTGTTGTTGTTCTTTTTTCGATTTTTGCTTCATGATCCTGTTACATTTCTAAAGGGTACTCAGTAAACACAGAACAGGCATGGCAGGAGAATACAGTTGGAAATATATTAAAGCCAGGAGTTTTAGCTCCCATGACCACTTACTAGCTGTGTGACTTTGAGCAAGTCATTGCACTATCCCTGCAAAATGAGGGTGATGGTCTCAAACATCCAATTTGGTTGTTGTGAGTATCAAATGAGATTATGACCAAGAAAGTGCTTTGTAAAGTAGGAAGTACTAAACAAACACTACTTTTCTACTACTGGTCAATGTGCAATGGAAAATGATTCCTTGCTCTTCACTCCCATTGGATCTCTTAGTACCTCTTTTGGGATCACTCATTCCTGTTAGCTACTGCAAGGTGTGCCTAAGGTGTAGGTGAGGAAATCACCTCATCCCCACCTACCACAGAAACAGTAGGAAAGCACTCAGGCATTCAGGAACACATTTGTAGTAATGTTTCTGGGCTTCAGATCAAGTTGAACACTCATGCCAAAAGACCTACACTTGACCATACTTGTTGTTTTTCTTCTTCTCACTCTTTCCAGTACCTAAAAAGGATCATATAGTTCTAATTAGGCCTAGAGAGGCCAACAAAAGAAATGTGTTTCCAAGAGGTTTGGACTTATGAACTGCAACTGTAGGCTACCGTGTATTTTAATATATTCAGAGAGACAATTATGATTACTTTAATTATGGTTTTGGAAAATAGTCTGGGCAGCATTTTACAGAACATATAGCTTTTCTCTGTCAAAAACTAAATCGAAATGACATTTTTGGAATCACTCACTCTTTTAAAAGCAACCAACCATCTGAAAACACTCAATGAAGTGGAATAAAGTTGTACAGAGCTTTGTGATCCTCAGGAGAGGAACAAAAGTTTGGAAGAGAGTTTAGCTGCCAAGCTATGGGAACAGACAATTCACAAAGAAGGGAGTTGTATGGCCTACAGTGTGTGGAAAAAGGTTCATTCTGGTTGAACAAAGATAGGACCGTTCAATCAATAACAAAATGCCATTGACAGGGAGAGAAGTAAATTCCAGTACTCAGTGTCAGCCAGATTCTATAAAATGGGCAGTCTTGTGGGAATGTAAACGAGTACAATCTTTTCTAGATGGCAATTTGACAAGGTCCAATGCCATTGCATTTGAAACTTTGAGAAATTTGTTCTAAGAAATTTATCATTGATTTAGGAAAATTATGTTCACTGAAATCCTATGCATGATAAGGAAAATTAAAAACCTAAGTGTTTGGTTACAGGGTGATGATGAAATACATTGGGGTAAAGCCATCTGTTAAGGGCTGCGTGTTTGTGTGCCCCCTTTTATGTGTTAAAATCTAACCTCCAATAGAATGGTAGCAGGAAGTGGGGCCTTTGGGAGGTAATTAGGTCAGGAAGTGGAGCCCCACGATGACATTATGTCCTCTGAGAAGACAGCAGTTTCTAAAATAGGAAGGCCTTCCCTAGAACTCAACCATGCTGGGATCCTTCCCAGCTCCAGAACCGAGGTAAATGAACATTTGTTGTTTTAGTCACTCAGTTCCAGGTATTCTGTTACAGCAACTTAACAGACACACCATTCATATAAAAAATGTCATACAGTCTTTAAATTTGATTATTTTGAAGTTTACTTAATAACATCAGGAATATTGTTCTATCATATTAATTATACTAGAGGAGGGTGCAAAACTACACACAGTATATAAAGCCTATCTGGGAAATCTATGCATAGAAAAAGAGTGAAAGGATATAGTAAAACATGCATAATAGTTACCACTCTTAGATGAGGCTATGCAGGGTTTCTATTTTTGCTTTAGATATGTTTGTACTTTTAAAAATATACACAATTGAAAAATAAAATTATATACAATTAAGTGTATACATTATTATGTTAACGGTCAATAAACGTTACATTAAGAAGAATAAATATTTGGTGTCCCTTAAGAATGGCAGCTGAGCAGCTTGACTGGAAACGAAGCCCCAGCTGCCAGTGAGGAGGGCCCCTGGTCTCTGCTCATTTCTCTGAGAGGAATGCAGGCTGGAGCAGGAGCCATGCCATCAACATGAACACACAGGACTTGCCATCCTGTCCACCAGCAGCATCCTATTGCATAAGTATGACAAGTATTAAAAAGGCAGAAGGTGAACAAAAATCCCTTTACAATATTTCTGTTGTGTTTCAGGTTTTTGTTTCTTCCCCTCCCGTATAAATTCTGTTGGATTTTATCTTTACATTCTGCCCAGTCACTGATCTGAAATCAAAGATTGAGAGAGTGAGACATTTCAAATTTTCCCAACAAAGTTCATTAAAATGACCTGGGAAAGGGATGGCTGAGATTTCTTTTCATTTAGGTTTGAGGGGATGCTGTGTGTTTTCAGGGTTTAGTTGCACACTTGTGAGTCTAGCTGTTTCTAGTTTTGCTGATTAAAAAAACAAACAAAAAACTGTACTCCTTTAGACCAGGTTGAAAAAGACTCAAACTCAGTCCAGTATGTCTAAAACCCAGGCTAGAGCACTGACTGCTTTGGCTTAGTGGATAGAGTGTTGGCCTGCAGACTGAGGGGTCCTGGGTTTGATTCCAGTCAAGGGCATATACCTTGATTGTGGGCACCTGAGGATGTGCCAGAGGCACCTGATTGATGTTTCTCTCCTATCGATGTTTCTGACTGTATCCCTCTCTCTTCCTCTCTGTAAAAAAAAATCAATAAAACATATTTTAAAAATAATAATAAAAAATAAAATAAAAACCAGGCTAGAAACCACACTGCAGAAGCAAGAAGAAAAGAGCTGGTTGGCAGTGCTGCTGGGCATTTTCCATTGGGCCCACCAGATACATCCTGCAACTCCTGCCCTGGTCTTGTCTGAGAAGACTGGTTTCTATGGCCTGCATATAGTACGGTCAGTACCCTCTGAATCCCACCTGGATTTGAGCCGTGAAAGGCACAGGGAAGAGATGGGAAAGACCTGGAACTACTTAACTATCCTAGCTCACTGACTGCTGTGCTGGGCTGGGCTTGGCAGTGGCTCCTTCTTATAAGCAGCTTCTTCCACAGCTACAGCCCTCTTTGAGTTCCAATGGCTGCTCCTTGCTCTTCCCAGGCAGTGAGTAGTAGTAACTTCCTGTTGGTGTTGACCCCTGGCTACTTGTTGGGCTCCTTTCAACCTGCCCTAGCCTTTGTAAACAGTACCTTCATTCAATTGTCTTCAGTGTCACCTTTTGAATTTGCCATCTCTTTCTGGCCAGGACCCGGAGCTTTCAAACATCTTCCAGGTCAGTGCAGCTTCATTCTGTGTCACGACTGTCCCTGAGACTATTTCGGATGCTGCATTTAACACTTTTCATGTTTACGGTCAGGAGAAGAGTTTGTGAGCATCTTGCAGTGTGTGGCCATAGTCAGCCTTAAGCCTTCAGGATCAATAATAATGGATTCAGCAACTGAGTTCCACAAAACATTGTGTGTCCAAGAAGAGGTATGCTGGAATAATTTATTATCTCTCTATATAAAAGCCTAAGCAACTGAATGACTGAATGACCCATTGATCAGTTGCTATGACATGCACTGACCACCAGGGGACAGTGCACTCCCACAGCCAACCTCCTGCAGTCCCTCCCTACAGCCAGCTTCCCTCCATGGGCCCTGATTTTTGTGTGTGTGTGTGTGGGGGGGTGAGAGACCTCACCGGCCAACCTCCCATGGTCCCTCTCCCCAGCAAGCCAACCTCCTGCAGCCCCTCCACACTGGATGGCTGCCCGCCCTCACCCCCTGCCCCCCACATCAGCCCTGATCACCAGCCAGGCTGAGGGATCCCACCCGTGCACAAATTTGTGAACTGGGCCTCTAGTTTATTAATAATGAAGAACTGAGTTTTGTGCATTAAAAAAATAAATTAAGCCCTGACCCAGTAGCTCAGTTGGTTGGAATGCTACTTGGATATGCCAGGGTTATGGATCAATCCTGATAAGGGCACAAGCAGAAATCAATGGATGAATGCATGGATGGGTGGAGAAGCAAATCAACATCTCTCTCTCTCTCTCTCTCTCTCTCTCTCTCTCTCTCTCTCTCTCTCTCAACAATAATTTTTTAAATTAAAATGAGTAGATGTGTTGTTTTTATAGCTATGCTATTTTTATTCACAGATACTCCAATATGCTTTCTGAGACACAGGGAAAGCACATAGGGAGTTCCAGTGAATGCACCTGAAATTGCCTGTAACATGCATGTATACTTATCTACCTGCCAGTCCACAGGAATGATCCTGGGAATGTGTCCCATACATGATCTCACCTATCTTATATGTTGTATAGAGAAAAGGGAGGGAACTATTATTGGGTTGCATAGCAATTCATTAAGAGAATTCATTTGACTCAATAAGTCTACTGTTTGCCATCCCACTTTTTTCATCAGTCTGTATGGTATAAAATTTCTAATATTTTAATTACTATTTCACTAATAAGTGAGTTAGATGCGTGATCTTATTTAATCTTCACATTTTACCAATTACGAGTTCATCAGTAGGCTGAAAGGTCTGCAGGCTTTGGAGCACACTGCTTATTGCCACCAAGCAGGTCCATCTTGGGTTTTGTGGCATAAATGTGAGCTGGGTAATACTCATAGCACCGCTTTCTGAGACTATGACTAATAGATCTAAAAGGGTGAATGAAAAAAACACATTCAAATCTCTTCCTTGGGTCAATTTCATTCAATTAAACTACTAGGTCTTGAGGATACTGAGATGAATGAAACACATTTCTGCTTTTCAGGAATCAGAAGCCTAATTGGTAAAGAAAGATATAAGCAACTAATGAAAGAATTGTAATACAATGTGATAAAGTGATAATAGAAGCATGCTTAGAATTTAATGGGAAAACGGATGAGGGAGCAATGAGTTCATTGAGAGGTAAGAGGAGTGTCATGAAAAATTATGTACCAAAGGTGGCAGTTAAGCCTGACCTTGAAGGGTGTTTAGGAGTTCAACAGTGAAACTGGTGGAGAAAGTGTTACAGGCAAAGGATCCCGCAGCGGTGCTCTTCTCATTCTTGCCAAAGGCTTAGAGTGTCTCCAACTGCTTTAGGACACTGCATTTTCTATGATCTGTCTAGATTTCACACAGAGTCTTCTTTGGGTGTAAGGGATTAAAATACCATTGGAAGAGAGACATTGGGAGAGTAGGAAGCTGGCTGGCCTAGAGTGAAAGCTAACTACTGACATCAGTCTCAGCAGAATCATGTCCCAACTACCCGAGAAAACCAGCCAGGGACCCCTAGTCTGAAATCTGACATAAATATACAGTCTCGATGAGTATGCAGTTTACAAGGCCTGCCTCTAGCCTGGTTTTACAGATAGTCTTGGAGGCAATTATCTATCACAGATTCCTGTAGACACATGGACTTGGATCATGAAAGTATTAAGGAGATATTAAAAATGCAGAATTTATAGAAGGAATTTATCAACTCAATACTATTACTCATAAGTATACTGCATTATGTCAGACTGAGAAGGGGAAAGAGGATTTAAAAGATTGTCCAAGATGTCACAAAGATTGATAGAGTTTACTTGACTGTGAAAAGCAGACCAGTTAAACCCTATTTCAGATTTTTAAATATGGGAGAGCCCAGCAACTTCTTATCTTTGCCCCCAGGCAGACATGAATTCTTTCTTGCTAAGACCAGTAAGACCTTACTCACCACTGTCTTATGTCATATTATCTTAAACCCTAGACCTACTATTGTTTCTTGTTCTCCCAACATGGTCAATAGAGATACCTCTAGGTCATGCCAAAGAAGCTAGTGAACTGGGCAAAAGGAAAACTTAATGGGGGGGGGGGGCAGGGGAGGGAAGAATATGTCACTTTTTATTTAGAATCCAAGATAAAGGGGCTGGATCAGCTTGGGTTCAGAAAGCAACAGGATGTAGCAACAAAGATACAATACTTATGTGCAGATTTTATGTGGGAAGAAATTTTAAAACACTCTTAAAGACATAAAAGTAGACTTGAACAAATAGAAAGAAATCCCTGTCCTCAAATAGGATGGCCCAGTATCTTAAATATCTTGGAGTTATCAGTCCTTCCTCCATTAATGTGATCCCAACACAAATATTAATAAGCCTTTTTCTGGAGCGAGGCAAGTTGATAGTAAGGTTCATACAGAAAAACAAAACATGTAAGAATAGTCAGGAAAACACTGGGGGAAAAGAGCTCCCTACAAGATATCACAATGTACTGTAATGCCTCAATAATTAAAACAGTGGAATTCAGGCAGGTGGATATGTAGATCAATGGAACAGGATAGAAAGTAGAGAAATAGACCCAAATATATGTGGAGGTTTAGTACACGGAAACTGTATCTCCAATTACTGAGGCAAATAATGGACTTTTAAATAAATGTGGTGAGCATCACTTCATAGCCATATATGAGAATCAACTCCACATGGATAAAGAATGAAACCCACCAGCATTCGGAGAAAATATGAATGACTTTCTCTGAAACATAGATGTGAGGCCATACAACTCAAAATCCAGATACAATAAAAGAAAAGATAACTTAAACTACCTAAAAATAAAATATATTTGTATAGGAAATTTAAAAAATCATGATAAAGCCACAAGACACCTGGGAGAGGGGGCACATTTGAAACATGGAACACCATTAAAGGGCGAATCCTCCTAACATAAAAAGTAACCAGCCAAGGGAGTGAGCATACTTCTATAGCTTTCTCCTAGCTTATCATTCAGTCTGCACCCACGGTTTTGTACAGAGGCCACACTAATGAGCTTGCTGTTGGGTTGGTCTGATTAAACATCTCATGGCCACTCTGTTGTTATTTTTTGCTGTTGTACTTTCACTCCCGGGGCCCTGCGTGATTTATGTGTTTGGCCAGATCACATTCTGTGCTGGGTTCTGCACCTGGTGTTTTCCTGGACCAGCAGAGATGACTGGTTTGCTGGGCTCTCATTTTGCTGAGGATGGGCTCCTTGTGAGATCCGCTCCTGCGTGGGTGGTAAAAGGCCCAGGGAAGGGGGGTGGGCAAAAGGGCTCCTTTAACAGATTAATCCATTCCAAAATACACCTAGTTTACAGTTTCAGGGATTTCCAGGTGCTATTAGACACAGAGGGTCCTTTATGGTGTCCCAACAGGAATGGATAAGTTTTCAAAGGAAGGGGATAAAATAAATACGTTTTAGGTCATAGATATCTAAACCAAATCTTTATTTTCATCTTTGTTACTTGAGGAATCATAGTTGAATGCACAGAGGCTAAATCTCATTGTCGTCCAATTCATTAAAGTGTCATGAATGTACAGCCGGATGATAATGATGTTCTGGAATGAGAGAATGTTCTGGAAGATTAAAGGAATAGTGCCAACATTGCCCACGTCTACCCCCTTCTGATAACCAGAGATTCATATTCACATCTGGACAGATGAATGCATTTTTTCCAAGTGTATTCTTGCAGATCTTTGGTCTGGATCCTGAGCTAGATGGACCCACCACTGACCTGCTGATGCTACTACAACAGCACTTGGCATTGGCAGAGGGCTTTCTGCTTTCTGAAAGCACTTCCATGTCTCTGATCTCATTTGATCTTCACATGGCCCTGTGGAACTCCCAGGGGATGATACCAGAGGCCCCTTTTGGCAGATGAGCTAACTGGGGCTGAGAGAGACTAAGAGACATAGAGAGATAGCCAAATGAAGGACCCTGGGTTAGCAATTAGGGAACCTGGGAAAAATGCCAACTTGGCCATTTTATGAGCATCAGTCCATAAAGGTTTCTGAGTCTTCACACCAGCTTTGAAATGAGAGGTTTGCACAAGTTGGTGCTTGAGGGCCGCCCCAGGGTTACTGCTCCAGGATTTTATCACTCGTCAGACTTCATCAGGAATGAGTCAGCGGAAGAGACACAGTATACAAGCCTCTTGAGCTGCAAACTTCTTCCCCTTCGTCTATCCCTCACAGTGCTGAACTAAGGACTCACTTGGGATGGGGGTAGACTTGTCCCTTCCACAGACTACAGATGGAAAGAATAAGCTCTCCTGTTGGATTACAGGACATTTCTTAAGTGTATTTTATTTTTTTGTATTCTTTTTCCCAATTCTTCCTATGTGTCTCTTCATTTTCCAGCTTTATTGAAGTACTAGAGGCCCAATACACAAAATTCATTCAAGGGGCTTGGCCCTCACAGCTGCGGTAGCTTGCCTCAGCCCTCACAGCCCCAGCTTCATCCGGAAGGTTTCTGGAAGGTCATTTGGCTGTCTGGTCTAATTAGCATATTATACTTTTATTATTATAGACCAGAAGCCAGGTGCACAAATTCATGCACTGGTGGGGTCCCTTAGCCTGACTGGCAATTGGGGTTGATTGGGGCCAGCTGGCTAGGGCAGTGGTCGGCAAACTCATTAGTCAACAGAGCCAAATATCAACAGTATAGTGATTGAAATTTCTTTTGAGAGCCAAATTTTTTTAAACTTAAACTTTTTTCTAATGCCACTTATTTAAAATAGACTCGCCCAGGCCATGGTATTTTGTGGAAGAGCCACTCAAGGGACCAAACAGCTGCATGTGGCTTGTGAGCTGCAGTTTGCCGACCTCTGGGCTAGGGGGAGGGACTGTGGGAGGTTGACTGGCCATGGGAGGTTGGCTGTGGGAGCACACTGACCACCAGGGGGCAGCTCCTGTGCTGAGTGTCTGCTCCGTGGTGGTCAGTACGTCATCTGTCATCTTAGTGACCAGGCGACCGGTTATTCGGTTGACGAGTCACTTAGGCTTTTATACATATATTTTACATACCTTAAAGTTCACCCATTGTAAGTGTATAATTCAATGCTTTGTAAATTTATAGCTTTGTCAGTCATTACCACAATCCAGGTTTAGAACTTAACTTAAAAATTTCCTTTGTGCCCACCTGTATCAGTCTCTACTCCCTTCTCCAGCACCAGCCAACCACTGATATGCTTTCTGTCTCTATAAATTTGCCTAGACATGCATATAAATAAAATTATACAATATGCTTTCTTTTCCATTTGAGTTATTTAACTCATATGATGTTTTCAAAGTTTATCCATGTACTACGTATCAGTACTTCATTATTTTTTATTGCCAAATAATATGCCATCATATCGGTATACCACATTTTGTTTATATAGTTATCTGTTGATGGATATTTCCACATTTTAACTATTTTCAGTAATGCTACTATGAACACTCATATGCAAGTCTTTGTGTAGACATGCTTTTTATTTCTTTTGGGTTTATTCCTGGAAGTAAAAATGCAGGGTTGTTTTCCAGTATTTGAGTCTCTACTTTTAGCCTTTATACTGGAATTAAATATTCATACAAAATATGTGAGAGAGTAAATGTCGAACCTGTTTTAATAAGTTTTTATCAAAAGCCTGGAAGTTTTTATTAATAAGTTTTAATATAAAAGTATAATCTGCCTTAAAGTAATATAATCATACAGAGTAGTGGTTATTATTGTTTGAAGGTGTCCTCCCAAAATTCATATGTTGAAGTCCTAACTTACTTACTACTTCAGAAGTTATATTTGGAGATAGGGTCTTTAGAGAGGTAATTTGGTTAAATGAGGTCATAGGATGGGGCCCTAATCTAATAGGACTGGTGTCCTTATAACAAGAGGAAGAGACACGAGGGTCTATGCACACAGGGGAAAGACCATGTGAGGTCACAGCAAGAAGATGGCCATCTGCAATCCAAGAAGAGAGGCCTCAGGAGAAACCAAACCTGCCCACACCCTAATCTTGGAAATCTAGCCTCCAGAACTGTAAGAAAATTAATTTTTGTTGTTTAAGTCACCTGATCTATCTTATTTTGGTATGGCATCCTTAGCAAACTAATACATATTTTAAGAAATTTGCTTTTCAGTGCCCTTTCACACATTGTATTTTTCTAGTTAAACTGAACACTGTTGTCCCTCATGACCCCTTTCATGGCTGGCCTTTCCCTGTTCCTTTCATGGGGGTGTGCTCCTCCCTGCATCTCTCTAGTTCACAGTCACATCCCCAGTTACCCTCCATAGCAGCCCAAAAGTCACCTTCTCCATGAACTTCTCCTCCCATTTGCAAGTCATTCTCCTCAGAACTCCCCACCTATTTCTCTGCATTTTTATGGTTTTCTACTTTGTATGACAGCTGCTGGGTACATCTTATCCCTTGTTCCAGACTAAGCTCCCATAGATAGGGAAAGGTGGTGTTTGTGTTTATTATCTTTCTTATTTAACCTCTGGCCCAGTATCTGACATAAAGTCAGAATCATTTTAATGAATTAAAACTAACAACTCCAGCTACCAAGATATTGATGAAGTTTAAAAACTTTGTGAAGACATAAGATACTGGTAGTCAAGAATAGGTAGAAAGAGTATGGTAAAAAATGTGAGAATAGTAGAGTGCATACTACTAGTGACTTTTGGCCAAGTTATGTCCCCTCTCCACGCCTCGGTTTCTTTATCATTGAGATCCAGGGAAGAACAGGGAAGGTCTCTTCTATAGTGAATGTTTTACACCTCTGTAGCTCTTGGTGAATTCTGCAGGATTATTCCCTTTGAAGTGCCCCCTCTCCCAGTTATGTGGCTGGCTGATGAAGTTCAAAATCTGAATTATGCTACAACTCAATTAAAATGGCTTAAAATAAATTCCAAGTTTCTGTTTTCCATGTAAGAACTTTTCCAAATATGTAGAAGTTAGAAATGCTAATCATTGCCTTCTGAAGAGGGAAAGAAAATAAAAGAAACTTCATCACTCTCCTTTTGATGAAGAACAATTTTAAAGAAATGCACACACACACACACACACACACACACACACACACCACAGCTTGGAATAATAGAGCATCATTTTCAAATCAGACCCCACCAGGAGAAGGGTTAGTGTGGGAATTGCACTATAAAATAAAATAGGGAAATTCCCCAAATGACAAGAAAAAAAGAGCCTGTGTGGTAAATAGCCCAGAAGGGGCAAGTACTTCTGTACAACTGGCCTCTGGCTTTCTTGGCCCGAGTCTTTTCTCCTCCCGTGGGCTTTTTTAACTGTGTTCTTTATTCTCCCTACCACAGTCTCCAAGGATTTGTAGAGCTTTATTTTTTTTTAGGCTGAGCACAGACAAAAATTCTTTTCCCCCTTTCCTTTCACTCAGGAAGTTTTTTAAAACAACAACTGAAAACAAGCAAGAGACAAAGTGAAGAATGGAAGAAAGAACTGGGCTGAAAATCCAGTGTATGGGTTTCCGAGCCCAAGGCACTGAAATCCTTCAGCCAGATTCCTGAGAAGATCTGCACAGGACAATTGGATTGCTCATACAGGCATAGGTTTAGAGAGGAGCTTTCAAATCAGTAACAGTGGTGGAATAACAGAGAAACCATCAGGAAAAGGGCATCTCTTCCCTCGGACCAGAGCAAGAAGTCAATCAGGGGTTTGTTGAATCTGTAAACAAATTGTGCAGGTCGTCATTCAGATGGTAATGAGTTGTGCTCAGATAGATTGCCAGAGCCAGATGGGAAGGGAGGATTTCTCTGTGGTCAGGGCGGAAGGAGAGTAGGGCTTTGCTTCTCCAGTCTAACCCTCTCCAGCTGCTCACCAACCAGATGCATATATAAGAGAGAAATTGCAACCTGACTTTTTTCACAGCCAATCTCCACCATGGCTGTGGGCCTTAGGCAGCTGGCTCAGGAAGGAACAGCATGAGCCAGGTGAGAACCAGGGCTTCCCCAAGTCCTGTCTTTTCATCAGCAACAACCTGGATTCTGGCTCGCCATCAGAGGCCAGTCACTCAATATATTTCAACAACACCTTGGCTTAGATTCCAAATGCCCTTAAATCAAGCCAGTCTCAAAAAGCGGCCAGCTTAGACTGTCTTGTCTTCCATTGTCTAAATTAAATTTAATCAAACTGTTCTAATTAAATTTCTCACCATCTTAGCGCATGTGGTCTGGGAGTTAGATGTAATTTGATGTATTAAAGTAAATGTACTGCTGAGTGAAATCTGTATCTGTTTCATAAGGTTTGTTGGTCTGTCAATGGTTCGCTCTGAAGCTTCATCAGGAGAGGGTTTTCCCCCTTCATTCTTTCCTCCTAACGTTAGCCGTGTAGCTCCCTGTTCCAGCTCCTCCCTCTATAGCTCCAGCTCCAGTTCTCTCAGGGGACACTCCAATGGGAGCCCAGCAGCAGCAAGGCCAGAGATGGAGGAAGAGAGCCAAAAAGGCCAAAGGGACTATGGAGGGAGGAGGAGCATGAGGGAAACCAGAGAGGAAGGACAAGTTCAAACTCAAGAGGAAAGGTTGAGAACTCTTCCACCATCTTCTGGATTTTTTGTTTAGCCTGAGTATTTCATAGTAAGAGTTTGTGTCTGCTAATGGACTAGACCTTCCCCAGCCTTACAGCCATTAGGATATCGGGGTGACATGAGGTTATACGCTAACTACTACAGTGAGGAGGGTGAGTCTATTGTCAGCTAACCCATCACTTCCCTATGTATGTTGACCTCGTTCTCCTCTCCTTCATTCGGCCCTTTTACCATAGCAGCTTCTTGGGAGGAAATTTCACTTTCATTATCCACCCTATAACCCCCAGGAAGCATTGTGATCGACTTTCTTTGGGTAATGCAGGAACAACAGTCCCCGAAGTCCACTGACCACAATAAGGGCAATGGCGTGGTTAGTATGGGAGGCTGCTGAGAATAAAGTGGGCTGAGTAACTCAGTACCAGATGAAAAGTAGAGGCTGAGGAGTGTGAGCTTTTAACAGTACATGACAGGGAACCATGCTGGGTTCCTATTTAGAGGTGGGCCATGATACAGTGACACTAAGGGAGGTATTTAGGTTTTATAAGAGGAAGACATAATTGGAAATGCATATGCAAAAAATGAACTTTGAGCTTATTCTCACTTTATATAAAAATTAACTTAAAATAGATCAGAGATCTAAATGTAAAACTAAAACTACAAAACGTCTAGAAGAAAACACAGAAAGAAACTGTTGTGACCTTATCTCATGCAAAGATTTCTTAGCTCTGACACCAAAAATAAGATCCATAAAAGAAAATATTGATGAAGGAGACTTTGCCAAAATAAAATAATTCTGCTCTTCGAAAGACACTGCTTAGAGAATGAAAAGACAAGCCAGACTGTGAGAAAATATTTGTAAAACGCATCCGATAAAAGACGTCTATCCATAATATATACAAAGCTCTCAAAACAACAATAAAGCCTAAACTGGTTTGGCTTAGTGGATAGATAGAGAGTCGGCCTGTGGACTGAAGGGTCCCAGGTTCCATTTTGGTCAAGGGCACTTACCTTGGTTGTGGGCACATCCCCAGTGGGGGTGTGCAGGAGACAGGTGATCAATATTTATCTCTCATCGATATTTCTAGCCCTCTATCTCTCTCCCTTCCTCTCTGTAAAAAAATCAATAAAATATATTTTAAAAACAACAACAATAAAAACCAGGGTAAAAGACTTGAGTAGATACTTCACCAAAGGAGCTATATATGGGCAGTAAATAAACATACAGGAAAGGATGCTCCCCATAATTAGCCACTAGGGAAATGCACATTAAAACCAAAGTGAGAAACTACT
The DNA here is from genome assembly GCA_027563665.1 of Antrozous pallidus. NCBI lineage: Eukaryota > Metazoa > Chordata > Mammalia > Chiroptera > Vespertilionidae > Antrozous > Antrozous pallidus. The sequence continues at coordinate 97,317,214 of CM050511.1, read as the reverse complement.
ACACATCTATTAGAACAGCTAATAAATAAAAATAAAACACCCTGACAGCACAAGTGCTCGTGAAGATATGGAGCAACCTACATAGTTTAAGTGGGACTGGAAAATGGTCCAGCCACTTGGGAGAGCAGTCCGGCATTTCTGTTTTGTACAGAGAGAGATGTGAGATGTTATGGTCCATTCTACAACCTCAGGGTTAATGGCTGAGAAGTGGTAAATATAGGTGATACACTGAAGCAAAAATTAATGAGACTTAATATCTAGTTAACTATTATTGATTATAAAAGAAAGGAATATTGGTTAGATTAAACGGCTGTTCAGCAAATATTCACTCCATTCCTTCTTCTCTACTTCACAGGTGGGAAGGGGGACTAGATTCTCTTGTCTCATTGACATTGAGCTTGGACTTACGATTGGTTCCAAAGAGAGATTTTCATTGGTTTGGCAAATATATGGACCCAATGGAATCCCTATCAAAATCCCAATTTTTATAGGAAATTTTTCACAGAAATGATCCTAAAATTTTTATGAAACCATTAAAGACCCCAAACAGCCAAAGCTAATAAATGTACTCAAAATATTTATTTTATTTTACCAATATTGGTAAAAAATGAATAAGTAAGATGTGGGATATCCAAGAGAGAATTCTCTAAACTGAGAAGTGAATCTGAATTCAGGTGGAGGTACTGAACTTGGTGTAACAGAATCAATTCTCATGGAGGTTAAAGCTGTAAGAGGCTGTGCATTAAACAGAAAGTGTCTAAGCCAGAAGAAGTGTAGAAAAAGTAGCCAAAGGTAAGGAAGGATAGGCCCTTGGGGTGGTCTAGCGCTGGAGGGAGGGAGGCCTGAGCGGGAGTCTGTGGAGGAGGAAGAGAAGGAATGATTGAAGAGGGAGGAGGAGAGCTGAGACCTTGTTGGGTCACACAATCCTAGGGAGGAAAGTGTTTCCAGGAGTGAAGGGTCAAGAGTATCAACTGCAGTGAAGAGGCCAAAAAAGAATTTCTCTTGAAACGAAGTCATTGGTGACCTTAGAGAGGCCTTCTAGCATGTGAAAAATTATTTTGATTAATCTCAATCAGAAAATATCTAGAGATAATTGAAACAATACAGAAATTAGTAAACTAGAGAGGTAGCTCTCTCCCTTTAAGGCACCAAACACAACTGAGAGCAAACTTTGGCTTCTAGGGTAATTGTCAAGAAAATGTTATGAAACTGGATACATGATCATCCTTTTAGAAACAGGAAGAACTAGAAACCATCACCTCCCTCAGATACTCTTGTTTTCTTTCATTCTTTCCCCCTTTGGAAACAAAGAAAATAGCCACAGAGAATTCTAGCAGAGAAAACATATATTTCCATCTAAGCCAGTGGTTGGCAAACTCATTTGTCAACAGAACCAAATATCAACAGTGTAACGATTGAAATTTCTTTTGAGAGCCAAATTTTTTAAACTTAAACTTCTCCTAAGGCCATTTCTTCAAAATAGACTCGCCCAGGCCGTGGTATTTTGTGGAAGAGCCATACCCAAGGGGCCAAAGAGCCGCATGTGACTCTCGAGCCACAGTTTGCAGACCACGGACTAAGCCAAGTATTTGGGAAACAAATACTAGTTTCACAGTATTAGTTCAAATACTAGTTCACAGCGGCACTAGCCTTTATAAATAACACCTGGCTATCAAGAAGAGCCTTGGACGTGGGCTGGGTCTCACACGACAAATTGATAGTGCAGAATAAAACTTGCTGGTAAAAAATGAACCTGGGGTCCTACTTTAATAGGGACTATTTACTTGGCCAAATGTAGTATTTAACCAAAGAGTGGTTGTGGAGTCTGAGGGATTCGTTTATCTGATAGAGAGGAAGAAGCCAAGGTTTACTGAGTTCTGTGACAGACGCTAAAGTAGTGATAAGAACACCCTGTGTTTCCAAGTAAACTGTCTTGGTAAGCGGCTGACTCCAGACACACAGCTGGCAAACTCTGAGAAAGGACTTTGTTCAAACAACAGTAAGAAATTCTACAGCCTAATAAATACTGCAGGGAGAAAGGAGTTAGAAATAGTGATAGTTTAAAGTTCAATTATAATGAAATTATTAGTAACTTAATAGGAATAGAGAAGGAAACAAAACAGTGACTCCTTAAAAGGGATCGACCGAAATATCCCAGAAGAGCGATATAACATGCCCGTTTTTTTTTTTTTTTCCTCTTTGGTTTCTTATCGTTATAAATGATGGACTATCAAAGCAACAGCAAACCCATTAATCAAGACTGTAAACAATTAAAATCTTTTTCCAGATCCGGGAAAGCATCGGAATGATCGAGATGGTGCCAAAAAAGGGGGACATAAATTTCAGCCGGCTCTCTGGATCTGGGAAGTGTTTAGGCTCCGCAGCCAAAAAGTCAGGGAGCAACACGTCCCAACGAAGCTGATAACAACTGACCATCAATTAGAACTGAAGCCAACTATCAGTCTCGAGAAATGTCTCGGCTACTCAGCTAAGAGCCAGAGAGCCAAAGGTCCACGTTGGGTTCATGATAATTAATCATAGGCAGAGCCACTGCCGAGGAAAAGACCCTATTAATGAAGGGGTGCCTTTGAGAAGAAGCAGCTCCGAGAGAAGCTGGCAGGGACACTCCCAAGGAAAGAGAAGAGAAGACAGGGACCTGGCCATGCTGCCTACAGGCTCAAGCCAAGCCGGAAGCCATGGAATTAATAATCACATGCAACAAATTCTGGCATTAAGAGGCAAGACATCTGATAACTGATCTTTACTGCAAGGATTTTTTTTTTTTAATGGGACTCTGGGTTTTGAATACCATTGAAATAGGAAGAAGTTACATGAAGGAGAGCAAGGGAGCAGCAATGGAGATTAGTAAAATTAAAGGTATCCGAAGGAAAATTAAATGCTGACAGCACCAAAAATCAGTCACCAAGTGCAAATACATAAAAATGACAGATGTGACTGTGGGAAGGGACCCCGTAGAGACAGTTAGGAGAGATTTAAGAATTGAATGTCATATGTAAATGAATGCATACTGATATTTAAATTCATTTCTGCATCTATAAGAAGGCACTTTTCCTATCTAATCAGAGAAGGCACAGGTACCTTTATATGCACACATCCATCTTCCTTATAGCATCATATGTCAGGGATTCTAGTCTGAACCCTGTTTTCACATTGTAATATCTCTGAAGTCAGGGTGTATCTTACAAACACATGTCACAATTTAATTAGAAACACTTTTATTTCCTTACTAGAGGCCCGGTGCATGAAATTCATGCACGGGGGACAGGGGATGTCCCTTAGCCCAGCCTGCACCCTCTCCAATCTGGGATCCTTCGAGGGATGTCCGACTGCCCATTTAGGCCCAATCCTATCAAGATTGGGCCTAAACGGGGGATCAGACATCCTTCTCACAATCCAGGACTGCTGGCTCTAAACTGCTCACCTGCCTGCCTCCTTGATTGCCCCTAACTGCTTCTGCCTGCCAGACTGATCACCTGCTAACTACTACCCTACCAGCCTAATTGATATCTAACTGCTCCCCTGCCAGCCTGTTTGCCCCCAACTTCCCCCCTCTGCTGGCCTGGTCACCCCTAACTGCCCTCCCTTGCAGGCCTGGTCCCTCCCAATGGCTCTCCCCTGCTGGCCATCTTGTGGTGGTCATCTGTGTCCACATGGGGGCAGGATCTTTAACCACATGGGGCAGCCTTCTTGTGTGTTGGAGTGATGGTCAATCTGCAAATTACTCTTTTATTAGATAGGATAGAGGTCTGGTGCATGGATGGGGGTCAGCTGGTTTGCCCTGAAGAGGTCTCAGATCAGGGTGGGGGTTCCCTTGGGGGAAGGGACGGCCTGGGCAAGGGGCCTGTGGAGATTTGCAGGCTGGCCACGCCCCCCAGCAATCCAAGCGGAGGCCCTGGGATCTGGGATTAATCTATGTCTACAATTGAAACTTTGTAGCCTGGAGCGGAGCCAAGCCTTCTGGTCACTTTGTGGAGGCAGCCATTTTTGTTTGAAACTTTGTAGCCTAGAGTGGAAGCCTAGGGCAGCAATGGCAGGCTGAAAGTTTGGCTTTTTCTGTTGCCAGGGAAACCCAAACCTCTGTTCTCTCCAGCTCAGTGGCTGCCATTTCTGTATCTTTTATAATTGAAACTTTGTAACATTGAGTGGAGGCCTAGGCCACTGGAAAGCTTGGTTTCCTCTGTTGCCGGGAAAACCCAAGCCTTCCTCCTGCTCTCAGTGGCATCAGGCATCTTGGTTGGGGTTTATTTGCATAATCTGCTCCTGATTGGCTGGTGGGCATGGCTGGTAGGCGTGGTAAAGGTATGGTCAAATTTGCATATTACTCTTTTATTAGATAGGATTGGTACCAAACAATGACATTTCTTACAATTAATGTCTTAGAAGGAAGACCCCACCCCTCACCCTATGGGGTCTGAAACACAGAAAGCTGGGGTGTGCCCGAGGGCCAGCGATGCATACAGAGTTAAGAAGTTCCAAGAATGGTTTGCCACGTGTCTAAGACAGGGAACAGGGCCACTTTGGCCCGACTCTGGCATCCTTGCATGTGGTACCTTTTGTGAGCTTGCCAAGTCACCCTGTACGGAGCACAGGTTCCTTCTGGGAGCATAGGGGAGGCGTCAGTCTGCCCTTAGATCCTTTCCTCACACTGTATACCTGTACTGAGTGTAAGGACTCATTAAGTCTCATGACAACACAGTAGAGTTGGCACTATAGTACCCTCTCCATTTCACAGACGAGGCACTGCGGCTGCAGCAGGGCGAGCCAAGGCCATGCTGCTAACTGGTGTGAAGGCCAATAGCTGGACGCAGGTCCGTGTGGCTGCAGAGCCCACACATCCCCCCGACTCGACTAAGAACAGCCTTTGGACAAGAAACAGTCTTGGTGATGGGCAAGGACTGAGTAGGAGAGGAGGAGACTGAAGAGAATGGACATACTTGATTTTAAGCAAGAGGAATGAGTAGAGCTAAGGAAGCTGCTCAGCCTTGACCTCAGGTACCATCTATAATTGAGAGTTTTCAATCCATGAATGTGATGATGGGGCATTCAACTCTGAGCATTCTGCTTCTATAGGCTGGTATCCAGGCCTCAGGAACCTGAATGAGTGAGTGTGATTTAATTCCTGGGATTCAGATGGTATGTAATAAAATCCGTACCACTTTTCCATCACTAAAAGATGCAAATTTCATTCCTAGAAAAGTTGATTAAAATTCTCAGGGTTTTATTTATCTAAAGAAGGAAGGAACCATGAGAGTGCTATATTCAAATCAGAACTCCGTGTGTGTGTGTGTGTGTGTGTGTGTGTGTGTGTGTGTGTGTTTTCAGAGAAGTGAACCATTTTAAAAGCTGTAAAACATAATTACTCGGGTAGGCTTTGAACATGTGTGATATCTCACAAATACCACTCTGATATATCTAGGTCATGTTTACATATTTTAAGACACATTAGGGTAATTTCCATTGGTGGGCAAATGTGTCTCCCCACCTCCCCCCGCCACACACACACAATTCTATGTAAATGGTAATTTTAAGTGCATAAGTACATTTTTGGTTAAGAAGAACATCACTGTCACTTAATATATTACTGGTGATCTACACAGATGTTGTTTATGTTTGTGCTTTATGTAAATTGCCTTTCAGTGCAGAAGAAATGTATACATAAGATTTAAACTTGCTATGTTTTACATGTTTAGTTTGCGTAGTTTGTTTATATTTCACAGAAAGCAAATACAGGGAAACATATTGCATCAAGCTTTAAATAAAATGCCCAGAATTTGTTAACCTTTCCAAACGCTGAGGGGTTTTAAGGAGACAAGTTAAGAAGAGGGTGTGTCCCATGGCACTCGGTGCACGCCAGGTCCTGCAGTTGGCTGGTCTTTCCTGCTCGCTCCCGGAAATCCTTCCCACCAGCATTTCTTTGCTCTCTCTTCAGATCCCACTCCATCTCAGTGTGTTCCCTTACCCGTATCAGTTTCCTGTGGCTGCTATAACAAATTACTATGAAATTGGTAGTTTAAAACAACAAAAAGGTATCCTCTTACAGTTATGGAAGCCAGAAATCGGACACCAGTTTCACTGGGCTGAATCCAGGGCGCACTCCCTGCAGAGGTGCCAGGGTAAAATCCTTTCCTTGCTTTTTCCAGTGTCTGGTGGCTGCTGGCCATTCTTGAAACGTGGCCCCAACATTCCAGTCTCTGCCTCCGTGTCACATTGTCTCTCTTCTTCTCGAGTTAAATCTCCTTCTGCCTCTCTTTCATAAGGTCCCTGGTGAATAGATTTGATCCCACTCAAATAATCCAGGATAATCTCCCCATATTAAGATCTTTAACTGGGATCTTTTCTTTATAACATTTGTAGGTCCCAGGGGTTAGAACCTGATATCTGTGGGTGGCTAGTATTCAGCCCACTACACTCTATTCTTCTAAACCATCTCAAATGCCTTTTTTCCCATGAAGTGGGAAAAATGGAAGAAGCTCTGAACTGGGAACCGGAAGACCTAGACTTTAGTTCTGACTTGGAACTAACTCTGTTCTAGAGCACTGTCTGTTTCTGAGGGAAGAGGATACATTTAGATTTTCTTACTTTGGTATGAATTTCGGTTGGAGACCTGAGTGATTTGGTGACTTATTTCTGGTTATTTTTCTTCACTATTTTAACACCCTTTAAAGATGAGCATCTCATGCAAATCAAAATGACAATGCAGTACCATCTCACACCTGTCAGAATGGGTATCATCAACAAATCAACAAATGACAAATGCTGGCAAGGATTGCTGGTAAGGATGCAGAGGAAAAAGGAACCCTCATGCACTGCTGGTGGGAATGCAGACTGGTGCAGCTACTGTGGAGAACAGTATGGAGTTTCCTCAAAAAACTAAAAATGGAACTCCCATTTGAACCAGTGATCCCACTTCTAAAAATATATCCTAAGAAACTAGAAACACCAATCAGAAAGGATATATATACACACCCCTATTTTCATAGCAGCACAATTCACCATAACTAAGATTTGGAAACAGCCTAAGTGCCCATCAGTAGATGACTGGATTAAAAAACAGTGGTACATCTATACAAGGGAATACTATGCTATGGTAAAAAAGAAGGCATTCCTACCATTTGCAACAGCATGGATAGAACTGGAGAACATTATGCTAAGTGAAATAAGCCAGTCAGAGAAAGATAAATATCACATTATCTCACTCATTTATGGAATATAATGAGCAACAGAAACTGATAAACAAAAACAGATCCAGAGACAGAGAAAGATCAATCAGACTGTCAAACCTCAGAGGGAAGGTAGGGGAGGGTGGGGGTAAGAGGAAGAGATCAACCAAAGGACTTGTATGCATGCATATAGGCCTAACCAATGGACACAGACAACAAAGGGGTGAGGGCATGAGTTGGGGGATAGGTGTAATAGGGGTATAAGGACACATATATAATAACTTAATCAATAAAGAAATAAAAAAAATAAAGATGGGCATTTCAGGCAGTTCTGCAGATGGCCAACCCTTGTTCTTGGTCTTTCCAGAAGCTGGGAGTGGTGTTCCCGTGGCTGCTTCAAGTATCTTTAGAGGAGTGTATTTTCCTTCTTCTCTCTCATCAACTGTTGACTGATGTTCAGAGTGACATTCTCAAATTAGGAAATGGATGGTCCGGCCAAATACTACTTTATGCTGATAAATGCTTCAGAATGGGAATGATATTTTAAAATGTTATTCATGTTATTATGATATGTGTTGTTTAAATGTTATTCATGAAGAAGTGATAGCATGGTTCTTTATCTAGAGAGATAAACAAACAGATGAACAGATGAACAAAAAATATCTCTGCATCTCTCTTTAGTTCTTTCTTAGGATTTCCACCTCTCTGCTTACATTGTCCATCTGTTCTTGCATGCAGTCTACTTTATCCATTCGAGTCCTTAGCGTATCAATCATAGTTGTTTTAAATTCCTGTCACAATTCCAACAGCCCTGCTACATCTGGTTCTGATGTGCTATCTTTTTAAATTGTTTGTTGCCTTTGGTATGCCTTCTAATTTTTTTTCTTGATAGCCAGACTTGATGTTTCAAATAAAAGAAACTGCTGTAAATAGGCTTCAGGAATATGGTGAGGTGTAAAGGGAGGGGAAGCATTCTGTAGTTGTGTGATGAGTTGTGTCTTTTTAAAAATATATATATATTTTATTGATTTTTTACAGAGAGGAAGGGAGAGGGATAGAGTCAGAAACATCGATGAGAGAGAAACATGGATCAGCTGCCTTTTGCACACCCCCTACTGGGGATGTGCCCACAACCAAGGTACATGCCCTTGACCGGAATTGAACCTGGGACCGTTCAGTCCTCAGGCTGGCGTTCCATTCACTGAGCCAAGTCGGTTTCCGGCGAGTTCTGTCTTTTTTAAAGAATATATATATTTTATTGATTTCATAGAGGAAGGAGAGGGAGAGAGAAAGAAATATCAATGATGACAGAGAATCACTGATTGTCTGCCTCATTCATGCTCCCCTCAGGAGATTAAGCCTGCAACCGGGGCATGTGCCTTGGCTGGGAATCGAATCGTGACCTCCTTGTTTATCGATTGACGCTCAACCACTGAGCCATGCTGGCCCGGGGAGGCCTTAGTCTTTTGGTGACCTGTGCCCCTGAACCGTGACCTTCAATACTTTCTCCCTTTCGGTGGGAAGGATGGCTAGAGAGGTCTGAAGTAGTGTATTTCCTTTCTCCCACTTAGGAGACTAGACTTGGCTGAAGTTAGGTATTTCCCTTTCCCAGGGGAGGCAGACACTGAACATCCCAGCAGGTTGGGCTCTGGTTGGCCAGCTTCCCCTGAAGGCAGGCCTTGTCAGGAAAGACACAGTGCTCTGGCCCCTTCAGATGTGTCCCTTCCTCCTCTTCCTGCCAGAAGCCTGAGGGGGTTTTTTTCTGTGACATTTATTGTGGGAACCTGGTGGAGCTCCTGAAGGTAGATCTCAGTGTTGTGGGGGTGCCTTCTGACTGGGCACTCCTGGAGATATAACCCTCACACATGTCTGTACTCAACCAGCAATTGTGACTCTGGTTTCTTTGCTGATTTCCCATCATGAGTCTCTGCCCTGCTAAGTCACGACTCCTTGTATTTATCTGCCCCCTCTCCAGTTGGGGGCAGCTTTTGCTCTATGTCGGTCCCACTCTGTGTATCCACGAAGAGTTGTTGATTTTTCAGTCTGTTCAGTTTTATGTGTTGTTACAACAGGATGATGACTTCCACGCTCCTAATGTTCAGAACAGAAACTGGAAGTCTCCAGAGGGAAAAAGAAGCATTTCCAGTTCTGCCCGCATGGACCTGATTCGCTAGAGGGAAAGCCAAATGATAACCGACACACAGGGGCTGGAACCTCAAGTAATGGCGGACCGCCACCAGGCGGAAAACTAAAGTGACAGCAGAGGGCAGGACTGGATGGGGGGGCAGAGGGTAGATGTTGGGGGAGGAGGACTATTTACAATGGCCTGGTGACATGTGAGCAGGGCCTGGAGTGATGAAGCCAGACACATGAACACCGGGGAGGAGTTGCAGTTGGGGAACCTCAGGAACCTAATGGGATAGAGAAGGTATGACAAAAGCAGAGTGGGCTGGGAGCGGTGATCAGAGTGGAGAAGAAGACAGCATCCAGATTCCATAGGGCCCGAAGGTGTTAAATTGGGGCAAGAAGAGATGTAATCTGAATTGCACTTTCAGCATTTGTTGTAGTGTCACGTGGAGGATGGACTGTCGGAGGAAAAGGTGGAAGTTGAGAGTCTGGTCAGAAGCCGCTGCAGCAGCCTTGTTGAGGGATGATGGTGCCTTGACTAGGGATGGAAGGAAGGTGTGGGAAATGGTCAGATTCTGAATATAATTTTAAAAGGGAATTGATGGAGTGGTTGTGGCGGTGTGAGAGAAAGAACAAAACCAATGAAGACCTCTAGTTTTCACCCTTCAGGAGCAGGTCCAAGTGGGGAGGGATGCCAAAACAAAACCAAGTATTGCCTCTTAGATAGTTAAGTAAAATGCAGAAAGGCTTTTGGATGAATCAGTCCAGGGAGGCTTCCATAATACAGATCTAATTTGGGGCATATCAATGTGATTTAAATCCATGGAATAAACATAGACATTTAAGCTGTGTTTCCCAATGTGACTACTAGTATCCACATGTGGCCATTAGGAGCTATTGAAATGTAGCTTGTGGGACTAAGGAATCAAACTGTATTTAATGTTAATTAATTTAAATTTAAATGTAAAATTTGACACTTGATTCAGTTATTGAAAACTTAAATGTGTTTGAAAAGTGTAGGTATCATTTTCAACTATAGATGTTATAAAATCAGACATTTCCTAGGAAATGGAGACTAATTATTTCCCATAAAAATATAGCATTTGAATTAAATGTGTGAAATATATGTATTAAATGTGTGAAATATATGCCATTTTTATTTCAAAGTCTTGGCCCAAAAATGTAAAATAATTCATTAATGATTTTAACATTGACTACACTTTGAGATGATAATATTTTGGATATATTGACATAATAAAAATGTTATGAAAATTAATTTCTACCTGTTTCTGTTTGCTTTAAAAAAAGGTGGCTACCAGAAGACTAAATATTACATATTTGGCTTGCTTTACATTTTTACTGGATAATGCTTAGCTAGACTAAAGGAGCGTGTAGTAAAAAAGAAATGTCTCTGGACTGAAGCCTTGGGCCACTCTAAGGTTTAGAGGATTGGGAAATAGGGCTGATTCTATGAAGAACCTCAAAAGAGGCAACCTCAGAGGGAGACCAACCAGGACAGGGGGTGTTCTAGAAACCACGAGAAGATAAAATACTGAGAAAGAGGCTATGTCAGAGGATGAGAAGAGGTTAGTACAAGGTAGCATGAGGATTAAGCGTTGGAATTAGCAGCATGGAGATGTAGTCACCTTGATGGTTCCGTGTGTGTGTGTGTGTGTGTGTGTGTGTGTGTGTGTGTACAGGTAAAGGGCTTAAAGGCTGATTGGAGTAGATTATAAAAAAAATCAAACAACTTACTTCTTCCAGAAATTTTGCCATGCAGAAGAGCAGAATAATAGAGCTGTTGAGGAATAGGTCTCAAAGAAGGATTTTTTAATTCAGTGGAAAATATATGTTTATGGTAGCTACTAGCTTTTTATTCCTGCTCAGCTTTTTGACATAAATAAATCATCTTGCAAATATCTGTTGGCTAGCAGGATGATTTAAATTTTATTTAATCAGAGTTGAGGAATGCTAAGAATTACAAATGAGGATCCTATGGGTTTTTTTCATTTTTTATTTGTATTAATTTCAGAGAGGAAGGGAGAGGGATAGGAAGATAGAAACATCAGTGATTCTATCAAAATGACATTTGATTTATTGATTGACTGCCTTCTGCACACCCCACCCCAGGGATTGATCCTGCAACCCCAGTATGTGCCCTGACCAGGAATCGAACTGTGACCTCCTGGTTCATAGGTCAATGGTCAACCACTGAGCCACGCCAGCTGGGCCTGTGTCTTATTTGGCCCATGAAATTGTTGCGAACAAAGAGGTCTAGGATTACCGAATCTGTTTTCAGGATTACTAAAATGACTAACCATGGATTGTATAGTTCCCTTAAACACAGAACTGTGACATCTGTGTTGCACGACCAGTGCATGGAATTTCAGACTTAGGTATGGAATACAAGTGCTAAGGTAGTAAGTGCTTAGTATAACTGAATGAGTGAAGTTATCTCAACATCCTGAAACACGGAAGGGATAGCAATACCCAAGAATTCACCAACAGATGGCACCATACTGTTTCCTATCTGAGTCTATATAGAGACAATGACATTCAATTCTTAAGCTCAAGTGCTGGTTAAGGGAGAAAATGGAATCCCTGGAAATATATTTTGTGACTTCAAATATTATAATTCAATAGTTAAAGCATGCTCATACGTGTGTATTTATTATAAGTGTCTGTGTTCCTATTGTAAGTCTGTTAGGTCAGATCTTAAAAGAAAGGGAATGAGAGTGACTTTAGATAAGGGAAGAGAAATATCCTCAGGTTATCATTATTAAAATGTTTGTGAGCACTAAGAAGGCAAGTTGTTAATTCATTCTCCTTAAGAGATTAATATATTCAGTGCCTATGAAACCAAGGGCATCTTGTATATGTTTGGAGCATGGGCATAATGCTTTAGAGCAGCAATTTTCAACCCTTTTCATCTCATAGCACACACACTAATTACTAAAATTCTGTGGCACACCAAAAATTAGATTATGTATTTTTTCCGATCTGATAAAAAGAAGGTATAACTTTGATCCATTCACACTGGACAGCTGTGTTGGCTGTCGCCATTTTTAAATTTGATAATCTAAAGGAAAAGAGGTCAGTGCCCCTGACTAAATAGTCAGGTACTGAATGTTTTAAAAACTCTTGGGGCACAGGGGGCGAAAATCGCTGCTTTGGAGAGGAGGGGCTGCCTTTTGCAGTTCCGGTGTGTTCAGACTGAAAGTGACAAGGGACATACAGTGTGCTTTTAAAGAAACCAAACCAAACAACCCCCTCCCCCCATGTGGCCTGCATATCCAAGTGTAAAATATTCTTCTGAGTGCCATATGTAAACAGTGCCCCCCCACCATGACCTCCAATTACTTTTATTTTCTGTAGCATTGGTTGCAGTTGCCATCATTTCCCATGCCCATTATTTCAGCTGCAGGCGTGAGACTGAGTGGAAGTGTCCTAAGGCCTTGCTGTGAAAAGCCAAGCCTGACAGTTCTGTAAGCATGGAGTCCTGGTCAGAGATGGGACAGCAGCAAAGCAAACAACCTCATGGTGTGATTTACCTAAAATTTGAGAAGAGGGCTGCTGCCACAGTGATTTTTTTTTTTTGTTTCATCAATAAGTCTCTACCTCAAATGTGGCTAGATCCCTGCAGATAAATGCTACTGGTCAAAGGTAAGCAAGTGGGTGTTTCCCAAGGGTCTGGGTCCTGCTATAGTGAAGCAGAACAGCAGACAACACCAGTGCCAGGCACCCCTCCCCTGCACCCCCACGTGAGCTTATGGCTATAGTTTTGGGAGGAACCAAGCAGGGCTAGTCTGGGCCTCTCTGGAAGATCAGTAAGATCCACCAGGTCCTTGTATATCTGACATGGCCAACACCTTGCCAGGAGAGTTATCACTAAATTTCTTGAGAATAACACCACTATGAACCTAAAAATGTGTGTACATAAGTCACTAAATATATAAATAGCATGTCCATTTTTCTCTCTGTGTTCTCTCCCACCTGAGCATACTCCTCAATTGCCTTTGTGGATTTCTCCATCCTCCATTAACTGACACTCACCTCAGGGCTTGGCAGCTCACTCATCCAGGCAATTACCCCTGGAGGGTGAGGATTCCAGACCATTCCCGAGCTCCCGATTCCTCCTTCTGCCTTCTGAACCCTCCTTTTGGATGTTCCATCAGTATCTTAAATGCACTGCGTGGGGGAAGAAAACACCTCATTATTGTCTTCCCAAATCCACTGCTCTTTGTCTTCGCGGTGTGTGTAAATTTTTCATATACAGGGTATTCTATTCTTTAAAAAAAGAATGACTCGGGTAAGTTATAAAGCATAATTTTATTTAATTTCTTTTTAAAATAGCTTTTATATATATTAGAGAGAAACGATAAGAGAGAGGGAGAGAGAGATAGAAACAATGATTGGCTGCCTCTTGTACGCCCTCTACTAGGGATGGAGCCTGAAGTCTGGGCGTGTGCTCTAATCGGTGACCTCCTGGTTCGTGGGTCAATGTTCAACCACTGGGCAACACTGGCTGGGCTATAAAACATAATTTGCAATATATATATATATATATATATATATATATATATATATTATTGATTTTTTTACAGAGAGGAAGGGAGAAGGATAGAGAGTTAGAAACATTGATGAGAGAGACACATGGATCAGCTGCCTGAGGCTGAGGCTCTATCCACTGAGCCAAACCGGTTAGGGCTAAAGTGTAATTTTAAAATAGTATTTCAGCCTTCATGTAAGTTAGGAATGAGCACATTAAGCAATATTATTGCATCTGTGCAGAACTTCACTGTCCCAACTTTCTGGCTCCTTCTCGAGTGTATTCATTTCCTGTTGGTGCTGTAACAGTGACCATGAATTCAGCAGCTTAAAGCAACATGAGTATATTATCTAATGGTGGTGGAGGTCAGAAGTGTCCAGTGGATCATCGGGCTGCATTCCTTCTGGGGCTCCAGGGGTAAGCTGTCCCCTTGCCATTTTGGCTTTTAAGGGCTGCCTGCATATCTGCTCATTGCCCTGTCCTCCACCTTTTCTCACTGCAGCTCACTCAAGGCTTGAGTGCAAATTCTGCTTGTGACCACTTGCTTGCCTTTGACCAGTAGCATTTATCTGCAGGGATCTAGCCACATTTGAGGTAGAGACTTCTTGATGAGACCAAAAAAAAAAAAAAAAAAAAAAATCACTGCGGCAGCAGCCCTCTTCTCAAATTTTAGGTAAATCACACCATGAGGTTGTTTGCTTTGCTGCTGTCCCATCTGTGACCAGGAAGAGTATTTAGCACTTTTCTTCACCTTGGAAATTTTCCCAGTGATGCATGATCCCAGTAATTCACAGAAAACTTTCATAAGACCCCCCTGCTTCATACTGGAGGACCAGGAAGAGTATTTAGCACACCATGTAGGACATGGATTTGTATCTGGACATGGCATTTTTCTATGGCCTGGCTATCATCCCAGATACACTTTGAAATATCTCCCTCAGCTGGGCCAAAGTAATTTCTTTGGGGGCCCGAAGAACTTCCTGCCCAGTCTGTTACTCTGACTCCATGCCTTCTAATGTATCCTCTACAGCATCACTAGGCTTAGAGACTAGAGGGGCCTTTAAAAATATAAGTATCATTGTGCCATCTCCCTGCCAAACACCACTTAATAGCTTCCCATCACACTCTGAATAAAATTAAGATTCTTTAGCATCGTATACACAGGTCTTCCTCTCTCTCTCTCTCTCTCTCTCTCTCTCTCTCTCTCTCTCTCTCTCTATCTCTATCTCGTTTCTCAGGTGCCCGACAACCCCTTAGCTCCAGTATTTTCAACGTCCTGACCTTTCACAGAATGTTCTCTGCACTCTTCCAGGACAGGATGATTTC
Source organism: Antrozous pallidus (assembly GCA_027563665.1). NCBI lineage: Eukaryota > Metazoa > Chordata > Mammalia > Chiroptera > Vespertilionidae > Antrozous > Antrozous pallidus. The sequence continues at coordinate 97,302,031 of CM050511.1, read as the reverse complement.
TGACAGCTACACTCTCAGGTCCCTATGCTTGGAAGTGCATTTATTCTTCTTCCCAAGAGTCTGCTTCAGGGGCCAGTCCTTTTTAAACCCATAATATTCAGTGAGAGCTAAATATTACACAAGTGTGAATGAAACAAGAAGTCTACAAAGTCAATTTTAATAGACTACACAACTAGTCTATTCCTACATTTTTTTAACTGCAGAAAAAAATATCCAAACATGAAAGCGCAATGCACTTGTGATCCTTGAAATCTGAGCTTTTTAATAAAAAAAGATGAAACTATGAAATGACACTCCCTCCAACACTAACACATTTAGACTGTCAGCCAGGCTAAGGTGTGTGTAATGTTCCTTGTGAGGGGGCTGGTTAAGATGCCTTTTTCTTTAGCTAATTGCAAGTCTGCCAGGTGACTCAAGACCTGTGTAGGCCCTGGGCTCCCCGGGTAGAACCGATTCAGTTTATTCAATTTCAAATTGTGTTAGTGAATTGAATAAGAATAAAAAAGATGATTTATTGAGGAAAAAGAAATCAACTTGAATTTTTGCATCATATAATAAAATAAATTAATTAACCAAATCTTTCCCTGTTCTCAGTGTGCAGCAGTCACCAGGAATGAGTAGACCACCCAGGGGATGGATTTAGACTCTGGAGGCGGCGAGAGCATGAGCGTGGAGCTGATCCATTTGGCTGTGTGGTCTTGGGCAAGTTGCTTATATTCCGAGTCTTCTCAGAGGATGCCTATGGCCATTAAACAAGGTAACACATGGCAAACACCTACCATAGTACCTAATAGAAAGTGGGAAACTAAAAACGATTCTGAAAGACCTTCCAGACCCATGAGTGTAACATAAAAATAACTGTCATTTTGTGACCTTTATATTCAGGGTATTTTTTTTTCAACCTCTAAGAATAATTTAATGAAAATAAGTCAATGTTCCATTTATTTAAAAAAAAAAGTGATCCTTAAGTTACCTTGAATGAATAAAAAACCCTAATGTTCACTAATTATCACCATTTTATACGAAGTTTTCTTAAACAGTGTTTCTTGTGTGAATAACTTATTTTTCCTTCTTATAATGAAACCGCTGAGGTCTAGCAATACCATCAAGATGCTAGAATATTTTCTTTCAATTAACTTAAATTATGTAATGTGAAAATGACTGTCGGCCAAGAGGCGGATGGCCGGTGTAGTTCTAGTGGGAAATTATATTTCACACGTCGGTTTATTTAGTTAGAATTTTCTTGGGGCAATAAAAATAGTGTTATATAGAAATCAGTTGTATCTAACCTCACACAAACTGCCATAAATGAGTCTTGCAAATTCTACATTGACTGACGGCGCAGAGTTCCCAGACGGCACCTTTACCGTAAAACAGGCTATATCAGAGCTGCTCCCAGTGAGCTGTGCATAGCTGCAATGCTCCAGATAACTGATTTAAAGTAACAGAACAGGAACATGTCAACTATTCGGGCTGGAACATTTTCTGATTGTATAATGCACTTATATTTTTCCGTCAACGGATTTTATGTGGATTAGGATGCAAACTTTTCTTCATGTCTCATGATAAGGAACGCAATCCAGATCTTAGGATTTGAATTATTCCCTTTATGTCACTCCTGAGTTCACTTTCCTACATATAAATTTGCAGACAACACAAGACATGATACTTTCAATGACCTGTCTCAGGACTTTGTTCTGGCAGGAATACTGTCCAGATTGGCAAAGGTGGAGGTCTCAGTAGAGACCCCAGCACTACCTCCTCCTCTGGCCATTCATACAGAGTCTGCCAGGATCGGGCCTCTTCCATTCCATGGGCAACTGGGAGAGGAGCTCAGGGGGCTAGTGGTGGTAGTGGTCGGGGTGGGGGTGGTTAAGATCCATGGCCGGTGTCTTCAAAGGTTTTGTGGGCCAGTTGACTTCTTTTGGAAAATCTGGAAGGATGTCACTCAAAATGTCCAGGTCACATACTGATTGTTCCGTGCAGGTCTGAGACAGCATGTGTCCTCTTGGTGCCAACAGAAGGGAGGGGCCAGTGATAAAGTACCTAAATTTAAAACAGGGATCTAGGGAATGTATTGGCAAACTATGGCTTGCAAGCCAAATCTAGCCCATTCTCTGTCTTATATAGCACACAATTATGAATGATGGTTATGTGTTCAATCATAAGAAGAATGTTTTGTGACAAGGGAAAATTGCATGAAATTCAAATTTCAGTGTCCATATTGGAACACAGCCATGTCCATTCATTTACATTCATCCGTGGCTGCTTTAGTGCTATAACATCAGTCGAGTAATAATGACAGAGACCATATGGCACACAAAGCTTAAAATATTTACTATCTGGTTTTCTTATAGAAAGAAATTGCTGACCACTGGTCTAGAAGAATAAATTTTCTTTGTCTTCTGCCTTGAAATTACTTTTTTTTGGACTGAGCATGAGAAAGTAAGGCTCTTTCCATGCTTATAAAAGCTCACCCACTCTTATAAATAATGGTGAGGAATTATTCCCAAATCTCATGGTAGAAATGCCAACAATGTATGTGTATGTGTGTTTATGTCTACAGACACTAAGTATTTAAAATACTTAAGTGTATTTCAATCTGACCACCACATGTGATGATAATTATGAACATAAATTTTCCTTGTAGAAAGATAATATTTATTAAATTATGTCAATAACTTAAACAACACACTCATTTTTTGTAACCTTCCCCTTAGCCAGCCAAAGGCATCCATTTACATAATAGTGTTCAGAATTTGTTAAAATAAGAAAGAAAGAGAAAGAGAAGGTAAATGTCCAGGTATAGATGACTAATAGGGATTTTTTAAAAAACTACATGGAGAGACAATGGTCTTGAGAATCTGAGAATTTTCTAAATTCTTTAAGTTCTTTACTTAGGAGTCATGCTGACGTGACTTCAGGCTTATGATAAGCCATTGGTATAAAGAATTTGTAAATGATGTTAGGGAAGTCCTTGACCCCTAGGAAAAGGGAAAGCATGCCCACTTTGCCTCCTGTGGAGAATGGGTAACAAAGGGACACACATTTAAGAAGCAGTAGTGAGCCCTTGCTGGTGTGGCTGAACAGATAGAGCACTGGCCTGCAGACTAAAAAGTCTCCAGTTTGATTTCGGCTAAAGGCACATGCCTGGGATGCGGGCTCCATCCAAAGCGGGGCGTGCAGGAGGCAGCCAATCAATGATTCTCTCTTACCATTGATGTTTCTATATCTCTCTCCCTTCCTCTCTGAAATCAATCAATAAATGTATTTTTAAAAAAGAAGCAATAGTGGACAAGTGTGTTCTGGTTACTCCTTACCAAACTCAAGTACCAGAGGAAGTGAAGAGATGGGAGAGTGTCAGAAAATCCAGGATAAAATCAAAAGCAGAGTGGTCCCTGGCTGGTGCGGCTCAGTTGGTTGGAGCATCCTCCCAAGCACAGAAGGGTCTCAGGTTTGATTCCTGGCCAGAGCACATACCCAGGTTTGGTGTTTAATCTTCGGCCATGGCACTGGTGCGAGGAAACTGATTGATGTTTCACTCTCACATCAGTGTTTATCTCTTTCTTCCTCCCTCTCTCTGTAAAATAAATAAAAAAGCATGATCTCTGGTGAAGATTTTTTAAAAATCAGGCTGGGGTTTGCTTCTTTCTCTCTATGGGACTGTTGGGTGGAGATAGTCACAGTGCGTGACCTTGCTCCAATGTGAAGAAGCCAGTTAAAATGGCAGTAAAGGGTGGACAGGCGAAGATATATACTGAGTGGCCAGATTATTATGATCTCTGATTCATAATAATCTGGCCACTCAGTATATATATATATATATATATATATATATATATATATATATAGTCTGCAGGCCAGTGCTCTATCCATTCAGCCAAACCAGCAAGGGTTCACTATTGCTTCTTAAATGTGTATCCCTCTGTTACCCATTCTCCATGGGTATGCACCTTGGTTGCGGGCACATACCCAGTGGGGAGAGCGCAGGAGGCAGCTGATCGATGTTTCTCTCTCACTGATGTTCCTAACTATCTATCTTCCTTCCTCTCTGTAAAAAATCAATAAAAATATTATAAAAAACCAAAATGCATGCTTTAAAAACAATAAAGCAGCATGAAGTGGAGTGACTACACAGAATGGTCGGATAAAGTCAGATGATGAGTCAAAATCAGAAGTATCTCCAATGCACAGCTCTGAGGGCACATGAGTACTAGATACAAAATGCTTGCATTTAGGAAGATGACACTGTTGACCCCTTTGCTGTAGGAGTGGGTAACATGAAGTTCATTTTCCATGCTGCAGATTTGATTGTGTCTGTTACATCCAAGTTCCCTGGCTCTCGCTCTCACATAATACACAGCAGGTGTTTGCAAGCCAAGGTCAAATGTGTGTTCTGTATTCCCAAGACAGAGGAAGCTTAGTTGACCCATAGCAGGTGGCAGTTAGGATTTTTTCCTCATTGGCCCCTTATGTTATCAGCATTTAACCAAACACCAGCCATCTGAAAAGGAGAAAAAATTAAAATGAAAGGTACTTTTGACAGCAATTATATGGGACCCTCAAAAGAATTCCTAATGATTTACAAATTTAAGGATGATTAAAAATTTTCAACCCTAGCCTGTTAGGCTCAGTGGATAGAGTGTGGGCCTGCGGACTGAAGGGTCCCTGGTTCAATTCCAGTCTAGGGCACATGCCTGGGTTGTAGGTTTGAGCCCCAGGAGGGGATGTGCAAGAGGCAGCCAATTAATGATTCTTTCTCATCATTGATGTTTCTATTTCTCTTTCCCTCTCCCTTCCTCTCTGAAATCAATAAAAATCTATTAAAAATTTTTTTCAAAATGTTATATGGCTGGTAAAAGTGAGAAGGGGAGTAAGAAGACAGAAACAAGACAAGAATGCTCTGTGTTTCCTTTCCTGTCCGAAAACCTTCCCACCTAAAGAACATGTGGCCTCTGAGCAGCAAAATACCATGTTTCCACGGTCAGTTCACTCTCCGTGCTGCTCCATACTCTGCTGAAAGCCTGCTCCTCTGGGAGCCCAGGAACCCGGCTGGCCTCTCCATTCTGCAAGCACTCAGAAGGAAATGCCCCTTGCTGAGTAAGGGGTGGAGCTGGGGGAGAATCCATCTACTGTCAAGGAAGTTTCAATTAACTGTGGATGCCAATTAATTTAATTTATATTTCTGCATGAAAAATGCCACTCTATTATACATGCGCTGGAAAAATGCCAGGAGCTTAGGTTCATAAATTACATCTCTACTGACATGGTATGGAGTCATAGACTAACTGGATACTTATTAAGTGCCCACCTGTTCTTTGGGGCTAACCTTTGTAGAAATCTAGCTGAAATAAGGTCTGTCCAGCAGTGTCTGTCTCTACTCTGATCATCTGACACCCTCCCTTCCCCGCCTCTGCTCCTAGCTTTGAGGCTCATCTCAGGAGAACAATTCTAAAACGGAATAATCAATACTCAATTGCCAGTGGTTATGAATGGGCACATTGAGTGAATAAGGGAATGAATGATGGAGAACTGTAAATAATCCATTCCAATTAACCAGGGCACAGGCCTATTCTGGTTAGCAGGAAACTTGCCATGATTATTTGACTGTAGATTCAAACCAGCTGGTGCTGGGTAATGCCTACTGGTTCTGAAGCCCTTACTCTAAGCTAGATTTGCTGCACATTTTGTTTTGAACCCTACAACCATCCTTTCAGGAAGGGACCATTCCCTTTCACCCCCCTCATTTTAGAGACATGAAAACTGAGGCCCAGGAAGCTGAAATGACCTTGCTCAAGGTGACATGATCACAAAGAGGGTCACTCAAACCCAAATTTGTCTGACTCAAAACTAGAATATCCTTTCTACTGTGCTGGCTGAGTTTCCCTGCATCATAGCTCTATTCTGTTAGACAAGTCTCACTACTGTCTCCTTGGGGAATCGGCCCATAGCTGCCCTATTCTAACAGTGCCAACACGCTGGACAGTTCTTGATGAGCTACATTTACAATTAAACCACCAGGAGTTAACTCTACAAATAGTCCTGCCCAAGAGAGTCACCCTGCTGTCCCCTGGTGCAGCTCCCAGAGACTCAGCTTTAGATGATAGTGAGACGTAGGTCAGTTGTCACTCGTTCTCAACCAGTCATCAATTGTTTCTAGTCAGTTATTTACTCAACATGTCCTGAGCCCTCGCTATGTTCCAGGATATACTAAGAAAGAAGGGTATCAGACTACTAGGGAGACAGATGACCTATCACAAAATCACAATGAGGTGTGGTAAATGCTCTCTGTTTACTAAGGGGAAACATTGATTTTGTCATTTATTCAGCCACTCACTGATGCCCTCTATGACTACCTACTGAGTGCCTATGATGTGCTAGGCAACAGGTCCGCTCTGCCATGTGAAAGCCAGGGCCAGAATAGACCTGGAGGCCACCAGACTGTTTCTGCCACCCCCCGCCCCCCTCCTTGTTCCCATCCTTAACTCCATCTGGTACTGCAGGCGGCCTCTCATGTACCTTTGAGCACCCTATTCTCTGTTTACCAACTTTTAATCACCTTCCCCTAGAACAGTGGTTCTCAATCTTTCTAATGCTGCAACCCTTTAATACAGTTCCTCATGTTGTGGTGACCCTCAACCATAAAATTATTTTCATTGCTGCTAATGAATCGTGATATAAATATCTGTGTTTCCCGATGGACTTAGGCTACCCTGCTAGCAGTTCTCAACCCGAGAACTGCTGCTGTAGAGCCTAAGACCATCGGAAACACAGATATTTACATTACAATTCATTAACAGTAGCAAAATTACGGTTATGAAGTTGCAACAAAATTTTATGGTTGGGGATCACCACAACATGAGGAACTGGATTAAAGGGTCGTGGCATTAGAAAGGTTGAGAACCACTGCCTAGAATCACTTAAGACCAGGAAGAGACTTCTGTGAACCTGAGAAGCAAACTCGGGTTTCCAAGCTTGCATGCGAGTGCTGGGATCCCAAGGCCCAGAGATTGATATGGAAAGGTAGGAAATGGGCTCTGGGTGGGCATGTCCCTTTGGCTCCATTCATTCCTCTACCTGTGGTTGGAGGCAAGGGCAGAGGAGGCCCGAGGGGCACAGAGGATGGCCCTCAGACCAGCAGCCTCCCCATCATCTGGGAGCTTGCCTGGATATGTAGAGGCTCAGGCCCCTCTGCAGACTCTGGAGATCAATTCTGCATTTTAACAAGGTCTCCAGGTGACTCATATGCACGTTTGGTTTGAGAAACACTGCTTCAGGAGCCCTACGTGGAATCCCCTCTTTATAAACAGAGCCTGAGGCCAGCTAAAGCACGGGCGGGGGCAGGGTCCAGCTTGGGTCTGGGAGCATACTTCTGGGCACTCTAATGGTGAATATCTTCCAAAGCAAATCTGAGAAAAAATAACTTTCCAGTAACTCAGATTGACTTGCTCCTAGAATAAGAGATTTATAATGAGTGATCCAGGAAAGAGAATTCCAAAGTCCTAGGCAAAGCACTTAAAGGAAGGTTGGTGATAACTCATCACCACAGGAAAGAAGTTGTGATCATGAAAAACTTCTTGTTTTCTATTTTATTTCTGGATCCAGTACAAACCAGCTGGAGGAACTTCCATAGCCAAAATTAATTGTCACTTTTATTTAATTTATTCACTTCTGTATTCCTTTGGCCTTTTCTCTTCCTTTCCTGAGTACATTTTAGTTTCCACCCCTTTTGATGCACCCATCTTGCTGTTTTTTCTTCAGGTCTCTGTTTTTGCTTTTCTCAAACTTTCACTTTGCTCCAAAGAAAAGCAAAGAGAAGCAGACAGAGCAAGATTTAAAAACATGGTCTGATGCTTGTTTCATGTGGTTGCGAATTTCTATCACTTAAGAACAAAAAACGTTTTTAACAAGTAATTTTTATTCATACATAAAAAATAGAATTGCATTTTGATTTTTATAACTACCTCACAACCAGCTACAGTTACTACCTTATTGCCAACTGTGTTTTTGTCTCTTCCATCTTCACATCTCCATTTTCCCTCCCTTCTTTCCCCCCTTTCCCTCCCTCCCTCCCTTCCCTCCTTTGTCCCTCCCTTCCTTTCTCTCCCTCCCTTCCTCCTTCTTCACTTCTTCTTCTTCCTCCTCCTCCTCTTCCTCATTCTCTCTCCTCTCTCTCTCTCTCTCTCTCTCTCTCTCTCTCTCTCTCTCTCTCTCTCTCTCTCTCATTTGTTAAAGCAAATCCCAAACGTCATATCATTGAACTCATTTCCTATACAATTTCCTGGAGGTAGGGCCACAAGAGAATGTAGGCTGAAGAAATGATCTCTTACAATTTTCTTCATCAAAATATGGAATTTGTATTACTGAGATAAGGAGAAATATAGAATTTCTAAAACTGCTACATAATACCTCAGATGGTGGAGATTTTATTTTCCATCTCCACATTCTCCCCCTAGAGTCTTGAGGGAGGTCTATGAGAACTTTTTTATATTCTTTTACTATTAAAGTAGTAACAGAATAATAGAAACTCTGGGTGTTTATAAACCGAAGAGGGAGTGTATATTCTCTTAGTGTGCCCAAAGAACTCTCAGAGACCATCCCTTTTGCAGTTAAAATTCATCTATGTTGCCCAGCCCGCATGGCTCAGTGGTTGAGCATTGACCTATGAACCAGGAGGTCACAGTGAGGGCACATGCCCGGGTTGCAGGCTCAGCCCCCTGTCCATGATTCTCTTTCATTGTTGATGTTTCTCTCTCTCTCTCCCTTCCTCTCTGAAATCAATAAAAAAATGTGTCATGTAAAATCTGAGGAGATATTCTGTGTCAAGGAACCAAACACATTTCCCCCTGTAGCCCTGAACAGATTGTTATGATGGTTTAAAAGCACTTTGGATCAGGATCGAGATACGAAAGCATGGCGCGCATCAGATCTATGGAGTATCAAATAATTTGAAGGTCTGGTTATTTTTCATTAGTTAATATCCAAGGAAATTTGAGTTAAATACCCTCGAAATAAGTCAAATAGACAGAGGCTTTGAATGAGGGAATTCATTATGCTGGCGTGCTAAGGAAAAGAATCCCACTGTGGCATGGAGAATGAAATTAATGGGAGGTGAGTGCCAACAAATCACTCCTTAAAAATATTAATGCTATCAAAGAAAGCTGGATAATGAGAGAAACTTGACCCTTGGGGGACTAGCATGGGTTGCCGTAGCTACGACAGAACTTTATGCAGTTGTGATGTAATGGAATTCCTCTCAATTTAACAAAAATAATATTAAGAGGTGTGGTTCTGGGCAAGTTATTAGCCGTAAACACGTCTTTGTAGTTTTATCATCTTATTATAATCACTATGTCTCACTTTTGCTGTGGTTCTAAATGACTTTCCTTCTTAATTGCTCAGGATATATATAACCCAAACAACACTCCTAAAAAGCAACTTAAAAAAAGCCCTTTTGTGTGTAAATAAAAACACACTATCTGAGTAATTTCTGCAAAACATGTCCATATGCTTAATTTTTTAAGTCAAGAAAAACTGTCCCACTGTGTGTGGATGAAAGCCTGAGTTTAATTTGGTTTTTCTTTATAGCTTCTTAATGTCCCAAGAAAAAATCTAAGCGAGCAATAAAGTTGAAGACGGATTTACATGGTCCCACTGAACATCTGACATGTTGGGCGTTATTTTGACATTCGCACAACTCCATGCTAATCCTGATATTTAAAATCAGAAATCAGAAATAGTTCTTGAGTTGGGGTATACTTTTAACTTAGATTTTAGAAAAGAAACCGCTCCTTTCAGGGTCTATATATATTTACGTTTCTCTGACGGGATCTTCAGAAAGCCCCAGGCGTGGTAAATGCTTTTTATGGCCGCACATTTTTATGTCGGGTCGCAGCGAATTTTGTCTCTTTTGGTTCACGCCACTCACCAACATCTGAATCAGGGACACGGGCATTCAGCGCGTTTGCCAAACCGCGGGGATCCGGGCGTATTCATCCACACCAGTGCGGGAGGAGAGGGAGTTCAGGGCGCAGTGAGAACAAACGCCTGAGTGCAGCCCCCTTTCACATAACACCGTTTCACAAGGCACTTAAGCCGCTGAAGGAGCGGTGCCCCCGAAAACAGCACACAGGGGACGCATCCTTTAAACAAATGTGTTTCTTTGCCCCAACAGAAGTTCAGATCTGCTCCATTATCATTCATTTTGTTCTTTGATTTCCTTCGCGGGTGCAAACGGAGAAGTCGTGCTCTTTGAGGTTTTGCAAGTTGCCCTGGCGGGTGAGCCCAGCGACCCCTCGATTCTTCACCCAGTGGCATGCAAGTTAGGGGGGGTGAGAAGTGGGGGAGAGAGTGCCTGTGTGCATGTGAGAGTGTGCGTGCGTGTGTGCGTGTGTGACAGAGAGTGTGTGTGTGTAAGAGAGAGTGTGTGTTTGTGTGTGCGTGCTTGTATGTGTGAGAGTGTACATGTGTGTGTTTGTGAGTGTGTGAGTGTGTGTGTATGTGTGTGTATTTGTGTGTGTAAGTGTGAGTGTGTGAGTGTGTATGAGTGTGTGTGTTTGTGTGTGTGTATGTGTGAGTGAGTGTGAATGTATGTGTGAGTGTGTGTCTGTGTGTGTGTGAGTTTAGTGTGAGTGTGTGTGTGTGAGTGTGTGTGTCTGTGTGAGTGTATGTGTGTGTGAGTGTATGTGTGTGTGAGCATGTGTGTGTGTGAGTGTGTGTATGTGTGAGTGTGTGTGTTTGTGTGTGTGTGAGTGTATGAGTGTGTGTGTGTGTATGTATGTGTGTGAGGGTGTATGAGTGTGTGTGTGTGAGTGTATGTGTGAGTGTGTGTGTGTCTGTGTGTGTGTGTGTATGTGTGAGTGTGTGTGTGAGTGTATGAGTGTGTGTTTGTGTGTGTATGTATGTGTGAGTGTGTGTCTGTGTGTGTGTGAGTGTATGTGTGAGTGTGTGTGAGTGTATGAGTGTGTGTGAGTGTGTGAGTGTGTGTGTGTATGTGTGAGTGTGTGAGTGTGTGTATATGTGTGAGGGTGTGTGTGAGTGTGTGTGTTTGTGTGTGAGTGTATGTGTGAGTGTGTGTGTGTCTGTGTGTGTGAGTGTATGAGTGTGTATGAGTGTGTGTGTGTGTGTGAGTGTGTGTGTGAGTGTGTGTGTGAGTGTATGTATGAGTGTGTGTGTTTGTGTGTGTGTGAGTGTGTGTGTGAGTGTGTGTCTGTGTGTGTGTGAGTGTATGAGTGTGTATGAGTGTGTGTGTTTGTGTGTGAGTGTATGTGTGAGTGTGTGAGTGTGAAAATGTGCCGGCTCGCTGCGGGAAGGGGTGGGGGGTGGAAACTTAGTGGCAGTCTCAGTGCACACTTTGGTGGCCCCTAAGCCCAGAACCCTGAGAACAGGTGTTCCGGGAATGAGAGCGGATGCATGCCCCAGGCGACAGGAGACCTGAGGAACCTGAGCCACCGCAGTGTCTTTGCTTAGAGGAAGGAAAGGCATCAACCCGCGTCTGCAGCCTCGCACCAACATGCGTGGATAGACGAGGACACCCGGGAGCCCTCTCCTTCGTTCTGCGGAATGTCCTGAGCTGAGCAAGCAGAGTCGGGGTGTGTGTGGGGAGGGCTCGGAACCCGCTGGGTTAGAGCCCAGGCGCGGGGGAGCGCGGTGGGCTGGGGTGGCCCGGAAGGCGGGGGTTGGGACCGGGGCCCACGTCGCGCCCTCGGTGATTAGCTCCCGCGGCGCGACCCGGGAGGGCGGACTCTTTCTTCGCCCTCGCCGTCCCCCCTCCCCTTCCTTTTTAAAGGACGCCTTGCAGGCAGAGCTGTCAGCACCAGGAGGCCACTCGTCCCGGCCCGCCCGGCTGACTCCTGCTCCCGGGACGGACAGGGGCGGGTGCCGAGGGGCCGCTTGTCCCGGGAGCCACACGTGGGGACCTCACCCTCTCCTTCTTTGGGCGCCGCTCGGGACCTGCAAAGTCCCAGCGCTGCGCGGCCGCAGAGTGGCCCGCCCGGGCGCGATGGCCCCAGTGCGTAGTGGACGGGGAGGCGGCCGAGGGCCCGACGTGCCCCCCTCGGCAGCAGCAGCAGCCGGGGCGTTATGAGCCGGGCCGAGGGCAGCAGCAGCGGCCCCCGCAGCGTCTTCTGCCCGCGCCTCCCGCGGCCCTCCGGCCACTTGCCTCCTCGCACCATGCCTTGCCCTGGCCTGCGGATGCCCCAGCACACCCCCTGTCGCCTCCCCGGCCCCTGCTAACCCCCGCGGGAGTGGCCGTGCCGGGGGCAGGCGGATCAGCGGGGCGCCCCGAGCCCCCCTCTCCCCACCAGCTTCGTTCTTCTCTCTCCCGCGGCGCCCCCCTCCCGGCCGCCCACGACGGGCGCTGCGATGGGGGCGCTGCTGGCCGTCTGCCTGCTCCTGGGCTGGCTGCGCGGGGGCCCCGCGGGCGCCCAGCAGTCCGGGGAGTACTGCCACGGCTGGGTGGACGCGCAGGGCAACTACCACGACGGCTTCCAGTGCCCGGAGGACTTCGACACGCTGGACGCCACCATCTGCTGCGGCTCCTGCGCGCTGCGCTACTGCTGCGCCGCGGCCGACGCCAGGCTGGAGCAGGGCGGCTGCACCAACGACCGCGGGGAGCTGGAGCACCCGGGCATCCCGGCGCGTGAGTGCGGGTCCCCGCCAGCCCCCCGCCGGCGGCGGCTGCGTGTGAGGGCGGACGGGCGGGCGGGTGTGCGCACAGGTGGGGGGCGCCCGGGTCTCCCCGGGTCTGTGCGGAGCGGACGCAGCGAGGTGGAGAGACCGGGACGGAGCGGGTGGCCGCGGTGCAGGGCAGCTCCCCCCCCCCCCCCCATCCTCTGCAGCCCGGACTTCCGCTCCTCGCGGACCCCCTCCCCGGGTTGGGCCAACGGGGAGTTTGCCGGGATAGCGAGGACCGCGAGGCTGGCCCCGCTGACTCTGGGGAGGACAGCTGCGACCCCGGGCCCTCAGGAGGCTGCAGAGAAGGGCTGTGGGGGGAGCCAGTAGGCTGGCCTTGGTTTTGGGGGTGATGAGGGCGCCCTATGGCTGCCCCGTCACTCTGGAAGGTGCGGAGGGCGCAGAGAATGCAGCTCTTGGGGCGCGCTCCTCTGTGGCCGCGCAGGGCTAAGGAACTTCAGCCACCTTCCCCCGCCCCCCTTTCTCCCCGCTTTTGTGGCCTTTTGGTAGCGTTTCTAAACCGCTCTTGCATTTTCCGACCTCCTTTCATTTCTCTGCATCGAATTACCCGGTGCAGCCCACCCCCTATTGTCACGCCTTTCAGAAAAGCCAGAGTTCTCCCGGCGGAGATTTGGGAACCGGGGTCGCGGGGGCTTCCCCGCCCCCTATTCTCACGTCGGAAAACACGGGTCAAATTTCCGCTCACTTCAGAGCGGAATAAATCACAACCCCAGAAACTTTACACGCTAAAAAAAAAAAAAAAAGCTTCCCACCTGAGTCGGAACATCAGGGAAACCCTTCAGAGCCCCAGGCGATGGTTTTACGGCCCGGAAACAGGAGGAGCGGGCGGCGCTGGGCGCCCCGCACCCCCGTCTCGGGCGCGGAGGTCCGAAGCCGGTGAGAGAAGGTCCGGCCGCGCTAGGAGAGAATGAATAAAGGAGGTTGCGCTCCCCCTCCGACCCCCGCCCAGAGAGAGTGGGTAAGTTGGAGGAAAGGGGAGCCCGCCGTCCCTAGAATTTTATTAGACTTCCAAGAAATCCATCTTTGGCCCTAACCGGTTTCGCTCAGTGGATGGAGCGTAGGCCTGTGGATTGAATGGTCCCAGGTTCGATTCCGGTCAAGGGCATGCATCTTGGTTGTGGGCACATCCCCGGTAGGGAGTGTGCAGGAGGCAGGTGATCGATGTTTCTAACTCTCTATCCCTCTCCCTTCCTCTCTGTAATATATTTATTAAAAAATCTACCTTTGGAGGCCAGGCTGCCCGGCCTGGAGGATTCGGAAAGCGGCTACTGGAGAAAAGAGCATCAGCGAGAAGTAGGGAACTCTAGGCAGCCTGTTAGAAAAACACACTTTCTCCCCTGGGGGGGTGTGGAGGGGGGGGGCACCTGGGTGCTCTCCATAGACACAGAGTGAGCGTCAGCCACCAGTGTCCTGCGGGGACTCCTTCCTGGGACCCACTGGCTCTGCTCGGAGAGTTCAGCCTCGGCACTCACTGAGGGAGGCTGGGGTCTGGCAGGTGCTCATCAGTGTGGCTCTGTGGGCTGCCAGCTGTGTAACCTTGGGCAAGTGACTGAACTGCCCTGGGCCTCTTTTCCCCCTAACATGGGCATGCTGCCCTCAGAGGTAGGCTGTGGGTGACACGGGCGTTCAGGGACGCTGGGCAGTGCTGTCATTTTCACCCGGCCTTCCACAGGTGTTACTAAACATGGCCCAATGGGGGGGTGGGCACCGAGGCGCTTACACCCAGGAGCCCACAAAACTCGGGGGTTGATAGTTGCCCGTCACTCACAGCCTTGGAGAATGTAGGAAACTCCCTGGTATCTTTCCATATCTGGAAAACAGGGCGTATCATGCCCACTTCCATGAGACTTGAATCAGATGACAAATGAAAATGAGCCACACAGAGGTAGGCTCTTGGTCCACGCAGGTTTTCTTTCTTCTGTCTCTAAGCCGGGAGGTTGCCTGCAAGTGTGGCTCTATCAGTCAGGGGGTGCCTGTGGGGTGGGAGATTTCCCGTCTGCCTTGTAGAGAGACAAGGACAAGGACATTGGGGTTTGCTCTGTCAGAAGGATGCGCCCACACAAAGTCTGGGGCCACCAACGCCAAGAATTGCATCACGATCTCCCTCAAGTTCAGCCTGGTCCCGCCAGAGTTTGGGAATCGAGAAGCAGATGTGTGGCTGCTGGAGTAGGGCATCCCAACTTATTTCTGGAAACTTCCAGAGATGACCATTTGTGATGCATTAGGAGACACAGCTCATGGGGGCCCACTGTGGGTTTCTCCATTCTGTTCTTTCCATAGTCTGCTAATTCCGGAGGGTCTCATTCAACAGGCCTAGTTCTCCTCGCTTAGAGGGGAGATTCTGGGATGGGAAATGGATTTTCAGCCTCAGATAGGGGTTAAAGCCCTAATGTCCCACTGTGATAAAACTACTGAAACCTGGATTTAAACCCAGAGTCACAGTCACCAAGAAAAACCCACCATTTCCTTCCCATGGTGTGTGAACAGGATCGAGTCCGCCACTTCTGACTCCCAGATGTGCAGTATGATGGCTAATTGCTAACAGAGGCTACAGTATCAGTTTCCTTCCTCTCCGCTAGGAGCAAGACTATTCCCTCATCACAGTTTACACTCTAGAAGTTACCGGTAACAAGCTCAGAGAAGGTGGGCTGTCCAGTGGGAATACTGAGCCGCCCCCTCCCAGCCCTGAGCTTCCCGGAGTTTGGGACACCCCTGTCCCAGCATCTGTCTATGTCTTTTTTTTTTTTTTTTTTTTGCCTTCTAGAGCCTGTCTACGTCCCTTTCCTGATTGTTGGCTCCATCTTCATCGCCTTCATCATCCTGGGCTCTCTAGTGGCCATTTATTGCTGCACCTGCTTGAGACCCAAGGAGCCCTCCCAGCAGCCCATCCGCTTCTCCCTCCGCAGCTATCAGACAGAGACCTTGCCCATGATCTTGACCTCCACGAACCTCAGAGCACCTTCCAGGCAGTCCAGCACAGCCACCAGCTCCAGCTCCACCGGGGGCTCCATCCGCAGGTTCTCCTTCACCAGGGCAGAGCCAGGCTGCTTGGTGCCCTCGCCGCCCCCACCGTACAGCACGGGCCACCCAATCCACCTGACCCAGCCGTCCGGTTTCCTAGTGTCACCCCAATACTTTGCTTACCCGCTCCAGCAGGAGCCCCCCCTGCCTGGGAAGACCTGTCCGGACTTCAGTTCCAGTTGATAGGCCCCGACCACAAACCCAGCACGCAGCGCCAGGGTGGACGGTGGGATGCTGCTGCCATTGCCACAGAGACTGGCGAGGAAATTTCTCTTGAATCCAGCAGTGCTGTGGAGGAGAGTGCTAGGAAAATAAGGTGCTTCCTAGTCTTCAGGCTCCTGGCTCCAGTCACAGAATGACTGTGTTAGATCATTGCTCTCTGGCTTTGAAAACTTAGTGACTGGTGCATTTCAATGTATGCTTCCTCTATTCAAAAGATACAATAGTTCAGACTTCACAGTTGCAAACGGGTTGAAGATGTTTTATTGGACAGCAACTCAGCTGTACTGTTTAGGAAAAGGCTACATGTTCTTTTTTCATTATAAGTTGTTCAGTGAGTTATAATACAAGTATATACATAAATAAGAAAGGGCAGTACCTGGTTACACCAGTAATTACTGCAAGTCCAACTAAAAGAATTAACTACTAAGCAAACTGAGATTTGGAGGGCAACCTAACCATGAATACTATTAGCACCATCAGAAACAGTTACGTTTTAAATTAACCATTAAATTGTGTTTAAACGATAAGAGCTCTTTCCGAATACAAGATTTCAATAACCACAGGAGGAGTTTAAAGTTTTGAGTATTTACTCAGCTATTCGTGGTAACACAGGACGTATGTGAACGCACTTCCTCCACCCGCCTGAGGGAATATTTATTGCAGACTTTTTGTTCAGCAATATTTTCTGTGTAAGTGAAAGTTGGACAGTTGGGTCTTAAAACATGTATATGTAAAATGAGTTATGTACAAATGTAAAGATTTATAATTTAATGGATTTACCACATTGACGGTACTAATTATTTAGTAGTCACACTGTAATTTTTTATGTTAATATTAACTGTGGAGTTCAAAGTCCAGCTACCAATTATAATCATCTAATGTTACATATCGCAAATGCCACTGAGTTCCATGTCTGATGACTACACATTTGGGCATGTATCATGCTGGGTTAGAATAAATAAAATACTTGTTTTCGTGAAATCTAGTTGGAAATTTTAGAGCAAAGTGCTTCATTTTATCTCTTTAATGATACTTTGCTATTCAACAGAAGGAAAACGTTTACTTAACACTTCATAGTTGAAATGCACAGAGAAAAGATCTCACATTGATTTTGAGCTACATTAAAAAGCCATTTCCTGCATTGGGCTTATGAAAGCAGTAAAGGAAGTGAATTTGTCTCTAGTATCAGCTGGTGGGCTGCATGCCACGCTCAGATGTGTTGGGCTATTTCTCATCCTGAGAACTTGGATTTCTGGCTTTTTGTGACCCATAGATGTGAACTGCCCTAGCTCAGGCCGGCCCTTTTTGAACAGGACACTTGACATTCACCAGCCTTCTGCCTGGTCCCCCTACCTGTCTGGTCCCCCCTACCTGGCCCATCTCCCTCAGTTCTGTTACCTGTCTGGCTCCTGTAGACATTGTTTGGGAACCCAGGCATATATGAATTCATACTATCATAGGTCACCCTTAGCAGCTCTTTTCAAATACAGCTCATTAGAGTAAAACTCTGACCCAAGAGTCTATTGGGCCTACCTTTCTGAAAAAAGTTTAAGATACTGGGCCTTTGCCCAGTCTAATGGCCAAGGAGCCTTGGCTTCCAGTCTCCGGCTTCCTCCTATATCTCAAATTAGCCCCCAGAATGGAGGAACAAAAGGAAGAAAGGAAGAAGGGAAAAAACAAAGGGGAAGTGAGAAGAGGGAGAAAAGGAGGGAGGAACATAAAAGGACGTACATTTGAGAACATGCTCTGGAACACATTCTTACGTCATTTGACTGGTTTTATTCATGTTTGTTACATATGGCTCTTTATATATTTTTAAGTTAATCTTTACCTGGGCTCTTATGAGCCACAGACTATTGGAAGTATTTATCTTCACTCACTTATTTTATCCTCCAAAAAAAGTCAATGGGGAGTTAATTGTAATTTCTATTTTACATTTGGAAACTGGCACAGAGAATTATAGGAACTTTCCCAGGATCACACAGGTTATTTTTCCATTGATTTTCAGAGAGAGCAGAAGGGAAGGGGAGAGACAGAGAGAGAAACATCTGTGTGAGAGAGATACATGGATTAGTTGCCTCCCATACGGGCCCAACCAGGGCCAAGGATCGATCCTGCAACTGGGGTACATGCTCTTGACCTGAATCAAACCCCAGACCCTTCAGGTTGTGGGCTGACACCCTATCCAGTGAGCCAAACCAGCTAGGGCTGCTTTGAGGTTTTGAGGCTTCCATGGATAAAACCCACTGCAGAGCAGAGCACGAGGCCCAGCCCCTCTCTCTAAGGTGGAGATTGTCAGCTCTACTGGAGCCAGTGAGCTCTCCTTGGAACAATTATTTTGTGACATTCCTTGAACTGTCCTAATGTGAAATTCATAGGTACCATTACTCACATTACACATACAATTAAAAAAAATCAATACAATGCCCTAATGGTAAATAGAAAGAAGAAAGGAAAAGTCATTGATTTCAAAATATAATGGCTTGAGCAGACTAACCAAGGACTCAGATGCAAACCTCTTACACAGAATAACTACAAGTAACATTTCCAAATCCAGAACAATGCAGGGTTTTAAAAAATGTTTTATTGATTTTAGAGAGAGGAAGGAGAGGAAGAGATAGAAACATTAATGATGAGAATCATTGATCAGCTGCCTCTTGCATGCCTCCTACTGGGGATTGAGACTACAACCCACGCATGGGTTGTTATGATCTGGAAAATTCAGTGTATATTAAGGTAGTGCAAATATCAGATTATAGGGTAAATGGGATTAGGTTTTTCCCACCAAAAGGAATGGTGGGACATTCCAAAGTCATGCCAAGGGACATCAAGTCTTTGTTGTGTGGACTGTTCCAAGTATTGCAGGATCTCTCCAATGAATGCCCATAGCACACCTGCCCCAAACCCAAACATTAAGGAGAAAGATGCACCCACACAGTTTCACAATGTCCTCTAGGGGGAAGAACTGCCTGCACTGATAACCATCTAGGTTTTCAGGTTTCTCTAGTAGCTGTACTTTTAGTTGCCATCCCTTTGGGGGGGCAGTTTTTATCTTTTAGGCAGAATAATGCTGAAGAATGCTGCAAGCTCACACCTGCAAATTTCCCTTCTTTAGCAGCATGCTCCCATCAGTCAAGTTTACTGGCTATAAAAATGAGGCCAATATTGTGTTCCTCACTGAAATATGGCATTCAGTGACACTGAATCAAATCATATCCCCACATACTTGTTGATATCTTCTAGTACATGTCTTTGAACTTCTCTCTGGGAACTAGGTAGCTGATAATATTATCATTCACATCCCAGGGTAAAAAGGCCGTCCTGTGGCAGATTTGCAGGAATCATCCCATTAAACAAGCACATGTTGGACACTCTCATGGGACAGACACTGTGCGAGAGGATGGGAGTAACAAGGTGAATAACAAGCAGTTCTTTTAAAAAAATATCGTTATTGATTTCAGAGATGAAGGGAGAGAAACACCAGTGATGAGAAAGAATCATTGACTGCCTCCTGCATGCCCCCCATTGGGGATTGAGTCTGCAACCTAGGCATGTGCCCTGATCAGGAATTGAGCCGTGACCTCCTGGTTCATAGGTCGACATTCAACCACTGAGCAACACTGGTCAGACTAACATACAGTTTTGATTCAAGGAGGCACTTTTCCCATGGACTTAGGGATGACAGCAACTATCTATGATGTTATGGGTACCTTATAAAAGAAGCACATTATCTTTCCTGCTTTCCAAGAGCTCACAGCCACATAGGAGAAGATGAACCCATAATCCAACACTTAGAATTGCAATGATAGGGCAAGTGCATACAGAGCGTGCTGGCACCCAGGCAAAAGGGCACCTCACTCATCCTGGAGGCGAGGAGGCTGCACCTGAGCAGGGAGAGATGAATGGGAGCTGAGTGAAGAAGACTGGATGGCCAGGGCGAGGAGTGTCTGGAAATGAGGGGAAGAGCATATTCGGCAGAGTACAGAATTCACGGGGAGGCAGAGAAGCACCCACAGTGTGAAAGAATAAGGAGCATTCTGGAAACTAGACAAAGAATTCAAAGAGTGTGGAGAGACAAGCAGGCTCAGATAAGAGATCTTGAACACCACGGTGGTCGGATGTATATCAAATACAAGAGGGAGCCTTGAAGGCTTTTATGAGGGAGAGTCACTCGATGACATCTCCATGCTGGAAAGATTAGACAGCCAAGCTAACACCGGATCCCTTCAGATTCCTGGGAGGTGCTCACGGCAGCTCAACACCAGCAGAACACGGAGGAAACTGGTCTGATGCTTTGTTACTCTCATAAAGAATGTCAGTCTTCATTCTTTGTGATTCCTACCTAGGAGGCCTGATTGTCTCAGGAAAATCTACTGGGGGAACAGTGATTATGGACTACTGTACACATCCCACAGATAGAATGGATGGCAAGCGTCAGTAGTGTTTGTGCTACATCATGAGAACCTAGAAGGATATAAAACACAGAAATACTACATGACAAATACCTCTTCCTTTACACACAAGAAAGATGAAACCAGAGGTGCTTTAGCACGGATTTTGGGATCATAGTGTCTGGGTTAGTTTTCTAGCTCTTATAAGTTGATTGATTAGGCCACTTCATTTCACTGTGTGTGTGTTTTTTTCATTTGTAAAATAGAAATATTAACGGTACTTTACTGTTTAGGGCTGTCATGAGAAATAGGAAGTTAGGGTCACTGCCTCCAATCACTGGCATTCTAGTAGGGAGGGAGCTGTGTCGTTAAGTTAATGATAAATGATAGAAAGCAGATGGGGTACCCTAAAATAAAAATGAAAGGCTAGGTTCTGTGGGAGGGCAGGTGTAACTATTGATGGGAGTGCAGGGAACAAAGAACAAGGTCCGATGGTTTGATAGAGTTGGTCTATGAAAATCCATGGCCTTCTCTGAAACCTGGCTAATTTGCCATTATTGCCTGGGACATAGTACCTTTCTACCCTGTTGGGTACTAACGGCCTGTGAGTTTATTTTATCATCTGCATAACCCCCACTCCCCCGCCCCACCACATTTAGTTTAGTAGGTTTGCTTTAAAATGGCTATTTCATTCTAAACCAACAAATTGTACTTTTGTGTTTTTTTTACTTTATTTTTTTATTTTATTTATTTTTTTGACTTAAAAATTGTTTTTATTCTTTAAAGTATTACAAATGTTCCCCCCCCCCCCAGAACTGGAGAGACTGTTCTCTCTTTATTTCCCCCGCCTCTCCACTCTTTATTGATGTTATTAATTAGCTCCTTCTCATGGTGAAGAATTTTCCAGATTTACCTACCAGAAAGTCCATAGGAAATTTCCTGCCTAAAATGAGATAACCAAAAAGGTTCCTGAAAATATATACAATCATAATTAGCAATGTTATCAATTTCACTGGGCCAGTTTATCTTTGTATAACCTAAAAGTTTCCTGAGTATGTGTTCAGAAAAAGTAAGAATTTATGGGCATCTTAAACTATCAAGGAACAAATTGTTAACATTTTTATATGTACATGGCTACTTTAAAATTGCAATTAAGTATTAGTTATTAATAAAATCATTCTGACAGAATTCTTATTTGAATCGCTAGTTACATAACTTAAACTTGAAGTCACAAGTGAATGTACCACAGCCATAATAATACAAAAGCTTCTAAATGAGGATGGCATACTGAATTTACAAGAATTCATTTCAAGTTTCCCTATGGTAGTATCAGAAGGCACCATACAGTACAGTGCTTACTTTAAGGGGAATAAAGTTGAATGTGAAAATCATTTGATAGAATTCACAGGTAACTTTTCTGTATGCACATTGTTTTGCTTGGGGTAGCCACACCCAACTGTTGTCCCTGGGAAGACTGTGGAAAGGGCAGGGGCCCTCATTCAATACAACCAGATTGCTTCCCCAGAGCCTGGGAACTAAGCCTCAGCCAGCAGGTGGCTGGAGTGCAGCTCCGTTACCTTGTGGCCAACCATGACTGTTTGATGGAAGTATTGTCCTCATTTCTGATGTTTCCTGTATTTTTGTATCACGTGGCAATTTCATCATTTTCTGGTTACTTCCTGCAAATGGAATGGCTAAATCTAACCACTTTTTTATAAACTGAAAAAAAAAAATATTGGTGGGTGTAGAGACCCTAAAAAATTTACCCCAGGGGGAAAGCTGTTCACTTGCAGGCTCATTTGCTTATGTGAGGGGGACAAATCCGGGAAGGCTTACAGAGTGCAGAATCAGAATATAGTAATTTCACTTAAAATAACATTCTCTTTTTGACCATAAACATGGTCAAAATTCTCCTTCTTACTAAACCAATGTTAATATACTCCACTTCATGTTTCATTTAGGTGGGTAAAAGAGAAGGGATGTTTTATATATCACTGGAGTTATAAACAAAATATGTTAATAAGGCTATTAAATGGACACCCCTTCTCAGACCAGTTTTGTGGACTTGAAGGTTTTATAAAACAATATAGTTTCTAAAACTAGC
The DNA here is from genome assembly GCA_027563665.1 of Antrozous pallidus. Classification (NCBI taxonomy): domain Eukaryota; kingdom Metazoa; phylum Chordata; class Mammalia; order Chiroptera; family Vespertilionidae; genus Antrozous; species Antrozous pallidus. Next base: position 97,279,600 of record CM050511.1, on the reverse strand, counting down.
AATTAAAACTTTAACGGTATTTTTTATGTAATGGTAAAGTTTATTTCATTTTTAATAACAATTAGAGGACAAAATGTTTAAAATTTGCAGTTTAAAACATGCACATTCACAAAAGGCTAATAACAGGTAACACTGCATAGAACGGGATATTACTCAACTTAGTAACTATTTATAAAACACAGTGCATTGAACATCAATATAAACAAACCTGAGAAAACTACTATGATCACAGATTCAACACTCTCCACTCATGCAGCTTCAGAATTTCTACAGCAGTTTCGGCAAAGATGGCTTTTCATGGGGCTGAAAATATAATTTTATCACTAATGCAAACTGCAATTTTCCATAGTAGCTGCTTTGCAAGGCTGCCTGTTTTTTTTTTTAACCTCATAAACTTGAAAATGTGAAAAATGAAGCTTCAAGTAGTAAAACAAAGAAGAAACAGTATTTACTGCAGTTATGGCTTCTATTCTAGAACCAAGAAACATAAAAATATTTATTATTATTTTTAATATTCTACTCACATCTTTGCAAGAGCAGATTTACCTATGGAAAGTTGCTGTTAATTCAGAGTAAGTTTATGAAATTTAGCTTTTTTCCTATGTAAGGGAGATTTATTTGCTGAGTTTTGTGAGCTTTATTAAGAAAGATTCTCAGAGGCCAGCTAAACAAAAGTTTCAATTAAATTTGTTCAAATTTGTTTATAAAATAATTTACTTATTAAAAAAAGTTGTGCCATGGACCAATTAATTTGTCCACTGAATATTAAATTCCAGGTAAGCCATGATAGAATTTTAAAAGGAAAAATAAACATCAAGATTTACAGCAATAGCCATGCATTGGCCTGGACCACTTTAAATATTAATTCATGCAAACCATAAACCTATCAAAAACACAGCTGCTCTCATACAGAAAATAAATCAAGATGGAAAATGAAAAACATTTATTTCCTTTCCTTTAAAATTTAACTTACATTCCATTTTAATAGCTGTTGAAGGTTAATTAAAATGCAGCAAAGTAGAACTAAGTTTCACAAGTGACTTCAGTTATTTTAATGTGAAAAAATCAGACTACGGTCTCTTTAGGAGACATTATAGAAATATTCATCATTAAAAAGCATTACTTAGGTAACAAACTGTATGGTGTTATGTTACATTAAGTAATTGACAAAAAGAATTCATAGGACTGGCCCATATGATTGAATGGAGTGAGCATTTTTTTGATAAATTTTGTAGATGATTATGAGATTACAGACTTACTTGATGATACAAGTTTTAAAATCAGGAATTGTTCAAGGGCAACTACACAGAAATAAACACAATTATTTTGCTTTGTAATAATAATGACCTTGTTATAAATAACTTAAAACTACAAATATACAATCTATTACATTCAGACTAGCACTCGTTTTCCGAGAGAACATTTTAAATGGCAGATCATACTAATAAGTGATGTACATTGCACACAATGCCCAACAAGTTATCCCGTGACTTTCCTATTGGATATTCAAGATGAGAAATTGCAAAATTAAAATATAAAATGTAATAGAATAAATGTTAACCCCCTTCCCGCTGGAAATTAAGAGGAATCAGTGATTCTATTGAATGACCATACAAGTTTTGTAAATGGCTAATGTTTTTGAGCTGAATACAGTCACCTGACTTGATCAGAAGAAGCTTTCCATGAGCTTCATGACGCTGCTGAAGCAGACTTGCATCAGACAGAGTGGGGAGAGGGAAGGCGGGCAGCACAGATCTCATTTTAAATTTACTACATTCCTGAGAAACACCATTTCCCTGCTGGTAACGTCTACCCTATAGCATCTTTCTGGATGTGAGACACCAATATATTTTTATATGTTATATAAAACTTTAGCAAGTTCACGCACAGGGTCACTGTGTACTACTATTCAACATTAAAGAAGCAGCTCCCAGCTTTTCAATCCGAAATGAATGAGGGTTTTCTGCTGTAAGTAGTATTTTCTGAATTGTAAATATTGAAAGCAACGATGTTAGCATTTGTCAGAGTCCCTACAAGGGACTCTTTAATGGAAGAGTATGTGTCCTTTATTTTCAGAAAATACACGTTAAAAGTCACTTCAACTGTTTATTGCAGTCCTGGCAAACTGTGTTACGTTTTTCCTCCTTGGGAAGGTTGAAAAACCAGAGGGTTTTCCCTAATTCAGCACTATGAGGCCACTGCCAGTGCAATGTTATATTTTAAGTTTCACTAAGGAGACCATTCCCTGCTGTCCCCGCCCCCCCAACCTGCTCCACTCCCACCCAAGAAGCGAAAGAAAAAAAAAAAGGACTTATTATTGATAATTCAAATACAGGGCCATGGGACAAAAGAAGCATAAATTAGTCCTATTTCTGATCATGATCCTATAGATGACTAAGCACGAGTCTTCTACTCATATAAAAAGCTCCACAGAAACAATCCATGTTTCAAGGTAAAATAGAACTTTCAGTTTTTTGAAGTCATAACATTAGGTTTTATTAGATTCATCACATTTTTCTATTAAAGCTTTGTATTAGAATGCCATGTGAGGGCAAGGGGAAGCCACTGGTGACTGTTAACTGCTCTTAGGTTTGCTCTGGAGGGGTGTCCATCACTCTCATTTTCACTTTTATGGTTGGATTTCAACCGCCGGGAGACCCGGAAAAGCCATTTCTATAGATCTACTTGGTGGCCAGTCAAAGCCTGTGACTTGAGAATTTTGAGGATGACCTTACACCTATGGCTTTGCTGGATGTTTTGATTCACGATTCTCTTCATCGAAAACTCAAGTGGGGAGGGTCTGGGGAGTGAAGTATGCCAACTCCTGGCCCTTTTAGGTTAGAATTACGTCTGTGTGACAGCCTCTCTTACTTGTAGAAAACGTGGGAGGCATGCTTGTAACCAAATAGCTAAAAATATAGGGAAAGAAAAGGTGTGCAGCTTAATTTTAAGTCTAGATTGAGAAAAAGGGCAAAGAGAAAGTGAAATTATTCAATTCAAGGAGTGATTTGGCAAATCACCTCTCTTCTCAATTCCAGTTTTCTTTTTTCTTTTTAAAGAGGAATTTGTACCTATTTCGCTGGTAAGTCCACTTAAAGGCAAACAGGCTTTCTGGGAATAAAAGGCAAAAAGTTTGCATCTATCTCTGAAGTGTACCTGACAACTAGAATTCCTTTTAAGTTCTTCCTAAATGAAAGAATGATTTAAAAAATAGTGTAGAAAAACTGGTTGTGGTTTTAAAACAGCCCCATTCACCATTTATTGTTGGTAGCAAAACAGGCATTTCAGATGCCTTGGAAATGCTCTAAATAATGAAACTGAGCATCCAGTTTGAAACATATGACAAAACCAGCTCATGGCGAAAAGTGTTCTTTGATGGTAAAGTTATAAGGCTTGAGTAACATAGGTATTTTTTTTAACGGGGAAAATGTACTATTTATTTGTGCCAATTAGCAGCATGTGACCAATTTTGGGAGCTGCTTGACAAGTGAACTGTGAAGTAATTCTCAGCTTCAGTTTCAGGGAGTCAGCGTCACACGGCGTGTGCTACATTCGACAGCAGGCGCCTCTGGTGGGAACGCACAGGGAGGAGCAAATCGCAGGACAAAAGTCCAGGCGTTTGTCCGACATGGTATTTCAAACATCCCCGCAGCAGCACGAGACATCCCATGTGCCTACAGAAGTATATTTTTCTTAAGAGAGAAAACTTTTAAGACAAAATGACAATCGCTCAATCTACAGCAGAAGCCAGATTTTGAGAAAAGTCTAAATGATGATGAAACCTCATTAGAAAGGACCGAGACATAAACACAGTTTTAGAAATCAGTATTGGCAGAGTCACATTCCCACGCGTGCCCTCTCACTTGAACACATACACAAGACAGACAAGAAAGAAGCGTTTGTAAGGCCAAAGGTGCAACATCACAGATTTTAGTAGCAAATGCCTTGAAATACTCATTTTTTTGCAAATCACTCTTAGATTTGAAAAGTCAAGCATGCAGATCTTACAGAACTGGAGGTGAACTGTCAGATTTCTGGGCAAATGACTACTGAATGAGAAACACATTTATTGAACGTCTTTGGCAAACACATGAGCGAGACAATTTTTGACACAAACACTTATTAATGTCTTGTTTAGAAATTTTGTTCAGTAAGGTGAGTCAGTTCCTTAAGAATGCTGGTTTTTCCCTCCAACATCTTCTGAAATCTAAGTCTGGATATCAAGAGCCCCTCTCACTTATTACCATTTTAGATTTTTTTTTATAATAGTTGGTCGCTTTGTGGTATAACCAATAAATTGTCGGTTATAGCCCCACAATAACGGCTTAAGAATGCTGATCCATTCTCAGTGTAATTGAAAGCACTCCTGGCAAAATTCAAGGTAGTTTTCAATCTCTCTTTACAAAGACTTGGCAAATACTTTAAAACATCTGAAAGAGATGGCGTTACAGTAGATCGCACAGTGCTTATGTCTATAATATACACGGATCTGAATGTCAGTCAATGACATGAGCTCAGATCCACCTTTCACCTCCCGGGACCAGGCTGGAGTTGGTCGGAGGATTCCGGTGAAGACCCGGGAGCCCTCCTCAGCGACACAGCGAGCCTGCCGGGCCGCCCCTCCCCATCACCATTCATCAGGTCTCTGCTTTGTGGTATCATAGGCCCTAATCACTTCTGACTGTGAGACGATTCCGTTTTCATCTTGAGAGAAAGCATACCCGTCTGGAAGTTAAAGATAAAATAGAAACGATCATCATGAAGTCACTGGAAATCGCTGTTAGTCTGAGTTCTAAGTGCTCATTTTCTAGCTTGGCGAACTAATGCGTCCCCCTCCCCCCTCATAAAAGCATGATGATACTAACTTTTAATGGTGGGAAAGGACAGAGACTCAAGTGCTACATGAGGAGTGGGACGGACGACTGGCTTAGAGTCTATAAGTTCTCTCCCTAGATGAGTGAGCAGGGGCGCTCTCAATCCCTCTCAATTCTCTGTTCAGTATCTCAGGTTCAACCCCTCTAATTTTTGCTTCTCGGCTTCCAGAGGAATAGGGAGCCCAGTCAAGTGGGCCCCCGGATGTCCACATAGATTAGGCAGAGGAGAGGGAAGGAAGAAGAAAAGCGAAGAGTTGCTAAGCACATATAACTACGAATGGTGGAAAATGGTCTCTCCCTCAGACAATATTCTGCTTGGCTGTGGGCAACTACAAATGAACCCACTCACACCCCAACAGGGCTGGCGGGGGCACGTGGATAAGACATGGCTCCCAGGGGATCACATCTCTTGAAGTATAAAGAGCAAAAGCATTCAATATGAGTGAATATAAAAATAAAAATAAATTATATGTAGAAACAACATGAAACAAAAGATATATTACTGACATAAATACATTTACTACAGGGTTTTATATATTATATTCTTTTGAAATGTTAAGAGGGCATGATACCTAGTAATTTCTTACAACTCCAAATGTTCATAAATATTTTTGAAGGGGAAAATATATGTTTCATTGTTCTGCATGAAAGCTGAAAAGGCTATTGCAAAGTTATTCAAGTAGAAAAGATAACAATACAGAGGGAGCTTTTAAGAGTTAAGATTTATTTTAATGGTTCCTTTTAAGATTTAAGGAAGCAAGGGGCATGTGGAAATATTATTTTTCTTTAAATGAAAGCAGCAAGATTTTAAAGTGCTCTGTCTTTCCTGCTAAAAGTGAGATGGTTGCGGTCAAAGGATTCTCTAAACATTTGCTATTCACATAACACGTGGGCAAATATGCGAAAGTTGTTGTGGGTGCTAATTTCAAATAGCTAAATGTGCCCAAAGTCAAAATACTGTTCTCACAAATGCTATGAAGTAATGGCGGAATTTAAAAAACAACAACAAAACTCAAATACTTACGGAGCAGGTTTTGCTGCAGCGACTCGGACCGGTACAAGTTTACATGGTTCTTCTTAAAGACGTTCTTGAGCAGTTGTGCTCTCTCTGTGAGGCTGCAGAGCAGGTGCAAACACGCGAAATGAATTGTCAGCTCAGCAGAGACCCCCGTGTGCCCGCAGGACCACCAGAGAGACTCAGGCTTAAACAAAAGATGGCTTGAGAAATCTGTGGTCCAGTGATTTCTCTTTTACCCCCATTTTCTCAGCTAATGAGATTTCAAGAGTTTAGATAGAAGACTATTTTGTCCCCAATAATCCAGTCAAAAGATTTCCCCACCTCCCAGTTATATTTAAGTCAAACGGAAATATACAACCTGTTTTGATTAACAACACAATTAATAAAAAATAAAAAAAATCTTCCAATAGTTTATTTGCTTCTAAAATCTTAGTTGACTTACTAGGTATATTTTAAGCACAACAGCTTTGTAGAATTATAATAATTAATTACTACTATAGCCTTTTCCTGCTTTGAGCATATTTTGGTGTGCAATATGCTTTTTATACTTATATCAAGAAATCTTGAAAATTATACAAAGAAGAAATTTCTTAGACTACTTAATTAGGAAAAATTCCACTACCTTTGATACAATATGCAATGTGTCCCTTAGTTTCATTTTAAAATAAAAGAAATGTCTTCAGAAAGTAATTATAGTAGGTAAAATGACAAGAAAGCATTCATTTTTCAATAAATGTTTAGAATAATCTTTTCTACAGGAACAAATTCATATGATTAATTATATAACTTCTAAAAGGACACTGCAAGAAATAATGCATCAGTTCCCGCCCTCCCCCCCCCCCCCACCTGCCAATACACACAGGATTGTCTTACATAGTAGGGAAGTCAAATATTGGTTGAATACATGAATTTGAATAATCCTGAAATGCCCTTTGAAACATCATCAATCCTCCCAATCACACCATTTCTCCATTGGTTGATTTATAAAACTTTGCTTTGCTATCAAAGAACATAATAAGCATGAAGAGCTAATAAGAAATCTATATGTGTTAGCAAATGTTTATACAATTTTGTTTTAATCACTGGAACTGACTCAGTTGAAAATTTTCCATCTTGCATTTTCCCCACTATAAAAGCTTCAGCTAAACTTCTTTAAGTTATGTTAGTTCAGTATTTTGCCAATTATTTTGAGATCCTGAAATGGAACCATTTTTAATCATATGTAAAAGAAAAAAAACACAAAAAAAGGATTCTCTGCGAAATGAACTTGTAACTACACAAATATTTAGGCTTTTGCTGAAGTAAAATATTTAGAAATGTTGACATTTGTAGTAATCTTCCACAGATATTTTTTAAAGTCTAGGGATGTTAACTGGTACTTATTAGACATACTTTATTGTCACTGGGAATTAGCTACGTTAAAGCAAGAAAGCTAATTCATCTAAAGCTCCAGTGGTTTTGCAAATATTTGCAGAACTTGCTTTTGCCAGTGAAATAAACAGATAAGGAAAAGGGAAAGGGGCCATTTTTACAGTCACGTTTCTGACTCCACTTTAAAATGATCTAACATTACAGACCGGGGGACCCTGAGGGACCCTGAAATATGTAACTGCTTGGGGGAGTGGGCAGCTTGAGCAGCAGGTGGTCTGATTTTGTTAGCAGAGCCTGGCCAGCTGGGGTGCTGGGAAGTAAAATGAAAATGACTACAGAAGACTAGGGGATGGTAATGTATCATTATATAGCAGCTTCCCCCCCAAATACGTTTTCCAGGTCTCAGGCTGGCCTTCCTACATGCATAACGCTTTAACATCACAACATCAAAGTATGAAGAAGGCGGACATGAGAGTTTTGACTTTCACATTATGGCAACTCATATATAAAAGAAACTGTAATTTGGTTTAGTAACATTTCAAATAAGGCGACACTGAATTTCACTCAGCTGTTATATATAAACAGCTAATGTCTAGTGTTCTATATAAAGCTAATGTCCAGTGTTAAAAAAAAAAGCACTATGACAGTCTTTCCTGGGGAAGGAGCACATCGCCTGGAAAGAACATGGGCTTTGTAGTCCTACTTCGGTTTAATTTTGAGTCTGTTTGAGTCCGGTTTAATTTTGAGTGTTAGCCGGGCCCCCCTAGGCAAACACTCTCAGCCATCTCCTAATCCTAGGCTGACTGAGGATTCAGTGAATGGTATAGTTTCCAGCATAGTGACTGGCACTCAACAAATGCTACTCCCCTCACCACTCGCCAGATCCCCAAAAGTTATAAAAACTCAACTAGTCTGGCTGGTGTGGCTCAGTGGTTGAGTGTGGACCCCTGAACCAAGAGGCCACATTTTGATTCCCGGTGAGGGCACATGCCTGGGATGTGGGCTCGATGCCTAGTAGGGGGCATGCAGGAGGCAGCTGGTCAATGGTTCTCTCATCATTGATGTCTCTCTCTCTCTCCCTCCTTATCTCTGAAATCAATTAAAAATATAAAATCAATTAGAAGAGAGATCATCACAAAATGAAAGATGCCTGGGTGTTTATTCAATACTGCTTTAACAGGAGAAGCCTATGGCCACATGTGCCTAATTTATAATGCTCACACTCCGCTTCTTTAGTAACTGTGAGTTTTGTGTGTTTTCTGCTTTAGCTACTTTCTAGTATTTCTTACAGAGAGGAGTCCTGACTTGAGAATAGAAATGCCATCCACAGGAGGGTGCTTAATAATTAGTAAGTGATGATGATTTGTGTTTACTATTTTCTCTAGCCTTATCTGACCTTAATTAGAGAACTACTCAGCAGGTCAACATTATGCCATTTTGTGCCATTGCTGTTTATGGGTACTGATATAACTATCAAGTCATTTTATAAAATATGGTGGTAACATATTAACCATTAATAGGTGTGCTAAAAGTTCAGTTTTGTTGAATAGCTGAACATAGTACGAGAAGAAACGTGAATAGGATTCCTTTTCATTAAAAACTCCATCTTCTTCACAGTTCTTACTGGTTTTACTCAATCTGTATGGCCTTTCATATACTGTACATGCAAATTTTAAATTTCTTTATTGCAATTACAAACACAACAATGACCACTTCAATATTGTTACCTTATTTTCAAACCCACTAACATTTTGCAACTTGGATATCTGATGGAGGTGAGGTGGAATGATACCATATTTTAAAATAAAACTTCATTTAGAAACACTAAAAAAGTATAGGTAGCTCTAGCCAGTTTGGCTCAGTGGATAAAACATTGGCCTGTGGGCTCAGTCCCCTGTAGGAGTATGTGTAGCCAATCAATGACTCTCTCTCATCATTGATGTTTTGATTTCTCTCTCTCCCTCTCCCTTCCTCTCTGAAATCAATAGATATATATTTTAAAAAGTATACGTAAACCCATTTACTATCCTGGGACATGTTGCCATTAAGTATTTTCAGCAATCTTTTGAGTGAGGTAAGTATGCATTTGTCTTTATGTTGGGTTGCCAGGCTATTTTGGTTGGGTCATTAAAATGGATCTCCTCAGGAAAGTAAAGAACCCTTCATTGATTGAACGCTTAAGTGTGTAGCATGCGACAGCTGTCTGTCTGTACTGGGTGGTGGTGGTGGGGAGCTAACAATGAATGTAACAGACCTAACCTCTGCTCTGGAGGAGAAAGCATTTCCTTGTATGGTCACTTTTCTCTACCAATGCTGAACAGAAACATCATCACAGTGATGAGAGAGAGGGCTGGGGAAAGCATTTGTCTGCCTATCCTAACCCCCTAGAAATTTATATAACACACATAAAATCCACCATGACAACTGAGAAATACCATTTCTTTTCTCTTAGTTCTCATTGCTTTTTGTTAAGATAAACAATACAGGGAAAGGCTGGGAGAGATCATCATCACCATTCAAATGACCAAATTACCTGACATCCCTATTTCCCTATTCCTTTAAGGCTAAGGCTTTGGATCAAACAAAGGCTGACAATGATAAGCTGATTGTTAGAAGTAAAAATTATGAATCTTATGATTATAGTAGAGGCCCGGTGCACGAAATTCATACACGGGGTTAGAGGGTGTGTGTCCCTCAGCCTAGCCTGCACCCTCTCCAATCTGGGACCTAAACAGGCAGTTGGACATCCCTCTCACAATCCAGGACTTCTGGCTCCCAACTGGTCGCCTGTCTGCCTTTCTGATTGCCCCTAACCACTTCTACCTACCAGCCTGATCACCCCCTAACCACTCCCTCACCAGCCTGATTGCCTCTCCCCTGCAGGCCTAAGTCCCCTCAACTGCCCTTTCCTGCAGGCCCAGTCGCCCCCAACTTCCCTCCTCTGCCAGCCTTGTCACCCCCAACTGCCTTCCCCTGCAGGCTTGATCACCCCCAACTGCCCTCCCTTGTGGGCCTGGTCCCTCTCAACTGCCCTCCCCTGCTGGCCATCTTGTGGTGGCCATCTTGTGTCCACATGGGGGCAGCCCTCTTGTGTGTTGGAGTGATGGTCAATCTGTGTATTTTTCTTTTATTAGATAGGATAGATTCCTGGTGCATGGGTGGAGGCTGGCTGGTTTGCCCTGAAGGATGTCCCAGATCAAGGTGGGAGTTCCCTTGGTGCATGGGGTGGCCCGGGCAAGGGACATGTGGTGGTTTGCAGGCCAGCCATGACCCCCAGTGATCCAAGTGGAGGCCCTGGTATCTGGGATTTATTTATATTTTATAATTAAAACTTGAGTGGAGGCCAGGGCAGGCCAGGGCAAGAAGCTTGGCTTCCCTCATTGCCAGGGAAGCGCAAGCCTCCTGCTCACTCTGTGGATGTGGCCAGCTTGGTTGGGTTAATTTGCATAGTTGCTCCTGTTTGGTTGGTGTGTGTGGCTTGTGGGATAGTGGAGTTGCGGTCAATTTGCATGTTTCCCTTTTATTAGTGTAGATTTGCCTGTCTGTAGATGCACTGCTTCACATGCACATAAAATATATCCAAAAATAACTGCCTTGTCTCCAATGAGGGCAGTGTCCACAATCTCTTATTTTAATTCTTTTGAATTTCCTTTTTTTTTTTTTTGAGAAACTAAGATATTACAACTTGTAGATATAATACCCTCAAGTGGGATCCTAGAGGCTCCCAAAATTAATATTTCTGCTACAAAATGTATAAACATTTATATTATAGAAAAAATAAACACTATTAATGTTATATTTATAGAACAACTGGTTTAGGTTTTTCTAGGAAATGTTTGCTATAGATCTATGAAAAAAAAAAGGATTCTTGAAGTTTTGTTTTTGGATTTTGGAACTATAGATGCTTCCACTCTCTAGTGTTAGAGCATGTCCACATAAAAATTATAGCAAAGAACACGAACTCAGCTTTTAAGTCATTTTCTTAGTCAAAAATAACTAGCCATGGCTACACAGTGATTGGGAGTGAGGTTTGGACTGATTCTCCCAATATTTTAGGCTTAAAAGCAATATACTTAAGACAATGAAATATACCTCCCTGATGCCCATTCTGATTTAAAATTGAAATATACTCAATTTGCTGGCAAGTAGCATACCATTTCCTCTAAAACAGACTCATTATTTTAAGACAGTGGTCAGCAAACTCTTTAGTCAACAGAGCCCAATATCAACAGTACAACGATAGAAATTTATTTTGAGAGACAAATGTTTTAAACTTAAACTTCTTTTTTTTTTGAAAAAAATATATTTTATTGATTTTTCACAGAGAGGAAGGGAGAGGGATAGAAAGTCAGAAACACTGATGAGAGAGAAACATCAATCAGCTGCCTCTTGCACACCTCCTGCTGGGAATGTGCCCGCAGCCACGGTACATGCCTTGTGACCGGAATCGAACCTGGGACCTTTCAGTCTGCAGGTCGACGCTCTATCCACTGAGCCAAACCGGTTTTGGCTAAACTTAAACTTCTTTTAACGCCACTTCTTCAAAATAGATTCACTCAGGCCATGGTATTTTGTGGAAGAGCCACACTCAAAGGGCCAAAGAGCTGCATGTGGCTTGTGAGCCGTGGTTTACCGACCACTGAACTAAGATGTTTTAATTTTTGACAGTGAGTGAAGATGAGAAATGAATTATTGCAAATACTAGTCTGGATACAGTGCCTACAAGTTACAGTTTCTCTAGCAGAGTTTCACTTACGTTTAGCTTGACTTCATAGGGTCACATATTGAAAATTTTAAAAATTAGGGATGATCAACTCACAAAATCTTCCTTAAGAATTGCATCATTCTGCCCTAGCCGATTTGGCTCAGTGAATACAGTATCAGGTTCGATTCTAGTCAAGGGCACATGCCCGAGTTGAGGGTTCGATCCCCAGTGTGGGGTGTGCAGGAGGCAGCCGATCCATGATTCTCTCTTATCATGGATGTTTCTCTCTCTCTCTCTCTCTCTCTCTCTCTCTCTCTCTCTCTCTCTCACTCTCTCCCTCTCCCTTCCTCTCTCTGAAATCAATAAAAATATTTTTTTAAAAAAAGAACTGCATCATTCTATGTCAAAAAGTACACCATCATTATTTTGGATAGTACTAATTTGGGAAGAGTAACCAATGCAACTCTATGTTCTTATGTATCCTATTTTTAATTAACTACTCACAGGTCAAACATCTATTTACCAGTCACTACTCTATCCTTTCACCCACTCCTCCCTCCCTCTCTCCCTTCCTTTCTTCTTTCCTTCTCTTGAGCATTCATTCGCCCATTCACCAAATATTCATCGAGTGCTACTATGTTCCTGGTACTATGCTAGGTGTTGCCTTGCAAAGACTAACACAAAGGGCCTCTCTTTCAAGGAGTTCAATCTCATAAGGAAAACAAACACAGGTAATCAAATACATTAATATACAGGCAATCGATGTAAGAACATAAGAGTAAACAGAGGACAGAGATAGAGTAGGAATTACGGGCAGTCCTCCGATTACGCGAAGATCTGTTCCTACGGCGCGTGTGACATAAAGTGATTTTTGCCGTCAGCGGGGACCCCACCTACATAAGCACCTACGTCACTCACAAGGAGCACATACATAGCAGTAATGAAGTGAAACAGTCAAAAATTGTAAAAGATAACAATTCCTGACCTATGCAGCTCTTTGGCCCTTGAGTGTGGCTCTTCCACAAAATACCACGGCCTGGGTGAGTCTATTTTGAAGAAGTGGTGTTAGAAGAAGTTAAAGTTTAAAAAATTTGGCTCTCAAAAGAAATTTCGATCGTTGTACTATTGATATTTGGCTCTGTTGGCTAATGAGTTTGCCGACCACTGCCCTAGCCGGAAGACACTGGGGTCACTGATAAACTACAAACCACAAAAACTAAATATCATGCAAAGGGCCTTAATGTACGTTTCATTGACATACAGATAAGAGAAATTTATTCCTGAGAGCAGTAACAAGTATCATCAGTGGACTTTCCCTAATAATTGTTCATAAATGGTTTTATTCAAATCGTGTGAGCTAGAATTTTTACCACAACCTTTTTATAGCTAGAGTGAAAGAGAGAGAAAACGTCGATTGAGGGACTGTTTATGCCATGTAATGGAATAGAGGCACATTTTTAGATGAAGGGACAGAGATGGAGGGGAAGGTGGAGGAGCAGACTCTCTCTAAGCTGGACAGTAGGTATTATCACCCCATCCCATCACAGGGATACTGACTCAGAGAGGTCAAGGACTGTGTCAGGCCAGTGTAGGCTGCTTTTGTTGCTCTATCAGGTTCTTGAGCAGGTAGCACCAGGAGGCAGAACAGTGAATGTTTAGAAGCAGGGGTTTGGGAATCAATTCATGTGGCTCAAAGCTAAGTCTCAGTTTCCCCACCTGGAAAAAATGCAGATGATGGATTTGTATGCGGTTGTTATAGGGATTCAGTGAATGGCAGACATGGGGCGGTAAGTGCACCACCTGGCATGCAGTAAGTGCTCAACAAAACCAACGCTAACAGCCTCAGAGAGGCAGACGGGTGTGTGACATGCCCCTTCGGCCTCATGCAAACCAGGGAGGGCTGGAAGCCAAGGTCTCAGCTTATGTTCCCAGCCTAACACTTACTCCAAACTGAATAACACAGTGAATCACCAAGAAGGTAACACACATCACAGCAAAATATTTCATACAGTTTAGCCTATTTTAGTGTGATGAAAGAGAGGAAAAAAAAAAAAAAGACCTGGCATTACCCTCATGACTGGGGTTCATTACAGACTGCTTTCAAATAATTTTCATTTCCTTTTTGTAATGCTTTGCCAATTTAGTACATTTGATGAGCTTTCTAACCTTGCTTTCTTTTGAGGTGGTGGTGATGAGGAAAGGGCTTGGAGTACATAACTCCCTTCATGTATGCTACATGCCTATCAGTTCCTAATCACACACCAAGCCACATATGCAATTGCAGGGCTCTGATTTTCATGACATACTAGTTTATTATGGGTACTGTTTAAAGCTAAAAGTCTTTCTCCCCCTTTCAGTTCCATAACACAATCCTATATAATGAAGGGTAATATGCAAGTTGATCGAATGGTGGAACGACCGGTCGCTATGATGCGCACTGACCACCAGGGGGCAGATGCTCAGTGCTGGAGTTGTCCCCTGGTGGTCAGTGCACTCCCAGGGGGAGGGCTGCTCGGCCCCAAGCTGGGCTCATGGCTGGCGAGCGCAGCGGTGGTGGTGGGAGCCTCTCCCGCCTCTGCAGCAGCGCTAAGGATGTCTGATTATGGCTTAGGCCCGCTCCCCCATCGGTTGGACATCCCCTGAGGGCTCCCAGAGTGCTACAGGGTACAGGCTGGGCTGAGGGTACCCCCCTCCTTCCTCCATGCACGAATGTGGTGCACCAGGCCTCTAGTATTGCATATAACTACTATTTATTTAATGAATATAATAGGCATCGAGCTATCTGCTTTATTGGTAGTATTTTTTAAACATTTTTTTCTTTATTGATTAAGATATTACATATGTGTCCTTATCCCCCCCATTGCTCCCCGCCCCCACTTATGCCCTCACCCCCCTGGTGTTTGTGTCCATGGGTTAGGCTTATAGTCATGCATACGAGGCCTTTGGTTGCTGTTATTGATAGTATTTTATTCAATTCTTACAACTAGTCCTGAGGTAAGAATTATCACCCCCATTTTATAGAAGAGTAAATTGAGGCCCAGTAGTATTAAGCAACTTGGCTAAGGTCACACACAGCTTAGTGAAATGGCAGCTTTGATTTGAATCCACATCTCTCTGATTCCAAAATTTGTCCACGACACTGACAGTTCCTTGTTAACTGATAAAATATAAGTTTTTCTACTTATTTCCAATTGCTAGTGAAAGAAAAATGTAAAATTCACTTGGAAAAGGACACATGCAGTGTATATTACCTTTTCCCAAGCACAACTGCTCCTGGGTCTTGAGATTTTGCCTCCAGCTCCTGAACTTCATCTACTAATGTTTTAAAAGCAGTCCTCTTGATTCTGCGAAAACAAATTTTTGCACGGAAATATTTGTGTGAAGACCAAAGGCTTCACAAAACTGTTTTATTATCATGCCTCTAAGTACAACACTGCCCACAGAACAACAGTGTATCCATAGAATATAAAAAAATGACAATGATTTTGAGCGTTAATATAATTACAGGACACAATAGTCTTAAATGGATTAAAACTCTCATAGTTATTAAGTAACCATCATGCAACTAACCTTCATGGTAGCATTTTTTTTATGGGAAGAGATGACACTTTAAAACTTATAATCCTGACATAAATTAGTAAAGATCTAGTTTCTTTCATTCTATATTTTATGTATGTTTGGAATCCAGGAAGCAAAAAACTTCACAACTCCCATTCACTAATAATATATGTAAGTATGTTTGGAGATGATAGAATTTTTCTCCTACCTTCACTGGAGTTTTCAGGATGATTTCTAAAAATGTCCTCTCCAATATTAACTGAAACTGCCTGCTTTATGTCTTTTAAACTAATTTAGATTTCTAGTTCCTCAACCACTCCTTCTTTATTTATGGAGAATAAGTGAATACTACTAATTCCTATTCTGCAAACTGCACATCCTTGAGCTGCTGTTACAAGTAGAGAAATGAGGGGGTTAACAAACACTTGTATTCCCATGTACATAACTGAGTCTGGTACTTACACCTTGTACACCACATCAAGGAGTAAAGAGGCCACAGGGATGAAGAGCAGGCCCGTCCAAAAGACCCCGGAGCTGAACAGCATGGCTGCCTGAGGAACCCACAAGAAACGCGTCATTCATGCTTAGTTTTTATATGACATGAAGTAAAATAATTCTAAGAATCTCATTCTGCAAGAGGGTATACTATAATAACTCTAAACTTGTGAAATATACAAAATCAAAAGCCGAATGTGTTAACACATGTATTTACTACATCTATTTTTTCCCTCATTGAGTGTCTAATATAGCAAAGCTTTATCATTTGTCAAGTCTTTTCATATTTTTATGAGTTTTTAGTGTGGTCAATACATGGAGTAATACACTTTGGCATTCTTTTATAATGTAGAATACATTTGACCTTGGTTTTTATCTTTATAATATAAAACATTTTTTGGGCAAATTCAAATATATTCTGGATTAAATTCTCTTATAATACAACATGTAAAATAATTCTACTTAGAAACTAAATTTACTATTTTGCAAATAAAAGTGATTTTTATAAAATAAAAATGATAGTAAAAACTATCCAGATAAATAATGAATATAATCAAGTTAAGATAGCTATAAAATAATTTTACTCTTTTCAGCTAATATTATGTAGAATAATCCGAGTTTTTGTTTCAAGATTTATATAACTTGTTTTGATATATTCTATTATTGCTAAAGTTAAACCAAACATCTAGCATATAAAAAATGCAACTAAAAGTATATTGAAAAGAATGTAATTATTCTTTTGTATCAAATCCCAAATTGCTATATCAGAGCCATTTGGGTTGCAAAAAATAATTCTATGAATATAAAATTAATAAACTCTATTGGTTATTTGCAATTATAATATAAATTTCGTTGTAATATAATTCGATTACAAAGAGCTTCAAAGGGAGGACTATGTCATACAATAACGCCAAAAGAAATATTTTGTTTCACTTCAAGCCTTATTTGTTTATCAAGAGTAAATGTGCAGTAAATATATTGTCATAACACCATTAAAATGTAGCCAACTAATACATTTACACTCTACTAAAAATCACACAGAATTTTTTTTAAACCAAGTGTGGTTCAGGGATTAAAAACGATCTAGAGTTTAATTCTTACAGGCAGTTTCACAGTTACACACAAACAACCCTAACCATCCAATCCTTGTCACGCAGAAAGATTACTAATTATGTTTCCCATTACCTATTCGTTTTGACTCTCACCTGAAGACCGGGAACTGCTATTTAAATGTTTTTCTACACGGAACACGGGCTTATCGATACAGAGTGTCAGTTCTAGAATCCTAAGCTATGTTCTTTTCCCTTTACAGGATCCAACAGCTCTGAATACGGTTAAAATAAAAACATCCGATGACAAAATCATCAGAAAATAAATGTTGCCACGTGGCTTCAACGACATAGCACCCATATCCTAGACCCCGACCGCATGAAAAATATTCACATAAAAGTCACTTTATTTTATAAGCAAAACATGATCTCCGGCATGGTTGCTGACACCCTCAATAGTGAAAACCAACACTCAGGGTGTAATAGGAAATGTCCATCAAGCCGGTGGGTTTTGTGGAGAGCCAGGGAAGCCTTTCAGGATGGCGATGATGTGAAAAAACCCCACATTTCTTTTTCCTTCTGGGGGGGGGGGGGAGGGGGAGGGGAGAAGAGGGAAGACTCAAGGTTCTAAGTCCAGGCACTGAAAATACCCATTTTTAACCGAGGGGGCCCGGAGGAGAAAGATCTATTCTTGCCTTTGCCACCTGGGATTAAAGGTCCGCTGGCAGAAAAGGCAGAAAGTGTTGGCTGGAGCCCGCCGGCGGCTCACGCTGACCATTGTGATGTTAACGGCACCCCCCATTCAGCCCGCAGCCTGGGGCTTTACCCAGGAACAACAGGATCGGAGGGGAAAAAGTTTGTCCTGCGTCATATCTGAAAGCCTGTCAGA
This sequence comes from Antrozous pallidus, assembly GCA_027563665.1. Taxonomy (NCBI): domain Eukaryota; kingdom Metazoa; phylum Chordata; class Mammalia; order Chiroptera; family Vespertilionidae; genus Antrozous; species Antrozous pallidus. Next base: position 97,261,641 of record CM050511.1, on the reverse strand, counting down.
TTTTTTTCTTCTTCTGCAGAGTTAATCCAAACCTAAAAGATTTAAAGCCGGCCTTTGCATTCAAGACAGAGAGGCTCTGTGTTTTTTGGATGCAGAGGGGGACGGGGGGGAAATCCCACAGAGGTATTTCCTTCCTTTCTGCACAAGCACGCCCCCCTCCCGCTGTAGACACGATTTTTGTCTCTAACTTTTCAGGTCAGCGGGGGTAGTGGGGGGGAAAGGCGCCGACCCGCGCACACAATGGGGGGAACAGGAGCAGCCTGTTGGGGGCCGGCCTCGCGGTGCCTCCAAGAGCAGTTTGCAAATGGCTCCTAACGTGGGAGTGGGAGCTCGGTGGGCCCTGCCAAGCGGCCCCGCCGCCCCTCCTCCACCCGCGGCCCTGTGAGACCAAATGCAATGGCCACAAAAGTGGCTCCCGGGAGACGTGAGAAGGGATCAGTCCAGGGAGCCGCAGAGCCGGGGACTGGAGGGCGCACAGGCCCTGCGCGGGGACAAGCCGACCGCTGTCCCTGCAGAGGGCCTCCGCACCGGACTTCGTGGGCTTCAAATCCAACCAGCGCGGCCTGAACATGCAACATGCAGCCGAGGAATGAGGAACCGCTCCGACATTTCCACGTGACCTTGCTGAGCAAGGGCGCTCGAAAACAAAATGCGAGCTAGCTCAGGTGCATTTGGCTAAGCCAAGGGGCTTGCCCAGAGAGGAGCGGCTGACCACCTTTTGAGCACCCACATGGTTCCCACGCCAGAGGCACACTTCCTTCTTCACCCTCAGGGTCCCCAAGTCCAGTCTTGTAGAAAGAATGTCGATGTGCTGCCTGCCCACGAAGCTTCAGCAAGAGGGTTCTGAATTCTACACCTCCTTTTACACTACGGCCATCAGAGTGCTGAGCTGTGCCTCATTCTGGGACAGAGCACTGATGCTGTCCGAACAGCAGGCCCGTGGGATCCTGGGACACTATGGGTGGACCCCAACTGCGACAGACAGACAGACAGACAGACAGAGCGCCCTGAAAGGAGCCCTGGCTCTGCCCTTCCAGCTCCCAGACCGGAGAAGCCACCGAGTCTCTGCTGTTTCTCAGCTGCACAGTGGAATGAAGAATTAAACCTGATAATGTTTGTAAAGCGGCTGTTTTTATTAGTAACACTGGTTAATAGCAAACGTTTCCTTTCTTCATGTTAATTTTCAAGTATCTTTCAACACGAGGTCGTCCATTCTTCCGAGTGGTTTCTCCTGTGAGTTTCCAGGCAGGACATTTTTGAAAATCACAGATTAAGTGTAAGTCAGTTTGGAAATGTCGTGGCTTCCTCACATGACCACAAAATATGCTTGCCTTAAGACGGACACTGGCCAAAGTAACTGACCACTGATAAATTCCCATCTGTCTCAATCTGCTAATTCAGGAAGCAGAGATAATTTTTTCCCCATAACCATTATTAAAGGACTGCCTGGGTATAATATATTAATTTTGAAAGGAAAAATGATGCAGAATATATAGTGCTGTAAAACACAGTTTTTTTTGGGGGGGGAGGGGAGAGCAGGACAGCAAGATAAATGAATATAAATTCCATAGGGGTTAAAAGTTAATGTGAATAACAACAAAAAACCAAGAAGTGATTATTAAGTGTATCAAGTTTTATATATGGACTTTCTTAGCTTGAACACAGTGAAAAAGCTATAAAAATAAATGCTTTTGAAAACTGATTCAGAAACATGTAGAAGTGTCACAAATTCAAAAAGAACATTAGTAAAAAGCAAATAAAAAACAAGAGTGACTGCCATAAGTCTATGAAATTCTGCAATCGTAAATGCTTATAAAAATAGAACACTTGTTTTCCTAAGAACAACTACAGATCCCAATAGGTAGGAAGAGGCCTCAGAAGGTGCTCCCATCAGCGGCAGCAAGTCATCAGCAACGTGGAAAAGAAACGCAACCAAATGAGATCAGATTTAAGTTCACTGTCACAGTTGGTGGAGCGGGGTTCAGTGAAACAGGTCGCTGTTAACTTTATATTCACATCAGCCATGCACTCGCCTTAGGGAAAGGCATTTGGCAATGGGCCTCAAAGACAGGACGTGCCTTTGTGTTCACATGATCATGCAATTTCTGGGTCTACGTGTTGCACTCCGGGGCAGGGTGGCCTTTACATGTAGGTTAGTATCCAATGGAACTTTTGGGGTGATCAGTCCAGAAAGCACACCCTCTAAAAAGCGCACGGGAGCCCGGGTTTAGTAAAGGTATGAACGAACCCCAGCCACACCCTCGCGGAGGGTGCCGGCACTCAGTAGCACATTGAAGGCGTTGGCAAATCATAGTAAAGACTCCACCTCATAGTTTTTTAAACCAAGATGTCCAAATGTATTTATGGACCTTGGATCACTTTCCCCACACATTGTTTACCAACACTCCGTGGATCTAATTTGGGGGAATGCAAATATTCATCGTGGGGTTTTTTTTAAACAGTAAAACATGGGTGAAAACTAACCGGACACTATGTGGCTGGGTAAGTAAATGTACACGCACTAAGACAACATTATCCAAACTGTTAATGACGCTGCTCACAGAATGTGATTAGAAAACAGATTGTTCCGAAGAGTCTGAATAAAGGGAGAAGGTAAAAACATCCTGCTCTCCTCTCAGGAGCCGTCTGTTACCGTGTAAACAGTCCCTAGAAGGTTGGCACTTTCTAGTATCTATATAGGGATCAGTCACAGCCCTCCCTCTGTCTAACTCTCTTGCCAGTACTTCACACACAACTCTTCAGCTGTGAACTTGACCATCACACAGGTCCTTCAAACAGATGCGTCCCAAACAGAACAAACACACTGTCGCGCTTCCAGACCCGCATTTCCTTTGTGCAATCCGTCCAGGGAGTGGCTTCAGCTGGGATCTACTCTTGAGTTGTCTCCTTGCCCCACCCCCAGGCTCTGTTGTGCTTTAGTGTCTTTGAAATCTACTTCCTGCCAACCCCGCTGCCACGGTCCGGGTACAACGGTTGTTTGTCCTCCAAACAGCCTCCTCGCTGGGCTTCTTCTTTTTGCTCTGCTTCGAGGCAGGTGGCACACTGCAGCCAGAGCGATAGTTCCAAAGTGCAGATTAGATGGGAGCGGTTCTTGGATTAAACCCTTTCGATGGCTTCCGACCACCGTGGGATAAAGACTTTTCCTACCTGACCTCTGGCTGCTTCCCCACTCTCCTCTCTCAAGCCAACCCACCTCGCCGTGTGTTTCGGTTCCTGGAACTCGACCCGGCTTTCTCTCAGCCTTGAGCCCTGGCATCGGAGAAGCCTCTTTGCTCCCAGATATTCACATGGGACGTCACGTCCTTCCTTCGACCTGGGTTAGCTGACCCTACTTCAGGCTTTCATTTGGACGGCACCCAGCACCCATTTCCTAGCTGCTCCTCTGTGTTCCTGTGATACTTTAAACTCTGTAAGCGGAAGAAGTAAATCTAAACAAGTTCTCACAACCCAGGTCCTTAACTACCGAGAGCAGGTGTTCAATAAATAATGTTTGAATAAATAAGTTCTTACGATCTAGTGGTTGGAGAGATTAAAAGTTGAAATACCACAGCTTTGGGACGATGTTCCTGAGATGGGGTGGTTACAGTTTGATTGGATTTCCTGTGCTCTGGTTCGGAGTTATCCCAGGAGCAGTTATAACTAGATATTTATGTGATTCGGGGAGAGGGGAAAAGAGGTCGACCCGGTTCCCTAACTATCCTTTTCTAATGTAGGTTGCCTTTTCTTTTAAAAAAGCCGGGTGGCATGTATTAATGCTTAAGCATATTAAACTACCTCCCCCTTCCTTCCATATTAATAAAAATAAATATAAAAATAATTTTTTTTATTGATTTCAGAGAGGAAAGAGAGGAAGACTGTTAGAAACATCAATGATGCGAGAGAATAATTGATTGGTTACCTCCCTGCATGCCCCCTACTGGGATCAGGCCAGCAACCCAGGCATGTGCCCTGATCAGGAATTGAACTGTGACCTCCTGGTTCATAGGTCGGTGCTCAACCACTGAGCCACACCAGCCACGCAAAAGATATATTTCAGTGAAACCGGGAAAGTATGACAACTGGAAGTCACATAATTTTTGTGCGGGTGGTGTATGGTGGGGAGAAGGGAGGTAGACTGGCCAGGATGGAAAAAAGGTCTTGTACTAGTTTACCACTAGGGTTTATTTCTCATGTTCTCTGATCCAAATCTTTATTCTATGGCCTCAGGTACTTTCTGGAATATTGTGCATTCCATAATGAAAAGCCATCTGCTGTGGCTTCAGGTAATTATGTTAATGACATTTGGGTAACCTTTTATGACCTGGTCTTTGCGTAACTTTTCAGTTCTAGCTCCAAACATTCCCTACATTGGAAACCCCAAACTTGCTCTGCTCTCTCGCGGGAAAGCCCTTCTCACATGTCCACCCAGGGCAGAGTTCCAAGAAACCTTTCCAGACTATCCAAACCAGAGCCTGGGGCACGCCCTCTCCTCTGCTATCTATCCCCTGTGCATCCAGATCATAATTAGCATCTTCCGTTCTAATTACCTGTTAATTTGTTGGTTGACTCCATGAGACTAAAGCTCCTCAGGACACTTCCTTTTTCCAACTTCTGAGCCACTGACACCCTCCCTCGGTCCTGACACACAGGCAGTCCATAAATCTCAGTTGAACTGATTTGAGCTGGGCTCTTATAAAGGATGAATTACATTCTCCATAAAATCAGACAAGGCAGAACACCCAGAAAATAACTGAGGAGAAGGGTGTTTCAGATAAACCCCCAATATGTTTGCAATTATTCCCAGAAGCTGTTGATTACTCAGAGAGAAAGAAAACCCTTGGCTTGAATTATCCCAAACAAACAAATAAACACAATCTTAGAAAATATGCAAATTGTTCCAAACAAAGAAAAGCTTCGAAAGTATGCAAATTAAATACCAGATCACAGCATTTATGTACTTTTCCCCTTAGATATTTCTGCTGGTGAGGGACTGAAGGAAGTCTGGTCACCTCTGGGACTCTGTACCAATATTCAATCTAGCAGTGTGATGCAAGAAATGATCATTGAATCTCCACCCTCTAGCAGGAGTAACAAGAAAACAAATGATGACAAGAGGAAGAACTAGTTGGGACTGGATCTTTCAGAAGCGAACTTTTTCACAAATTGACTCTATATCAATATATGTACACTGAACATGCAAAAGAAAGTCTTTCTAAAAAGGAATCAAGAACAGTAGGAAAAGTGTGGCTCTGAAACTTTATTTTCTGGAGATACGGTTTCCAGAGGAGTAAAAATAATTAAGAACAGAATTTGTTTGTTTATTTTAATCTTTATTGTGCTATTTAAAAAACTTAAAATACCAGAAAAATTAGTAGAGAATTAGTAACAAAGTATTCTTTTTAATTTGAGAAATATAATTTTAAAATATTATGATGATACTGAATAAGGTTTATAACATAGGGTAAGTTGCCTTAATGCTCAATAGGTTTACTTATTATTGTTACAAGTTTTTATAACTTTGTGATGGCTCTATATTTTATCTTCTTGTTCTTCTTGTTCTTCTTCTTCTTTTTTTTTTAAGAGAGGGAGGTAGGGGGAGATAGAGAAACATCGATCTGTTGCTTCTCATATGCGCCCCAACCGAGGTCTGAACCTGCAACCTAGGTATGTGCACTGACAGGGTATCAAACCCTTGACCTTCCATAAAGATGCTCAAGCCAACTGAGTGACACCAGCCAGGGTGTATTCCATCTTCTTAAAAGCCATCTCATAAAGCAATTGTTTGATTACTTTCATGACAGATTCTTCAATTTGCTGCCCAATATATCACCTCCCCCCTTCTTAAATGCAACTTCTTAATTTTTAGCTGGCCTCCTTGTCCTCCAGCTCAAAAGACTATATTCCGCTGGCTCTTTTGTTGTAGCTGGGTGTGGCCATGCGACTTACTTTTGGGCAATGAAATTTAAGTAGAAGTGCGGTGGGCAGTGTCTAGGAAAGAACCTCAAGGAGAAAGAGCCCCCCCCCCCCCCCTCTTGCTGGCTGGAATCTGGTAAGTTGGTGAGAGCTGAAGCAGCCATGCTGGGCCTGAGGAAGCACACTGAGGTTGGCGACGCAGTCGGAGAGAAGAAACCTGGTCCTTCGTGCTGGTTTAGCTGCCCCCACAGTCCCAGACCGCCTGCCTCCACCGGCCTTCTCTCACACGAACGAGAAATAAATTCCTATCTTGTTTCATGTGCTTACTCTTTTTTTTTTTTAACATAAAAAAAACATGCCATAAACTTGCTTTGGAGGACACAAGCTAGGGAGGATAAGCGACAGTTTGAAACAGAGTAGCTTTTGACCATTCCTTGCAAAAATTGTGTCCAATTATGAGCTTCATTGAAGCAGATGGTAGTGACATTCATGGTTTCTTTCATGAGCTTTCCTCATAGACCCCCTGGCATACAACTCAAAAACAAGCCGTCTGCGGGACGTGAAGGGGAGATCTGCCCTCTGCCCGTCTCACAGAGCTCCTTCCCACGCTCCGCTCCAGCCACACGGGCCTTTTATTCTTTGCATTTGCCAGGCTCACTGGTGCCTTGGGGCAGGGGTACCTGCTGTTCCTTCCACCCTGACATGCTCTTCTTCGCACAACAAGTATCAATCCCCATGCCGTCTGAGTTTCAGCTTAGTTGTTCCTCCTTCAAAAAGACCTTCCTGGGGCACCCAGGATAGGCCCCGTCAGGTTCTCTCACCCTGCTTTTGTCCTTTGGGAAATCATCTTAACTCATTCGTCATTTAACTAACTTAGTGACCATTCTCCTTCCCACTCCCTGGTTCCCTCAACCTGATTGCTCAAGGGGATCCTGCCCAGTTACCCCATTACCTTGACACAGAGCCCAGCACCCATGAAGCACTCACCACATATTCATGGAATGAATTAGTACAAGAATGAATGGACTCCTGAGAGCAGAACTCAGCCATACTAGAAGCAGGTCCTGGTACCGAGTACCCATGGCCTCTCAGATTATGACACAAGCATCCCCTCGTGAGCAATGGGATCCTTATGGGCAAGGACCATGTCTGTCACCCCTACATCCCCCGGGGCCCAACATAGAGCCCGGTGGAATCAGACACTCGATGATCACTGGCTCTGCATTGTGCGGAAAAAGATGCTGCGCCGACCGTCACAACGCCAGCTCTCCTGATGACTCCAAGGAGAGCTCTGGCTCTAAAATGTGTGCAAGTGTCCCAGTCCACCATTCCAGCCGTCACACCCGGGTCTTTCTTTCCTCTCCGTGATTCCACCCAGGCTGCTCTTTCCAAAATGGGCTTGGGGCCGAAACCTGTTTGGCTCAGTGGATAGAACGTCGGCCTGCGGACTGAAAGGTCCCAGGTTCGATTCCGGTCAAGGGCATGTACCTTGGTTGTGAGCACATCTCCAGTGGGGGCTGTGCAGGAGGCAGCTGATCGATGTTTCTCTCTCATCGATGTGTCTAATTCCCTATCCTTCTCCCTTCCTCTCTGTGAAAAATCAATAAAATATATTTTTAAAAAAATGGGCTTGGGAGTGGCTGCACAGCCAGCTGCCTTAGGAACTGTGATGGTCCGCCTGTCTCCTTGATGACCAGGGGCTTGAGGATTGGGACCCCGCTTTATCATTTTATCGTTGGTTCATTGAGGAACATCTGACAGAGCTTAGGGCAGCTGCTCCCTCCAGGCCCCTTGACTACACACAGTAATCGTGGATGCACCGCCATCAGATCAGATCACTGCCCCACCCCATCAGCAAGGGCCGGTCTTGTGGCCAATAAATCATCACATGCTATCTAGGTCATTAAAGGCTGAGAGGTGAATAAGGACTCCTTTACCCAGGAAATTCCTCGTATGTAAAACAATTTATTGTGTTGGTAAAATGGGTAACGGCACCATTTAGGAAAATCATATCGCTAATGTGGTTTATTAATACCTCTCCTACAGGGGTGACACCAAAGGGTTCCACAGAGATTTTTACTGTTTTGCAGAAAGACTTTACAAACCTCAATCAGGAGATCTGAAATTCTGTAAAACACATGCTCGTTCCTTAACTTCAATTTCCTTCAGTAGTTTTATGGATCCCCCAGGCCAGGGTGAGCAGAACCAGATGGCGCTTTGGGGAGGACCGTACGCTGCGGGTCTGCGAGGCCGAGACCCGTTTAAAAGTTCTGCCGATACCGAGCTTCTGGTGTTAATCGTGGTATTAATTGTGATCCTTGCTGTAGCTGGCTTTAATTTTTTAACCTGGCATAGTCATCTTAATGGCTAAAATATTTTCTTCTGGAAATTCAAAAACTAAAACAAAACAAAACAAAAAAAACCCAGTAACCTTATCTAGACAAGTCGGAAAAGCAGGCCAGCATATGTTTATATAACACAGCACTTCTCCCCAGGGCCTACCTTGCCCCATAAATTGTTGTGCTGGTGTGAAAAAATACAAGCCAGCTCTGAAAAAAAAGTCCTCCTCTTAAATCACAACCACATTTGTGAGAGGAGAGGAAGAAAGGGACATATTTAGAGTCACAGCCAAGGTTGCGACACTATTTTGTCTTTAGCTTTCTTTCTTAAATAATTTCTTAATCGTGCCAGTTTCTACCTTTGTCTAACCCACTCCCCTGCCCCACACTCCTGGGTCAGCATTCCCTTTTCAGAGGTAAAATATTTCAATAATTTGTGGCACTGTGATACTTGCTAATCATTACCATTTGCATCATTATTATGGGATGTCGAGTTACTGTAATGGAAACAAAGTGCAAAACTATAGGAAGGAATGGTTCCCAAATGGAAACACCCTGCCCACCAACTGAGAACACCCGCTCAGGCTATGGCTGCAGCCAGCGAGGGCGGCACCACGCTCGGAGATATTTGGGGGTGCATTTCCGGTAAATCCTGGCTTGTCGAATGTGCTGCAGTATGGGAAAAAGACTATTGGACCGGGTAGAAAAAAAAAAACCCATTGGTGATAACGGCAGCTGAGTCCATCTGAAGATGGCAGTTTTACACGTAGACAGTGACTGCTCAGTTTTCCAACAAGATGGACGTGAGCACTTTGGAACTCTGGCACTAAAAGGCCTCTGCACCACTACAGGTGATAAGGCCGGGAAAGCCTTAGTGCGGAATGAACAGGTGAGAGGAGAAATGCAAAAGGAACAGCCAACGGTGGTTAAGGGGGTGGCTTCTGGCTGGGTTCCAATCCCATCAGATCGATTGGGTTCCAATCGATCAGACACAAGCTGTGTGACCTTGAGAAAATGAGTTAACCACTCTGTGCCTGTGAAAGAGCTAACAGGACCCAACATCACATGTTAAATGAGTGATGACATGAAAAGTGCTCAACTGTGATGGACCCTCAGGGAGGAGGGCCTATTATTATTTTAGTGGCAAGTGTACATTCTCTGATGATGGAGGCTGATTGGGTTTCATTTAAAAAATACATATATATATTTTATTGATTTTTTACATAGAGGAAGGGAGAGGGATAGAGAGTTAGAAACATTGATGAGCGAGAAACATGGATCAGCTGCCTCCTGCACACCTCCCACTGGGGATGTGCCCGCAACCAAGGTATATATGCCCTTGACCGGAATTGAACCTGGGATCCTTAAGTCCATGGGCTAATGCTCTACCACTGAGCCAAACTGGTCAGGGCTGGGTTTTCATTTTTCCTGTTTATATTTTTTAATGATATAGGTATTATTTGTACCAATGTTGCCATTAAGAAAAGGCAAGAGGCTAGGGTTTGTAGTGAGATGGAATTTCTATAAATGTGTTGGGGACTTAGGTGGGTGTTGAAAAAGGAGAATTAAAAATCTGGGCACTTGTAAAAGGAGATGGGAAGAACACTCTGATACCTGGATCACTTGAGGGAAATAATCAAGGACCTGGGTATCCCAAGAAAAAGCAGATAAACCCAGGGGAATCACTTCACGGAAGATGGCTGCAGGAAGACAGAAAGAGTTCCCACCTGGGAGTAGGGAATAGCTATGTCTCCCCACCCCAAAGTATTTAGTCCCTTCCTCAGAATGTTAGAGAAAAGCAATGGGATTTGAAAACCAACCACACTTGGGATGAATTCTCTGGGTCACTTGCTTTGTTTACCACAAAATGTTGTGAAATAAAACCAGGCAGGCCTGGGATCAAACACAGGGCCCGGAGAACACGGTGGCACGCAATAATTGTTGGTTCTCCTCTCTCCCCCTCTTAGCGAGAAATATTTCTCAACATGGAGAGAAAAATGCCTCTACCTGCAGATGGGGGCTGCAAAGATGAACCCAGAATGTAAATGGCAATGACTATAAAACCCAGGCCTATGTGTGAATATGCATCCAGCTGAATATAGAAGCATGCGACCTGTACCTGTAAGAGGCCGAATTTGTGTATAATTCACACCCTGAGTTCCTGTTAACTAGAGCGAGAGTCTGTGCCCTTTCAGCATTTAAGGTGTGCCTCTGGGAGAACACAGTGAAGACAAGCACACAGAGAATTTGAATCTCAGGAGTAGGCAGGCAACTTCAGGGGTGAGGGAGGAGGGTGATGGGTTAGGGGTGGAAGAGGGTAGGCCAGGGATTTTCGGGTGGTGTACTCCAAGAATTTTTAAAACATGCAATCCCTGACTATTTAGTCAGGGGCACTGACCTCTTTTCCCTTAGATCAAGCACGTCAAACTCGTTCGCTGCGAGTTTGACATGCTTGCCTTAGATTGTCAAATAAAAAAATGACAGCAGTCAACACAATGGCTGCCTGGTGTGAATGCCCTGTCTTGACCCATAAATATATAGGTCAAATACTAGTAACAGGGTTGCATCTTATTGGTTTACATCACATTACAAGGTTGCATCCGATTGGATAATTCTTGGTACCATAAACTCTTCTATACATTACCATAGGCACCTGATACATGTTAATATGGTATACTATGTCTTTGTGTGATGTGCATAATTTTCATTGCAATCAATAAAAACTATACCCACTTTTTTGGGTCAGATTGGCAAAACAATTTACTTTTTGGTGTGCTACAGAATTACAGTACTAGTTTCTGCATGCCATGAGATGAAAAAGGTTGGAAATTGCTGGTGTAGACAAATGAGGCTTGGAATTCCTAAGAATCTCTGGTGGCTGACCAGCACAGAAAGGGTTGGTTAAATGAGGCCAGCATCCTGCTCCGATGCTGGAAACTGTTACATGTGGGTTGCTGTATGTTAGAAAGATGTTCCGTGTGAGCTGAAATCTGGCTCTCTGTCACCTCTACCCCACTGTTTCTCATTTGTTCAAAACAAACAAGCAAGCAAAAAATTTTATTTAACGATCGTTTACTTAACACTGATTTATGGGCACCAGGAGCCCAACACTGCGAGGCTGGGGAGAACGAGTGAAGAAATGCAGGGACAGTGGACACCGAGAAGGGGTGAACGCATTCTGGAATGGTCGCTGGGGCTCGGAGTGGAGGCTGGGCTGAGGAGGAGCAAGACCATGGAAACATCTAGAGAGAGCCATGCCCTCAGAAAACAGAGATTTCCTCTTCTACGCAAATCCCTGACATACCAGCATGGAGCGATCAGTCTTCACTTCTAATTTGCAGGTTACACACCATGGATGCCCCAGAATGACTATGAGCAGAGAGCAGCATGGCACCATGGGTAAGGATGCGTGCCCTGGGACCAGGCAGCTAAGTCAAAATCTCACCTGTCACTCAGTGTTAGTGGGATGTCAGCGAGGTACTTAACTTCTGTGTTTGTGTTTTCGCATCTGTGAAATGGTTATAACAAGTTTTCTAGGGGAACCAATGAGCTGAGGACAAGCAAATGCTAATGATGCTCCTGGCCAACACGGTGGCATCTGCCTTGACTTCTCTCACTCGCCACAGCCAGTCTGGCAAGTCCCGCTGGCTCTCCTGCCTTCTAAACGGGTTCAGAATATGACCACTGCCACCACTGCCTTTCATCTGTGTCACTGCAATAGCCTCTGAAGTGGTTCATAACGCAGCAGTCACAGTCCTGCTCTGAAAACACAGGCCAGCTCAGGACATCTCCTTCTCAAACCCCTCCATGGCCCTTGGTCTCACCATGAGGAAAAGCCACAAGGCTCTATGGGGAATGCTAATATTTATACTCACCCTGGTTTCACTGATAATAATTGTGCATTACTATATCTAGTATATGTTATATATAAATATATTATTGTAATCTGTATTTTAAAAGGCCAGTGGCCATAACGCCCAAAGGACTGGTCACCAGGAGGTGCATGGAGCACCGCTTGGTGCTTCCCTCCGCCCGCTAACAGCTCACTGTGGTGGCGGGTGGGGCAGGGTTCTTGCCGTGCGCTACTTGCACATGGTGGGTCTGGGTGTCGTGCGATTTCATATGCTGTGCCTCTAGTATATTATATATGTAATATTATAATACTAAAATGATTTATGTAATGCATAATATATATGCAATATATAATTATATATGTAATATATAATATATTATAATAGTATTTGGCTATGAAAGTTAACAGATGAATCATTGAATTTTATTTAAGATGGTTGGCCAATTATATATGCTAGTATATATATACACACACAAGAGATATAAATATTGGAACATAAATTTTTCACATACACATATATCCTACCTAATAAAAAAAATTAATTGACCGTCACCGCCCCCCCCCAAAGATGGCGGTGCCCACGGCCAATAAGGAGGGAATATGCTAATTGACTACCACACCCTCAAAGATGGCAGCGCCCACAGCCAGGTGGCACCCAGTCCCCTCAGCCTTGCTGCAGTGGCAGGCACACCAGGTGGGTCCGGCCACTCCATGTGCCTGCCTCCAGAGACCCCAGTCCCCTCAGCCCCCGAGCCGCCCAGGGCTGGCCTGAGGCACGGGAAAGCCTCGGATGGCAGCTGTCCAGCCGACGCCCGAGGCACAGGCAAACCTGGGATATCCGCTGCCCAGCTGTCCAGGACCACCTGAGGTTCAGGTAACCAGGGTTGGCTGAGGCTTGCGCTGCTGGCAGTTGCAGCAACAGAGGTGTGATGGAGGTGTCGCCTTCCCCTGATTGCTGGGTCGCCTCCCACCCCTGACGGCTCCTGGACTGTGAGAGGGAGCAGGCCGAACTGAGGAATCCCGCCCCCCGCCAGTGCATGAATTTTCATGCACCAGGCATCTAATATATATATATATATATATATATATATATATATATATATATACACACACACACATACATATATACACACACACACATCTATAAGTATATGTGTATGTGACTATACTTTAGGTTAAAATATAGTTTTAAGATTAGAAAAATATAAACCTAAGGGTAGTGACTTCTTTATGGAACTGGACTGTAACAGAACAAATGATTCTCCACATATAATAAATATGTTCAAAAATTGATTATTGGGCTTGGCTGGTGTGACTCAGTGGTTGATCTTCAACTCATGAACCAAGAGGTCACTGGTTTGATTCTCAGTCAGGGCACATGCTCAGGTTGCAGGCTCGATCCCCAATAGGGAGTGTTTCTCTTGCTCTTTTTAATTTATTTAATATATTTTACTGAGTTTTTATAGAGAGGATGGGAGAAGGATAGAGAGTTAGAAACATAGATGAGAGAGAGAAACATCAATCAGCTGCCTCCTGCACACTCCCTAATGGGGATGTGCCCGCAACCAAGTTACATGCCCTTGACTGGAATCAAACCTGAGACCCTTGAATCTACAGGCTGATGCTCTATCTACTGAGCCAAACTGGTTAGGGTGGGAGTTTCTCTTTCATAGATGTTTCTATTACTCTATTCCTCTCCCTTCCTCTCTCTTAAAAATCAGTAAAAACGTATTTTAAAAAATTGATATTGCTATAAACATTTTTTGAGATGTATTACCCTAGTGCCCAGGAAATGGTAAATATAGAATATCTATCTTTGAGAATCTGAGTGACATTCTTGCCATCCTCTTTTTCTGGAGCTGCTGTGAGGCTCACCCAGATACACACATTTATATCAAAATGCTTTTCAAGCCCTAAAGTACTACATAAATTTCAAGTATTATTCTTTTCTTTCAATAAGTTAGACAGACTTACATTTTGGACAAGCCAGTCAAACCCAATGCTGAGTTAATCCATTTTCGTAGTTTCAATGGAGCAAAAACTATTTAAATATTATATTCAAAGTATCAGTAGTAATAAAACAACAAGAACAAGAGCCCCCGTTAGCACGTCCCACTGTCTGTGAAGTGAACAGGAACGTGGTGGAGTACTGACATTCATTTCACTCCGAATTAAGCACAGCATCACCACAAACCTCAAGAGATGATATGAGACCTTGTGTTTGGTTTATACTGGGAATTCTACAGGCATGGGTAGAATTATATTTGGTTGGCAAAAAGCCAATCAGATGTCACACGTGTCATAGAAGTAGGTGGTCAAAAACCCCATTCTTGTCATTGAAACTCTTGGCTACAGTTGCTTACATTATCAGGATCGCAACATCTTTTGTTATTCATTTTGAAGATAAAATATTAAGAAATGAGACAAAATGAGGTCTAATGAAAAATATATTAAGTTGGAATTGACCTTGGGGGAAAAATAGACAGAGCATTTAAATAAAAAACAAAGAGTAGAATTGGGTTTTTCTAGTGGCATTGTCAGATAGATACAGTCTTTGATATTATCTGTTCAGAACAAGTGGACTCAGCAACCAAGGTAAGAGGGAGATGCAGTCACAGCCTTTTCTCTGTTCTTAAAATCCATGCTGAAAATTTTCTAGAGTTCATAGTACATATTTCAAAAGAAGCCTTCACTTTTGTTGGAAGTATACGCTCCTTCATATGTCCGGCTTTCTGTAATCCTATATAATAAAGAGCTAATAGGCTAATTAGACCAAACAGCAGAATGACCGTCTGGATGACCTTCCAGACAAAGCTGAGGCTGTGAGGGGCTGCGAGGGCTGAGCCCCTTGCACGAATTTTATGCATCGGGCCTCTAGTCTATATATATATAAAAGCCTAAGTGACCGTCCGACCGTTCGCCTGGTAGCTATATTGGGCAATGACAACCAGGGGGCAGACACTCTGACCGGTATAAGAGGGAGCCTGGTTCTGCGCGGAATCGGCCGTGGGTTAGATTGCTGCTGGGGCACTGTCAGCCCTAAATCTGCTTCACCTGCACACTGGACCCAGAGGTTTGTCTCAGGCCGATCCCCGCAGGCCAGGCCGAGGTACCCCACTGCTGCACAAGTCTGTGCACCAGGCCTCTAGTGGCATAGCATGGCTCTCCAATAAATTTAACCATGAACAAAATTCTTTTTAATGTGCCTGCATTCTGCTAATTTATAAAAGAACAGGGTGCTGTCAGATACATTTCATGAAAATGATCTACGAACCAGACTGTCAAAAGTGAAAGTTACTCAGGCACTACTTAGGGGCAAGGCATATAAGGAAACCACTGGAAAGGTTTCCCATGACTATGGGGAAACAATGTACTGGAACAGAGCTCACATTACCCTGATTTGCAAGTTACTGTGAGGTCACAGGAAATCCTGAAATGTTTTCCACATTTTCTTTTATACATTTTATGTCAAATTTCCTGCAATTGAAATCATAAACCCTCCTACTGCTAGAATCTCCTCTGAAGGAAAGGGGATCTTGTGACATTCCCCTATGAACACCTAATAACTCAACTCCTACCAGGGTAACAAGACACTGAAAGACAGAACTGAAAATGGACTCTGATAAGGCTGAAATGTCAGATGCCCTAACTCTTTCGAAATGAAAACTAAACTGGTGTGATTAGGACAACTCTCAAAGTGCATTTAATCTAGTGACGGTGGACTTTTCTGTAGAATAAGAGATAACAGAAGACATGATAGACTGTCCCAGAGACATAAGCCCACCATTTCCCCAAATCTCTCATCCAAAATGTATTTGTGGATTTATGTTCTAATTTTAAAATGGAATTTTCTATGTGGATATTCTGAACGTGATTCACGCTCCTGACAGCCATACTTTATTGTCCCCACTATGTTTATGAAAGGATCAGTCAGATTTAAGTAAAAGGTCCGCATTTAAAATAGTCTCTCAGGATTTATTACAACCGTGGAATTTAAAAATAGCTTTTAAATGGTCAAATGCTCCATTCTAATATAAATCCAAGCCAAACAATGCAGGCTGCTTCATGAACAGCAGTTTTTAAGGTTTGTTGGATCATGAGTTATGAGGACACATTACCTCTCCTGACATGTCCGGGGCCATCGGGATGGTGGGCCACAGAGATGAGTAGATTCCGAAGAACACCACCCAGAGTGCGATGCTGCCCCAAATCGCTACGTGGCTGAACTGCGGAGGAAGGGAATGGGAGTCATAAGACTTTCAGGTAGATGGAGTACACAGACACTAACAATGCCTTCACAAATTCCCTTACTACCTTTTTATTACATCCATAAAATATTATCTCTGGGCGTTTCTAAAGAAGTGTGTGTGTGTGTGTGTGTGTGTGTGTGTGTGTGTGTGTGTGTGTGTGTCTGTGCGTGTATGTTTTAACTGGATGTTCCATTAAGGGCCAATCTTTTCCCACAACAATTATGATGTCTGTGGTCCTGGCATTTGAAACTGTTCCTTTTCTACTTCCTTTGTGGGTCTCTCCTCTTAGTCTTTTTTATTTTTAGAGAGAAAGAAAGAGGGAGAGAGGGAAGGGAGGGGGGAGGAAGAGAAGAGAGGAGAGAGAGAGAGAGAGAGAGAGAGAGAGAGAGAGAGAGAGAGAGAGAACATATGGATTGGCTGCCTCAAGCATGCCCCCTATCAGGGATTGAGTCCAAAACCCTGGCATGTGCCCTGACAGGGAATTGAACTGGCAACCTTTCGGTGCACAGGACAATGCCCAAGCAACTGAGCCACACTGACCAGGGCTCTCCTATTTTTTTTAAAATCCCCTATCATTTTTAAGCTTCCTTGATTTTTCTCTCTGCATGCTCTCACTGAAAGATGTTAGACATTTGTTTGAGTACTATTTTTTTTTGTCCATGACAATCAAATCCAAATTTCTTATGCCAATCTTTCCCCTGAGCATCAAACTTAATTTTTCTTTTCTTTTTTTAATATATCTGTTTACCTGGATATAAATATACTTCAAAACTTAGATACCTAAAATGAAACTTGTTTGATCCATACTGGATATTTACAAATGTCTGAGGGCCAATCTTTTGCTAATATTATTAGCCTTCAGAATAATTTTGTACTAGGTTTTCTGCCAAATGCCGTCTTGTGACACACTCTACTAAGAAACAATTCCTTGTCAGTAGCTTTAAAAGCTTCCCCTATTCCTGGCATGTTCACAATATACAATTACACATTAAAGGCTCTGAGAAGTCTTATGGTAAATAAACTTGTTTTACTCAATATTTCCAAACAAGAATCGCCGATTCTCTCTCCTTCAGCACTGACCCCCCCCTCCCTCCCCCCAATTAACAATCTGTAGAAGGAACTGGGGTTAAAGGATACATAAAGTCAGAATGACAAACCACAAAAAAAGCGGCACTAACCCATAAGTAAATGTGGGATTTCTAGGTTGGGATTAGAGATACTCTTACCCATGTCCAATATGATGTCTCCAATCCAGCTTTCAAACACACAGTTATCACCACAAACTGAAACACAAGGGAAAATATTATTTTAAAAATAAATATGATAGTCCATAGAATGATTGAAAGTGAGATTTATAAAGAACAGGTATCTCTGAATTAGATGATGGAACTACATTATTCCCAACTGGCCTTGTACGTCTAACAAGAATCAAGTGAACTGGCTACTGGCTGGCGGCTGAAAGTTACGACCAGAACTGTCCGCTAGCATCGCAGCCCTGCCTTCCCCACAGCCTCCCAGTCCGTCCACGAGGCCCCCGAGCACATGTCTGCCTGCTTCTTGTCCACTTCATGAATAGTGATGGAGGCTATGTCTGGAGTTACTTGAATTTTAAAGCCTGTTTTAATTTAATTTTATATCATTTTTAATGCTTAGGGCCCCCTACTTTCTGAATTTTAAAGATCATTCTAAAAGTAATATAAATGAATATTTAGAAATCTAAACTTACTTTGTAACCTAACTTACAGTAAAATTCTGCAGAGCAGGATATAAGAGCTTGTTATATGCTGTAACTACCTCCCCTCATCGTCAGTGACTACGCTCCTAATTCGGAAGTAAGGGAATGAGGTTTAGTGAACACCCCTGTTTTCCACAGGATCATGTAATAGTTAAATGGACTTGGCCTGGAGTTACACCATGTGTGCACAAGACTCCATCATTTAATAGCTGTTTCAGTTAAGGAACTAGGCAAGTTTCTTGACATCTGTGTGAATCAACTCCTTCATCTGTAAACTGGGACTGAGAAAACTGACCTATCACATTGGGATTTAAGTATAAAACACCAAGAACTGTGCTTAGCACTGTACTTTATCTGTTATTGTGTGTTTATAATTAATACAATTTTATACATTTTCAGTAGTCCAGGGGACCCTGGGCATGGTCAGTAGTCTGCAGTGATGGAAGTGTGATGTTAATGAAATGTCCCAAAAGAGTCCAGATTTCTCTCCCATCATAGTTATGAGATTCTAGAGTAATCATTGCCTAAACACCCAAGAATAGTAAATATTAACAAGGACAGTAAAATAAAACTGAGGAAAGAGGGATAAGGAAGAGAACAAGGGCAAATGGGGAGGAGGAATAAGAGTAAAGGGGGAATATTGAAAATAAGAGCAACCAAAGTACTATAAAGTCAATGAACCTAAATGACATTTTAATAAGCTAATGTGGAACCATCGTTTACTAATCAAAACAACTCATTTCATTCTTAAAGGGAAGTGCAACCAACCCTTAAATCCAGAAATGCAGGCATTTAAATTTGAAAATAAAATGAGCACATATGGAAGGATTCCCTTTTACATTCAAACCAGGCAAATGTCCTGCACTCACCGTGTACACAAAGTTGCCCAACAGCAGATAGTCGGAGGTTTTCCCATTTCCAAACACAGTACCTACATGAAAAGAAGAGATGCTTGTTAGAACAGAAAATAAACAAGGTCCTTTCAGGATCCATTCAAAGATAAATCAACTCAGAAGTGGTCAGCAAAAGAATGGTAACCCAGGGCCACGCAGTGCAGCTAGAACTAAGACTAAAAAATGTGCTGAAGGTGTCTCACAAAGTTGCTATGAATATCAGGCATGTAACCTGATCAGATATGGAACCGGTGACCTTTTGGTGCATGGTAGGATGTTCAACCAACTAAGCAACACTAGTCAGGGCTTGACAGCTTTTTAAAGGGGGTGCATGACAACGAGGAATGTAATGACTGCTAGTGCAGTGGCATCTCTAAAACTGCCAAAGTACCAGCAGTTTTACCCACCATTGCTTTTGTATCAGTAGTGAAAAAGATAAACAATGTCTTGATAATATAATAAAATATCTGAAACTGAAATTTTGACCTCATGGACCACCAAAAAGTCATAGGTATTCCCAGATGTCTACAGACCACACTTTGAGAACTGCTGAAGTAAGGAGATAAGTAAGTTTATTTGAAAAATAAAATACTTTAACTGGAGTACTTCTCTAAGGTCAAGGAATCCTGAATTGTATGCTGGATTTCAATATCCCATGGCTCCAAAAAGTGGAATTCAAGTATCCATTAATTGATAAATGGATAACAAAATGTGGTATAGATATACAATGGAATAGTTTTCGGTCAGAAAGAGGAATGAAATACTGAGGCATGCTGCAACAAGGATAAACCAAGCTCACATACGATGTAATTCCACAGAGACAAAATCCACAGAAACAAAAATCTGTGGACACTAGGGGCTGTGCAGAAGGTGGAGAGGAAGGGGAAGTCACTGCTAATGGGTATGGATTTCCTTTATGGAATGATGAAATGTTCTGGCATTAGAGAGCGGTGACATTTGCATTACTCTGTGACTATGTTAAAAACCACTGAATCGTGTAATTTAAAAACGTGAATTTTATGGTATGTGAATTATATCTCAAAAAAAAAAATCCCCAATGTGCTTCCCTCGTCTAAATCTACTTTAATTAGATTTCGCACCACACTCATTTCCATGGCCTAAGAAATGAGAAGTATTTACAGCTGCACTGGCAAAGCAATTCATAAAGACATGAGATAAATATCTCTGACTGAAGCATGAAAGCACTGCCTTCTCATAATACTCAGCCCATTCAGGCTGCAGGCCCTGTGAACATGTCAACAGTGTATTGAGTGCCTACAAGGAGCCAGGCTCTGTTCTAGCGTTATACGCACAACAGTGAGCTAGGCGAACAACTCCCTCTCTTCTGGAGCTTTGATTCCAGCAGAGGAGAAAGACAACCTATAATAATAAATGCGTAATATGCTAATTAAACTGAACAGCCTAACGACCTTCTGGATGACACTCTGGAGGAACCCGGATCTGCGAGGCCCAAGGCAGTGGCCGTGACTGCGAGGGCCAAGTCCCTTGCACGAATTTTGTGCATCGGGGCTCTAGTAAAAAATAGGCAAAAGTATCAGACCTCCGTAGACAAGTGCCCTGAAGAAGAAACAAGACAACGATGGGATAGTGACCGGGGGAGTGGGGACAGTGGTGGCTCTTTCAGATGAAGGTGATCTAAGAGGGCCTCTCTGAGCATGAACCTGGGGAGTGAGGAAGAGAGCCGGCAGGAGCGTCTGGGTGGAGAAAGGAGGGGCATGGAGGCCTGGGGTGAGGGGAGATGGGGGAGGAAATCAGATGAAGGTCGGTGCTGTGGATTCTGTCCTCCGTGAGTCTGTGCGTATTGAGGAGAGAGGTGCGGGTCTGGCCCGCTCTGGCTGCCGGAGGAGGACAGACTGTAGGTGAGTGAGGACGCATGGCCAGCCCTCTTCTGTAGGCAATCATGCACTCACAGTCAGCGAGGTATGGCTGTGCTCCCAAGGGACTGCTGACTCCCTGGGTGGAGTTTTAATGACTAGTGTGAGGGCACAGGCACCGAATGGCCAGCTGTCTTCCCCAGGATCCCAAGGCAGCTCCGGCTTAAGCAGCACCGAGATCTCTCTCCTAAAGTGGCCACTCCATCATTTTTATGCGTATAGGAAATTCACCGTGATCCTATTTCTCAAAGCTGACAGAATAACTCCACTTCCTCAAAACAAGCAGAGAAAAAGCTTACACTCCAGGCTGAATGTAAAAACAGCTTAAAAGTCTCATTCAAGGCATCGGCTCAAGTCTACTTGGAAATACTAGCATGTCTGATTAGGCACAGCATAAAGAGCTTGATACAGGCCTCGTAGGTATAATAAACAGACTACATAAAATATTAGCACCATTGTCTTCAGACAATACATCAACAGAGGACAAAAAGAGCCCTAAAATTTAATTCTCTGCAAGTTGGGAAAACATGAGAAGTCCAGAAGAAAGGCTTTGCATATATTAAATCACTTTCTCCCAAGAGAATAATAAAACTCTTTTAAAGTGTGTACGACTTTTGGATGCATGTATTTTAGGTTCAGGAATACCATATAATGAAACTGCTGAGTTTTAACATATATTGACAATGAATTAGTTTTCTAAGAAAAGTAAAAAGTCATTTATTCGCATTCGTATCCTTTCTACTTACCATACTGAAGGGCTTTTAGTGGAAACCAAAACAGAATAACTGAGTGGAAGAGGCCATTTAAACAATGAACCCAGAAAACCTGGGGGAAAACAAAAATCCATGAGAACCATTTGTGATAAACTAGCTCTGTGAACTCCGACCTCTCTTTTTATCTGTGGGCTAGCTTCACAAAACGTGGCTGCCGGGCCACCACTGCGAATTAATAGAACTGACAGACACTTTCTGCCTCTGAGACCTTCATGGGTCATTTATTTATTTTTATGTTTCCCAAAATGTTTTTGCAGCTTCACTGAAATTTTTCGTACCTTTTAAAGCCAAGTATTAAAAGTTTAAACCTCTGCCCGAAAAGGAAAATTTAAAATAATGCAGATCCTGAAATTCTTTTAAGGAGGACCATGTTCGTAAGTGCAGAAGAAGAGAGTTTTGAAAAGATTGTGATTTGATCAAATCCTTACTTTCTCTTTCCCATGTGCAATAAAAATGTAAACTTTTCAATGTTAGGGATATAATGCATTCATACTTTCTCTCCATATTTAGGTATGTACATATACATACATATTATATACTAAAACTAGCAGGTATTACATTTAAATTGTATAATTCCTTTGAGTGAAGCATTGTCAATATAACTGAATTATAAAAAGCTTTTCACAATTTTTAATACCTGTCAACATCAAACTTTCTACAGTTATAATATCATTAATAGCTTATTACTATGTACATCAATTGTATTTTAAGAACAAGAGAGCTAGTATTACTGTTCTTTGTAGCATGGCTAGGAAAGATTAATTTCTAGAAAAACTGTTTAGAATTCTTATGACCCTATGAACAATTGCAGTTTGTCATTTAAAAAGTGACTCTTGCACACCAGACTTCTGCTAAATAAAATTGTCGTGTATTAATAGTTTTAAGCTGTTCAAACAACAGAAATTAAGTTGCCTGCCTCCCAAAATTTTCCACTGTGATTTCAATCTCCTTTGTTAGTTCACGCAGCCACACTGGGTTGTATGATCCAATTTACGCTCCAATACATTACACATTTGAACTTGTGTTCCTCATTAACCTTTGTCTCCTCTCCTCACTATGTCATCACCACACGTTTTCATTTGACAGAAAGCACAGGTGGGTGCAAGAAAAATTAGTTCTACTTTTCCATTTTCCTGACCGCTACTTATTGTCGCATGCTAATCCTTTAACCCCTGTCCTGACCTCAGAACCTCCGACCCTTTTTACCATAACAAACGTAATCATCATCATTCAGGGCAACAATGCTGCCACACTGGGGGCCCGCAGCAACCGCTGTGGACACAAGTATGCATTTTGTGGCTATTTGCCCCTGAATTTTAAAACGCTCCTATGGGATTTAATCAAAGAATCTTCACTGAAATCATTAGAAAAATCCATCGACCCTCCCTATAAACAAATGGTGGGCAGTTCTTGAATGTATAAATTCTCAAAGGGATACAAAGTCCAGGGATGGGCAAAAGTAGGTTTACAGCTGTTCATAGGGAAGAATACAAATAATAAAATAGTATTACAAGAATGAACTCTTACATGTACTCACTACTGGAGACCTATTTTTGCCTGCCCCTGTATAATCTATTTGGGTTGATCTGATGACTTTTTGAAATGCATGGGCTCTGCAGATTATGAAATAGTTTGTAAACAACCAAAATAAATTGTTAAGTTTGTAAGGAAGGATGCATCCACATTAAAACTATTCTACCTGATACCCCTTATCCCCAGCCACAAAAATGTGATGGTTCAAAGGCCTTGCGAGGCTGTAGCTGTCCAGGAACGGCTTTGGGTAGTCCTGTGGCATCTATGCTTAAAGTGACAGTACCATGGCCAAATGTGTGGCTGAGGTTGATACAAGAGTCCAGGTCACTGAGAATTACTGTTAGTATGTCAGTATGTCTGAACATGCCTAGCTCTCAGATAAATTTTTCAGGGAAACAAGAGCTCGTAGAGCGCTGTGGCTGCCTGCTGGAAAATACTCACTACAGGTAATGAGCATTTCAGCAAGGTGGTGGGATTTAAGACAAACTGGATATCATAAATAAGTTTTTAAAAATCCAAACATAAAACATTCAAAAATAAAGGCACAGACATTTCCTATCACAAATCGGAATAGTTTCAAGAGACTACTAAAAATACTTTCCAGAACTAATGGTATTAAGTCTAAAAGCTTGTTCATTTTTAAAAAAAATAACCAAATTCAGTTATTTAAAATAGTGCCATCAAGTTGTACGTACATGCACAGCTGGCTGTGCGTGCGTGCACAGTGTGTCCGCAAAGACCTCATCTCAGAAGATGAGCAACATCCGGGCTATAAACTCAACACCAACACTTATGGTATAAAATCAGAGGCGCTGAAACACCTGTTTCATTTTATCTTCTTGGTATACTCAGAAGAAATGTCATTTGAGAGCTTCAAAAATATTTAAGATTTCCTACACTTACTGTCCTGAGTTCAAAACATCCAAATCTAGGTTACTTACATCTAATTCTTAGTAACATTCTAATAGGCATGTACTCTATTAAGTGAGAAAAATTCTGTTACCTTTATGATAATTTCAAAATGACATCTATCTTAACTGTTAGAAAAAAAAAATCTGCCTTGCGCTGAACCAAAACTAGAATTCCTAGAAAATACGATTGGAAACATTTGAGAACATATACTTGCCGGGAAGGAAACTGAAAAAAAAAAGAAAGATCTATTTTTGTGGTTGGGATGAATAAACACCAGAGAGCACAAGAGATGACAACAGTCCGTGCCATGTTATGCAGGATAAAAACCCAGAATATGATTTTAGATAAAATGCTGGATATTTTTCTTGTATTTTAATTTTTATGGCTTGGAAATAGTGGTATGACTGAGTTTTTTGTCTCCCCTCCCCCCCCCCCGAGTCTATAATTTGTAATGCTCGATACAAACAATCTAATACTCTAAAGAGGACAAAGTTAGTTTACAAAATAGGTATTTATAGTAGAGAACGCTCTCCTGCCCCTCACCACTTTACACATGTAACGAAGTCCTGCTTAGTCTTGGGGGACCGACTTCTGTGAAGGGCAAGGCTGCAGAGACGGCAGTCAGGGGGCCAAAGGGACCGTCTGTCTGCCAGCCCCAGTTCCCTGCTGCCTGGCAAGTCCCAGTGAACCATGGTTACATTTTAATTTTATAACAACACAAACAAAAACCTTGTCAGTCCATATCAGAACCTTAGGTAAGCCCGACTCACCACGGCCGATACCCTGGTTCTGGGAGACCAGATGCCCCAAGTAATTAAAGCAGTAAAGCAACCCCCCCCCCCCCCCCCAACCCAGAATGTGTGGCAGGACGTCATATCCTACCTTGGTGTTGAAGTCCAGGGCGTTCTGAGACGTTTTGTATAATTCAGGATACTTCAACATATTCTCTTTCCTGCACGACCTCTCAAATATGCCCAGCGTTAAGGGAGGCATTGCTGTAAACATCTGAAGTGCACAAACGGGTCATTACACCAAGCAGCCAAAAAGGCAGGTGAACCTTTGTTTCAAAGTATTCAACAAAACAGGAAAAGCAAATGTCTCAGACTTACCACATTATAAAGTCCTATACACCACCTCTCAAAGAGGATCTGTCCAGAAAAGCCATTAACAAAGGCAAACCAGATCTAGAAAGAAAACAAAACCCCCCAAATTAGGACACACAAAAATAAGCACATTGTGCAGAATCGGCTGTGTACTCAACCACTGCATAATAGCGTGATACTTTCATGACTCTCTTGAAAATGGTGTTCCTTTGCTTTACTTTATAATTTGAAGGGATGCCCTCACAGGGGATCTGTTATTTAAGTCAAAGATGGTTCCTCTTCTTGAAAAAAAAAAAAAAAAAACCCCACAATTCTGTATCAACAAGCAATCACATATTTAAAAAAATTAAACGTAATATTTTCTGAAAGGCACTCCAAGAAATATATATCATGTCATTACACTTTTAGAACTTTATTTCCCGTTTAAAATATCTCCTGATAGTTATTTAAATATTATTGTTTTTATTATAAAAGAATACATATTTATTTAGAAGGTGAAAAAATTTCCTATAATAATACCATCACCATTTATTTTCTTCTGTGTTAATTGCATTCATATATTTCATTTACATACATTTTATAAATTTACCTTGCAGGAAACCTACTGCATATAGATAGTATGTCCTGCTCCTCTCCCTCCTCCTCATGTAATATGAATTTTCTTAAGTTGTTGCATACCCTTTAAAAATGATATTAATGGCTATATAATCTCTAGGGGTGGCTATCACTGTTTCTGAATATTTAGCATGGTTTCAGGTTTTGCTATCTATATATATGAAAGCCTAAATGACTGAACGACCAGTTGACCAGTTGCTATGAGGTACACTGACCACCAGGAGGCAGATGCTCAATGCAGAAGCTGCGCCCTGGTGGTCAGTGCACTCCGACAGTGGGAACACTGCTCAGGTGACCAATGAGTGCCAGACACCAGGCTCATGGCTGGCAAGCACAGCTGCGGCAGTGCAAGCCTCTCCTGCCTCCGCAGCAGAGCTACCGAACAGCAGCACTGGCATGCACAGCAGTGCGGGCTGAGCGGGAGTGGCACAGTGCCTGGCCTGAGCTCGGGCTCCTCCCTGGCTGCCTGCCTCTGCGCACTATCACCTCCCTCACGGTACGTTGGCCTGTGAGCATCGGGCGGAAATCGGCAGTCAGGCATCTACCGAGGGGTCCCAGATTGAGAGAGGGCACAGGCCAGACTGAGGAACCCCACCAGTGCATGAATCTGTGCACCAGGCCTCTAGAGTATATAATTCTGAACTGAATGTTCGTATACAGAAGTCCCACATATCTCTATTTCTTTAGAATAAACTCATTTTGGGGAGGGGGTAAAGGTAGATTTATTGAAATGTAACTGCTATCCAAAAAACTGCATATGTCTAATGCATTCTATTTGATGAGTTTGAACCTATGCACACCCATGAAACCATCACTACAATCAAGACAATAGACTTAACACACCTCCAAAAATTTCCTGTGGCCCTTTTCTTTTCTTTCTTTTTTTCCAGGATGAATTTTTATAAGTGGAATTATAGTATGCCAAACTATATACACTTTTTATTTTTTTATTATTTTAAAAAATATATGTTATTGATTTTTTACAGAGAGGAAGGGGGAGAAAGAGCGAGTCAGAAACATCAGATGAGAAACATTGATCAGCTGCCGCCTGCACATCCCCCACTGGGGATGTGCCCACAACCAAGGTACTTGTCCTTCATTGGAATTGAACCTGGGACCCTTGAGTCCGGAGGCCGATGCTCTATCCACTGAGCCAAACCAGTTAGGACTATATACACTTCTAAAATAGTTTTTGCTAATGACAGCCATCAGAATATGAAATCCGAGTTTATATATTAAAATACTTTATAACTTAAATTTATGCTTTGATAAAAAAAAATCTTTAACAGACCATAATGTTCTTCCATATTTTGCAATTCCCTTAAAAATAGAAACCTTAACTGTTGGCTATAAAATTAAGGGGCAACAGAGAAAAATGTTATCCAACATGTGTAAGACAAATGATAACTGAGAGTGGTATTAGTAAAGCAATAATCCCTCCATTATTTAAAATGTAATTAGAATCACCTTGATCTGGAAGAGTGAAACATCTGGCCCAGCAATGAGATTACATAAAACACAAACACAAAAGCAAAACACAACAACAAAAAAACCTGTTAGAGGAAAGCAGGCTTGACATGCGCGGCAAGCGAAGTTTTGAATCGGAGTTGCTGGGACTTTGCTACACTTCACGTTTCATTTAACATCATTATGGAAGCATGAATTGCTACAAATTCACCATTTATCAATAAGTACCCAGGCCGACCCCCACAATGAACACTTTCTGTACCCACACTGATCTTTTTCCTCTTTAGTGTGGAAAGGAATGGAAAAATAAATGTTTGCTTCAGGAGATGAAAAAGAACACAAAGCAGTAATAGCATGTGACAAATAAGTCCACATTGTGTCAGGGTTGTACACACATTAACAACAACAACATCAAAATCATAGGAATTGGAGTGAAATCTGAAATTGTTGCTTACTTTGTCATATATTATATACCACATCTGTCCTAAACAAGGAGCTACAGCATTTATTTGTACATGCAAACTTTAAAAATACTTATTAGCATCTTCATGTGTACTGGTTTATTCCTTAGGGTAGTTCTGCTGACTTCACCTTTTTTTTTTTTTAAGTGTTAAGCATACACAAATCGACAAGACAGACTTCAACGCCTGCTATTGCGTTTTCACATTTGACCTCTGTGAGATGTGGATTAAGTAAATACATATTTGTGATATTCTGGATGATAGTAATGTCCTCTCTGAAGGTGACTGTGATCTACTGTGATATTACATATAAACAAGCTCTTTCAGGTTTCCTAGGGTATGATGGGAATATAAGGAATTACTAAACCCAAACTTTCAATGATGGCCTCACTAGTCTATGAAGGTGCAATCTAATAATTTTTGGTCTGAAGAAAGCCCAAGTAACAGGCATACCAAATTTGTGTAATGGATATGAATCAGTTCAAAGGTTATGGTTATAAATGCACCTGCAATCATTATCACTGAATAATAAGAGAAATGTATATGAATAAATGTATTGTGTGTGAGTCAACATTTGTAAATGTGACTAGTTTCCTAGTTTCTTTGTACAGAACATGAGATGCTGATTCAAATGTTCCAGTATAAGCTTGGAATTTAAGAACCTCCCTTAATCTAGGAAACGTTTCAAATTCCAAATAATATTCAAATAAACAGACATGTTTGGATTCAAAGTTTATTTTTAAAATGCATGAATTTGCTGCTGTATGACAGAAATTTTTAAATGGATAAATATGAATTTTTACCTTTTTATTTTTCCTATTGAAAGATTTAAAGGTTTTAGAAATTCTCTTCCTGCATTTAAAAAAGTTAGTATTCTAATTCCTTTTTTTAAAGGAGAAATGACTAGATAAGAGAATAACCTTCCAACGGAGTACCCTATATACCTTCGCAAAATTATTTTGGCATTCAAAGAGAAAGAGAAGTCTACCAGAAGGCTGATTTCAAGTTAGTGAGATTTGTAGTTAAAAGATACATTAGAAACATATCTCACATTAAAAACAACACCTACATTATAGATACATAAAAACCCCTCCCTTGACTCAACCCAAACCAGGTGTAGAAAGAAAACATCAGTTCCTTTGGGAGGCATCTAAATTATTTAAATTCACAGGAGAGCCACATCCCAGTACAACGTGCAGGGAAAATATCACCTCACTGACTTGACTCAAAGCTTCTGGAAATTAAAACACTACATTGTTTTGGGATCTTACCAGAATACCTGGATGCAACCAATGGAAAGAAAAGGTCTTATCTCGGTAGGAAGGAGTCAGATGTCTCAAAGAAATTTTGCAAAAATCTCTTTAAAAAGAGTCAGTAATTTCAGTGAACAACTCGGTTGCGGCCAGTGGCCACCATCCACAAGTGCAGTAGACCGCCACCTGCCAAATCTGTATTAATTTGTTTGGCTGAAGCTGATGGAGAGGCTGGACAGTGGCATTCCTGGCACTACAGCAATGGGAAAAGCAGTTTTCACAGATAATCTATAAAACCCATAGAGCTCCAGACTATTCCTTCATTAGCAAAGAAACTCCAGACCTGCCTCTCCTTGTAATCTTTTCTAAGTTCCAAGCCCCAGCAGAGACGCGGCAGTTGAAGCCACACAGACTTCCCCCCATGGAGCATTTTCGCATATTAAACAGCAGCTTATAGTCAGTGAGTCCTCTGCTCCCACGCCTCACCAGCACAAAACACTGAAAGGAGAGAGTTGAGACTGGCAGTTGTCCTCACTAGAGACATTGAGTGATGTGTTTTCTGTCTATTCACTCACAGTATTGACATGAGCCATTAACATCTGCAGAACTTGTTTTAGCTGGCAAAAGTTTGGTATCTGGGAATTGATTGAAAAGGTCAATTTGTTTCCAAGATAGTTGAATTATATTCAAAATACATTTCCATAAAGTGCTCAAAGAAAAATAACTTAAATGAGATTTCCAGTAAAGTTTAGGACTTACTTCCTTTTTTTAAAAAAAAAATTTTGAGTTTACTGGGGTTACACTGGTTAGTAAAATGATATAGGTTTAAGGTATATAATTCTATAATACACTATTGTATAGTTCAACACCCCAAGTTAGGACTTACTTCCTGTTTGATATTGAAAGAATTTGGTCAGTGCTAAATATCTCATGAAGAGGCTTTAAATTCAAAGCCAAATGAAACTTAAGGCTAATCAAACACAAATCATATAACTCTGGATGAAACATAAATTACAGATTTAATTTTCCATTTGAGTTTAATATATTTTATTTCCCCTATTAGTACATAAGTTTTACCCACTTCACTGCTGATTGTCAAATGATCTAGATTAAAAAAAATAAAAATTTGTAAAGCAGGTTTCCTGCTACCAATGTATCTTCAAAAATATATCTAAATAAACTATATAAGTTGATATTATTTTAAATGAGAAAAATATAATTAGGAAAGCTAGTAACTATAGAGGATACTGGTAATCCTATCTAATAAAAGGGTGCTATGCAAATTGACTGTACCTCCAATCAAGCCAGGCCCATAGCCACACCCATCAGCCAATCAGGAGCAACTTATGCAAATAAACCCCAACCAAGATGGCTGCGGCCACTGAGAGCAGGAGGGAGGCTTGGGCTTCCCTGGCAATAGAGAAAGCCAAGTTTTCCACCTGCGCTCGCCTGCCTAGGCCTCCACTCAATGCTACAAAGTTTCAATTATAGAGGATATATCCCAAGAGAAATGACAGCAAGCCACGGAGCTGGAGAGAGCAGAGGCTAGGGTTTCCTGGGCGATAAAGGAAGCCAAGCTTCTGCAGCCCTAGCACCTAGGCCTCCACTCTAGGCTACAAAGTTTCAATTATTGAAGGTAAATGTCCCAACAGAAATGGCTGCTGCCACAGAGCAAGCAGAAGGCTTGGCTCCGCTCTAGGCTACAAAGTTTCAATTGTAGCACATCAACTAATCCCAGATCCCAGGGCTTCCGCTTGGGTCACTGGGGGTGTTGTTGGCCTGCAAACCACCACAGGTCCCTTGCCCAGGATGCCCCATGTCCCAAGGGAACCCCCACCCTGATCTGGGACACTCTTCAGGGCAAACCAGCTGGCCCCCAACCATGCACCAGGCCTCTATCCTATCTAATAAAAGAGTAATACACAGATTGACCATCACTCCAACACACAAGAGGGCTTCCCCCATGTGGTCAAAGATGGCTGCCCCCATGTGGACACAAGATGGCCACCACAAGATGGCCAGCAGGGGAGGGCTGTTGGGAGGTTCCAGGCCTGCAAGGGAGGGCAGTTGGGGGTGATCAAGCCTGCAGGGGAGGGCAGTTAGGGGTGACCACGCCAGCAGAGGAGGAAAGTTGGGGGCAAACAGGCTGGCAGGGGAGCAGTTAGACATCAATTAGGCTGGAAAGGTAGTGGTTAGGGGGTGATTGGGCTGGCAGATAGAAGCAGTTAGTCCCTGCTTCCCCTAATCAGGGAGGCAGGCAGGTGAGCAGTTTGGAGCCAGCAGTCCTGGATTGTGAGAAGGTCTAAATGGGCAGTTGGACATCCCTCGAGGAGTCCCAGATTGGAGAGGGTGCAGGCTGGGCTCAGGGACATCCCCCTCCCCTGCCTTCCCCCCACACCCCCCACCTACTGTGCATGAATTTCGTGCACTGGGCCTCTAGTCATAATAATAAAGAGCTAATATGCTAATGGTCGGGATGCCATAATGTATAATGACTGATTACAGGAGGCTGCCTGCGCATGCAGCGGGGTGTTGCCCTGGAGATGGGGCGGAAGTGGGGAGGTGCCTGGAGGAAGCAGAATCATCCTGTGCCGGGTAGGGTGGGGGCGAGAGCCCACAGCCCCCCGTCACCAGTCCTTCGCCACCCATCTCTTGCACTCAGAGCGCCCTGCGGCCCACCTGCCAGGGGAAGTAGGACAGCACAGCCGGTGGGGGGAATGAGAGAGGAAGACTCATTCCTTTCTCCTCTGGAGCCATGACGGGTCCAAGCCGCTGCTTCGCTCCAGAGATGGGGTGGAAGTGGGGAGGCACCCGGAAAAGGTGGGACCAGCCTGAGGCGACTTGAGGGACTGAGGGTGGGGCTTTAAGCAGTCAGAGAAGACAGAGGGGTCGGGCTGGGCCAGGCATGCTGGAGCTGTGTGTGGAGAGGTTCAGGTGTCAAGGCAGAGTGGCGAGTGGGTGGGCAGGGCAGAGCACTTTCACGTGCTGGGCTCCTAGTCATAAATAATTGTTTAAAAATTCACAAATTTATATATACAATAAAATATATATTTTTTGATATCATAAATTATTTTGGAGGTGAATTTTGCTTCAAAACACAGACTACTATAGACCAAATCAGCAGAAATGAGCAATAAGGAAGTTAACAGATTATCCTGTTTGTTTCCAAGTATTTGCTTATTTTACCAAATGGGTTGTAACCTCATTATAGATTTTTAGTGACCAATAAATAAAACTGCCTGCACACTTGAAAACCAAGTTTCAGTTTTACCAGCTAACTTATAATAAGAACTATGTTAAGTCAACATTTTAAGAAGGAGACAAGCATTCTTACAGAGGCATAAAGAACAGCTGAACCAAACACACAGCAGTTCCCAGCTAACCTGCCAACAGAGTAACAGTGAAATCTAGATTTTTGTTTTATTTACAGCGTTACTTATCTGGTGTAAAGCATAGGATATTATATTCTTTTAAAAATATTTTTATTGATTTCAGAGGAATGGAGAGAGAGAGAGATAGAAACACCAATGATGAGAGAGAATCATTGATTGGCAGCCTCCTGCATGCTCCCCACTCGGGATCAAGACCACAACTTGGACATGTGCTCTGATCAGGAATCAAACTGTGACCTCCAGATTTATTGGTTGACACTCAATCGCTGAGCAACACTGGCTGGGGTGTTAGGCTGTGTATCTTCTGACAGCTGTGGAGGAACAGCTAGCAAGTTAGAGGTCAAAGTGGCATAAGCAAACATCTGTAAGGAAGCTCTGGGTATATTTATGAGAGTGAAAGTATGTCCTCTCACAGGAGGGGCAGATGGAGGGTTAATGAGCTATGGAGAGCTTAGCTTCATGCTCTGCGAAGCTGCAAGAGGAGCAAGAAACTGGTAACATCTAGATCAATGGTCAGCAAACTCATTAGTCAACAGAGCGGCAAACCACGCCACATGTGGCTCAAGAGCCGCAGTTTGCCAATCACTGATCTAGAGCAGTGGTTCTCAACCTTTCTAATGCCGAGACCCTTGAATACAGTTCCTCATGTTGTGGTGACCCCCAACCATACAATTATTTTCATTGCTACTTCATAGGTGTCATTTTGCTACTGTTATGAATCATAATGTAAGTATCTGTGTCTTCCAATGGTCTTAGGCAACTCTGCTGGTGAGAACCGCTGCTGTTGAGCTTAAGACAATTCATTAACAGTAGCAAAATGACAGTTATGAAGTAGCAATGAAAATAATTGTATGGTTGGGGGTCACCGCAACTTGAGGAACTGTATTAAAGGGTCGCAGCATTAGGAAGGTTGAGAACCACTGCTCTGTAGTGTGTTTTATAAATACAGCTTCTGATTATAAAATAGCGAATGTGAATGAAAGGTAAACGATTTATCTATCACTTCCTGATGGGCCCGTTCAGTTCACTTATTCATGCACGGGTGCTTTGCTGTCCACTATGGTAGCCACTGACAGACACCCGAATTTAAAGATTTAGTATGAAGAAAAGAATGTAAATGTCACATTAAAAAATTTTAAGGTGATTATACATTGAAATGATAATACTGAATAGACTGACTTAAATAAAATATGATTTAAAAGTTAACGTGGGCTTTAATTTTTACATGTTGCTCATGTGACTTCCGGAACTGCACAGGGGGCCGGCACTGTTATTGCTGTTGGCAAGCCCCCGGCTGGAGGACAGGAAGCACACTGAACAAGCTGGGGGCCTGGCACCCAGTAGGTGCTGTGAAACTGTTTGTAGGACAAAATATAACCCTTTAGAGGTGATGTTCCTGACTCGGGCTAAGTTTTCATTTAAAAAATGATTTTACAGACTAAATGTTTGTGTCTCCCTTCACTCCCCCCAAAATGATGTTATAGTTGCTATATGAAAAGGAATTTGGAATTTCTGGCTGTCCAGACACAGGAACTAAATATTCTGATAGTTCTTAGACTCATTCCTCATTATCTAAACTCCTGCTACCAACCAAACTCAGAAACCAAAACAGATCTGGGCAGCAAGGGGTACTTGCAGATAAGTATCTAAGTTTGAAACATAATCAGAACTACAAGATGGCCAATATTAGCAAAACTGCCTATGTATCCTTCCTGTTTCTGCTTCTTTAACCACCGCCCCCCCAAGCAGAACTGCTATCCTCAGTTTTGTCTATCATTCCCTTCACTGTCTTTTAAAATACAGTTTTCATGTGTATATCCTAAAATAGTGTATTTTTTTTCTCTTGTATGTTTTTTGAGCTTCATAAAAAATTCTATAGTTTGTAGTCTTTTTAAAACCAAAAACATCATTTCATTAGCAATTCTAATAAATTAATACCAAAGCGATATAACTTTTTAAGCCACAATTTAAACATGAATTATTCTCCAGGGCTGACAAACTTTTTGTTTCAACATGTTTAGAAGTTATACAAAGTAGGAGAATGGATTAATTAAAATGAAAACATATCTTCATAAAGAAAATGTCTTTACATATCTATGCAAGTGACAAGGATTTAAAACTTAACCGGCTATTACCTCAATAATATAGAGGACTATATTCTTGTAGAAGCAGTACAAAATGCACTTGGAGACTCTGTTATAGTTCCAGGCACCATGGACCATCAGTAAATTCTTCAAATACTTGAACTAAAATAAGAGTGGACAAAAATTAGTATTTCCCTTTTCCCAGTGTCAGCTGACAGAGAGGAAGGGTGTGGCTGCAGAAATGATCGTTACCTGTGCGATGGAGTAATCAGAAGAATTAGCTGCCTGAAGGCCTTCATTCCCGCTGATGCCCACGCCGACGTGTGCCGTCTGGATCATGCTGACATCGTTGGCTCCATCACCAATCGCAAGTGTTATGACTTTGACTTGTTTCTTAACCATCTCCACGACTTCAGATTTTTGAAGGGGAGAAACCCTTAAATTAGAACAAATGATCAATTAGCTCTGTTTTCTGGGGGAAAAAATAATGTTAAAATTTCAATTGTCTTGAAGAATAAGAGCAAGTGAGTATGCAGTTCTCTGAAGAGCCATGACGGAAAAGCCTTTGGTTTGCAAATGTTTGGTTCTGTTAATCTGGTTGCCAACTCAAGGGAAAAAAGAAAATCAAAGTCTTGGAAGCAAATCTCGAGGAGATAAACAGAAGCTATAATACCTTGTTAAGCACTAGTTTACCAGTTTACCAGGACTAGTTTATTTCCTTAACAAGTGCGCCTTGTTAAAGAAATAGCATTTGAGTTTGGAAATGCCATTACTTCCTAACAAGTAACATCAGCATTTCTGTTTTCACTTGTGAACGAAAAAGGTCAGAATGTCTGTTAAACTATAGTTCAAATACTTATTAAAACCCGTACTATTTCTGGAGAACAAAAGTTTTGAGCCACCGAAAGGTGAACTTAGACAACGTAATAGACATTTAAAACAACCCAAACCTCTACTTAAGTTAACAGTAAGGCATTGGCTAACCTCTTGATCTGTTCTCAGACACCATAGTGAATCAACCAAAGTAAATACCAAGCATTGGTTGCATAGCTCCTGTGCCTCAATTTTCTCCCAAAGCTACCAGGTGTACCAGTTAATAATGTGGATTTTTTCAATAGATGGAGTTATACATATATTGATATATATACGATTTGATATGTATGCTATTTTGTTGCATTGACAGCAAGCTTCAAAACTTCTTATGTCAAATTTTTTGAAAGTGTTAGCATCATAGGTATTTTTATGCTTAAAAATGTCAAATTTCGTGCCAAAAAAAGAACATTTGTGGGAAGTTTTAATTTATTTATTTTGAAGAAAAGTGCTGCTGAAAGTTATTGTATACTCCGGGAAGCTTATGGTGAACATACTCCATCTCAAGATATTTGTGAATGCTTTATAAGTGATGAATGATTTCAATGTGAAAGACAAAGAATGTCCAGGTCAACTGAAAAAGTTTGAAGACCAATAGTTACAAGAATTGTTGGATGAAGATGCATGCCAAACTCAAAAACAACTTGCAGAAAGATTAAACATTGCTCAGCAAACAATTTCCTATCGTTTACAATCAATGAGAAAGATTTTAAAGGAAGGAAAATGGGTGCCACATCAACTGAAGGAAAGACAAATGGAAAACCGAAAAGTCATCAGTAAAATGTTGCTTCAACGGCACGAAAGAAAGTCTTTTTTGAATCGAGTTGTGACACAATGAAAAGTGGATTTATTTTGAGAATCCCAAATGCACAAAATCATGGGTTGATCCAGGTCAACCATCAACATCGACTGCAAGGCCAAATCGCTTTGGAAAGAAGACAATGTTCTGCTTTTGGTGGGATCAGAAAGGTGTAGTGTATTATGAGCTTCTAAAACCAGGTGAATCCGTTAATACTGATCGCTACAGACAATAAATAATCAATTTGAACCATGCTTTTATCGTGAAACGACCAGAATGTGCCTTTTGCTTCATGATAACACATCATCACACTCTTCAAAACCAAGACAGGTTGAAAGATCTTGCCTGGGAAGTATTAACCCACCTGCCCAATGTATTCACCAGACCTTGCTCCTTCAGATTATCTCTTGTTCCGATCCATGGCACACGCACTTTCTGAGCAGCACTTTAAAATGTACAAAGAAGTGGAAAACTGGGTCTCTGAATGGTTTGCCTCAAAACAAGAAAAGTTCTATTGGGACAGTATCCACAAATTACCTGAAAGATGGGGAAAATGTGTAGCTAGGGATGGACATTGCTTTAAGTAAAGCACTTTTGATGTTTCTCTTAAAACGATCATTTCTGTGATTACAAAATCCGCATTATTAACCGATACAGCTGGTACTGACAAATGGCGGAGGAGACTGAAGCAACCTCCTGCAGAACCTGGGGTCAGGGACAGAGGACAGCAGCACCCACACTAAAATCATTGTTGGTATTAACTTCAGATCATCTTATTGCAGACTTTTAAAAGCCATTTAAGAAATAAACCCCACAGCAATGACAGCAGGGTTCGAAGACAGAATGCGTCAGTGTAATAAACTTCTATTATGAATACTGTTGGCGATTAAGAAGAAAGGAAAACTAAACAGTGAACTGGCTCAGCGGTGATTGTGAGTAAATACTAACAACTCTCACACCATGTTGGGCATGAAAAACAACTCACAGCTAAATTCTTTATCAAGGTTAAATGGAGGAGGTGCCTCATAATATCTGCTGGAACATCTGGTCAATCATTTACTATTCCATCTAAAAATGAAGATCCTTACTCTGACAGACTCAACATCTTGCACATTTTCCTGATTATTTCTTTAGGAAACATTCTTACAGCGGATACTGGGCACCGCTATGTACTTTCAGGAGGCCCATGCTCTTCAGAAAGGCTTCATTCAGCCAGAGCCACGCTGAGTTTTACTTCAAGTGTGAGAATCATTGCATCGGGCTGGGAGCTGCTTGCAGAATGAACCTGTCTCCTTGTCGTTGTATTCCCAGTGCTGATCCCGAATAGGTGCTCAGGAAAAGGTTGCTATAGGAAAGCCTTGTTTTTAAC
Source organism: Antrozous pallidus (assembly GCA_027563665.1). Taxonomy (NCBI): domain Eukaryota; kingdom Metazoa; phylum Chordata; class Mammalia; order Chiroptera; family Vespertilionidae; genus Antrozous; species Antrozous pallidus. The sequence continues at coordinate 97,224,132 of CM050511.1, read as the reverse complement.
TCTTTCTTTAAATCTCCTTTCTAGCAACTGTATAAATTGTATTCACAATGGCAGACACACAGGAACGGATGAGTCTTAGGATATTAATGAGCTTTGGCATGTTAGCCTCCTTTGCTCTTTGAAGCAATTTTCATGTCATTGTCAAAGTTTACTTAATTTTTCTTAACAGGCGAATATAAACCAAAGTCCACTAGCTCTAGGCTAATGGGTTAGGTGGAGACTACAGCTGACATTTAGTAAATGTCACAAAAGAATGTTCACCAAGAAATGGACTAAAAAGCAAATGGGAAATGGGTATGAAATGAGAGAAATATCTGAAAACATTGATCAAATTCTCTTAAAGATTTAACAGTCTTACAATGTAAACACATGTGAAGTCACACCAGGATCTATCAAGGGAGCTAGAAAACAGTGGTACCTTTTTAAAATAAGCCCATGTGTCATAAAGGAGGCATCTGCATTGCGGCTAATATTAGTGATTTATTTTTAATCCTAACCCGAGGACATGCTTAAAGAGAGGAAAGGAGGGAGGGAGGGAGAAACATCGATGTGAGAAAGAAACAGACCAGCTGCCTTCCATAAGTGCCCCAACCAGGGATTGAACCCGAAACCCAGGTGGTATGTGCCCTGACAGAGAATGGAACCAGCAACCTTTTCGTGTACAGGACCATACTTAACCAACTGAGCCACCCCGGCTGTGTGTACAGGATCATACTTAACCAACTGAGCCACCCCGGCTGTGTGTACAGGACCATACTTAACCAACTGAGCCACTCTGGCTGTGTGTACAGGATCATACTTAACCAACTGAGCCACCCCGGCTGTGTATACAGGATCATACTTAACCAACTGAGCCACCCCGGCTGTGTGTACAGGACCATACTTAACCAACTGAGCCACCCCGGCTGTGTGTACAGGATCATACTTAACCAACTGAGCCACTCTGGCTGTGTGTACAGGACCATACTTAACCAACTGAACCACCCCGGCTGTGTGTACAGGACCATACTTAACCAACTGAGCCACCCCGGCTGTGTGTACAGGATCATACCTAACCAACTGAGCCACCCCGGCTGTGTGTACAGGACCATACTTAACCAACTGAGCCACTCTGGCTGTGTGTACAGGACCATACTTAACCAACTGAGCCACCCCGGCTGTGTGTACAGGACCATACCTAACCAACTGAGCCACCCCGGCTGTGTGTACAGGACCATACTTAACCAACTGAGCCACTCTGGCTGTGTGTACAGGACCATACTTAACCAACTGAGCCACCCCGGCTGTGTGTACAGAACCATACTTAACCAACTGAGCCACTCTGGCTGTGTGTACAGGACCATACTTAACCAACTGAGCCACCCCGTCTGTGTGTACAGGACCATACTTAACCAACTGAGCCACTCTGGCTGTGTGTACAGGACCATACTTAACCAACTGAGCCACCCCGGCTGTGTGTACAGGACCATACTTAACCAACTGAGCCACCCCGGCTGTGTGTACAGGACCATACTTAACCAACTGAGCCACCCCGGCTGTGTGTACAGAACCATACTTAACCAACTGAGCCACCCCGGCTGTGTGTACAGGACCATACTTAACCAACTGAGCCACCCCGGCTGTGTGTACAGGACCATACTTAACCAACTGAGCCACCCCGGCTGTGTGTACAGGATCATACTTAACCAACTGAGCCACCCCGGCTGTGTGTACAGGACCATACTTAACCAACTGAGCCACTCTGGCTGTGTGTACAGGACCATACTTAACCAACTGAGCCACTCTGGCTGTGTGTACAGGATCATACTTAACCAACTGAGCCACCCCAGCTGTGTGTACAGGACCGTACTTAACCAACTGAGCCACCCCGGCTGTGTGTACAGGACCATACTTAACCAACTGAGCCACCCCGGCTGTGTGTACAGGACCATACCTAACCAACTGAGCCACCCCGGCTGTGTGTACAGGACCATACTTAACCAACTGAGCCACCCCGGCTGTGTGTACAGGATCATACTTAACCAACTGAGCCACCCCGGCTGTGTGTACAGGATCATACTTAACCAACTGAGCCACCCCGGCTGTGTGTACAGGACCATACTTAACCAACTGAGCCACCCCGGCTGTGTGTACAGGATCATACTTAACCAACTGAGCCACCCCGGCTGTGTGTACAGGATCATACTTAACCAACTGAGCCACCCCGGCTGTGTGTACAGGACCATACTTAACCAACTGAGCCACCCCGGCTGTGTGTACAGGATCATACTTAACCAACTGAGCCACCCCGGCTGTGTGTACAGGACCATACTTAACCAACTGAGCCACCCCGGCTGTGTGTACAGGACCATACTTAACCAACTGAGCCACCCCGGCTGTGTGTACAGGACCATACTTAACCAACTGAGCCACTCTGGCTGTGTGTACAGGACCATACTTAACCAACTGAGCCACCCCGGCTGTGTGTACAGGACCATACTTAACCAACTGAGCCACTCTGGCTGTGTGTACAGGACCATACTTAACCAACTGAGCCACCCCGGCTGTGTGTACAGAACCATACTTAACCAACTGAGCCACTCTGGCTGTGTGTACAGGACCATACCTAACCAACTGAGCCACCCCGGCTGTGTGTACAGAACCATACTTAACCAACTGAGCCACCCCGGCTGTGTGTACAGGACCATACTTAACCAACTGAGCCACCCCGGCTGTGTGTACAGGATCATACTTAACCAACTGAGCCACCCCGGCTGTGTGTACAGGATCATACTTAACCAACTGAGCCACTCTGGCTGTGTGTACAGGACCATACTTAACCAACTGAGCCACTCTGGCTGTGTGTACAGGACCATACTTAACCAACTGAGCCATCCCGGCTGTGTGTACAGGACCATACTTAACCAACTGAGCCACCCCGGCTGTGTGTACAGGACCATACTTAACCAACTGAGCCACCCCGGCTGTGTGTACAGGACCATACTTAACCAACTGAGCCACCCCGGCTGTGTGTACAGGACCATACTTAACCAACTGAGCCACCCCGGCTGTGTGTACAGGATCACACTTAACCAACTGAGCCACCCCGGCTGTGTGTACAGGACCATACTTAACCAACTGAGCCACCCCGGCTGTGTGTACAGGACCATACTTAACCAACTGAGCCACCCCGGCTGTGTGTACAGGACCATACTTAACCAACTGAGCCACTCTGGCTGTGTGTACAGGACCATACTTAACCAACTGAGCCACTCTGGCTGTGTGTACAGGACCATACTTAACCAACTGAGCCACCCCGGCTGTGTGTACAGGACCATACTTAACCAACTGAGCCACCCCGGCTGTGTGTACAGGACCATACTTAACCAACTGAGCCACCCCGGCTGTGTGTACAGGACCATACTTAACCAACTGAGCCACCCCGGCTGTGTGTACAGGACCATACTTAACCAACTGAGCCACTCTGGCTGTGTGTACAGGACCATACTTAACCAACTGAGCCACCCCGGCTGTGTGTACAGGACCATACTTAACCAACTGAGCCACCCCGGCTGTGTGTACAGGACCATACTTAACCAACTGAGCCACCCCGGCTGTGTGTACAGGATCATACTTAACCAACTGAGCCACCCCGGCTGTGTGTACAGGACCATACTTAACCAACTGAGCCACCCCGGCTGTGTGTACAGGACCATACTTAACCAACTGAGCCACTCTGGCTGTGTGTACAGGACCATACTTAACCAACTGAGCCACCCCGGCTGTGTGTACAGGACCATACTTAACCAACTGAGCCACCCCGGCTGTGTGTACAGGACCATACTTAACCAACTGAGCCACTCTGGCTGTGTGTACAGGACCATACTTAACCAACTGAGCCACCCCGGCTGTGTGTACAGGACCATACTTAACCAACTGAGCCACCCCGGCTGTGTGTACAGGACCATACTTAACCAACTGAGCCACTCTGGCTGTGTGTACAGGACCATACTTAACCAACTGAGCCACCCCGGCTGTGTGTACAGGACCATACTTAACCAACTGAGCCACCCCGGCTGTGTGTACAGGACCATACTTAACCAACTGAGCCACCCCGGCTGTGTGTACAGGACCATACTTAACCAACTGAGCCACCCCGGCTGTGTGTACAGGACCATACTTAACCAACTGAGTCACTCTGGCTGTGTGTACAGGATCATACTTAACCAACTGAGCCACCCCGGCTGTGTGTACAGGATCATACTTAACCAACTGAGCCACCCCGGCTGTGTGTACAGGACCATACTTAACCAACTGAGCCACCCCGGCTGTGTGTACAGGATCATACTTAACCAACTGAGCCACTCTGGCTGTGTGTACAGGACCATACTTAACCAACTGAGCCACCCCGGCTGTGTGTACAGGACCATACTTAACCAACTGAGCCACCCCGGCTGTGTGTACAGGATCATACTTAACCAACTGAGCCACTCTGGCTGTGTGTACAGGATCATACTTAACCAACTGAGCCACCCCGGCTGTGTGTACAGGATCATACTTAACCAACTGAGCCACCCCGGCTGTGTGTACAGGACCATACTTAACCAACTGAGCCACCCCGGCTGTGTGTACAGGATCATACTTAACCAACTGAGCCACTCTGGCTGTGTGTACAGGACCATACTTAACCAACTGAGCCACTCTGGCTGTGTGTACAGGACCATACTTAACCAACTGAGCCACCCCGGCTGTGTGTACAGGACCATACTTAACCAACTGAGCCACCCCGGCTGTGTGTACAGGACCATACCTAACCAACTGAGCCACCCCGGCTGTGTGTACAGGACCATACTTAACCAACTGAGCCACTCTGGCTGTGTGTACAGGACCATACTTAACCAACTGAGCCACCCCGGCTGTGTGTACAGGACCATACCTAACCAACTGAGCCACCCCGGCTGTGTGTACAGGATCATACTTAACCAACTGAGCCACTCTGGCTGTGTGTACAGGATCATACTTAACCAACTGAGCCACCCCGGCTGTGTGTACAGGATCATACTTAACCAACTGAGCCACCCCGGCTGTGTGTACAGGACCATACTTAACCAACTGAGCCACCCCGGCTGTGTGTACAGGATCATACTTAACCAACTGAGCCACTCTGGCTGTGTGTACAGGACCATACTTAACCAACTGAGCCACTCTGGCTGTGTGTACAGGACCATACTTAACCAACTGAGCCACCCCGGCTGTGTGTACAGGACCATACTTAACCAACTGAGCCACCCCGGCTGTGTGTACAGGACCATACCTAACCAACTGAGCCACCCCGGCTGTGTGTACAGGATCATACTTAACCAACTGAGCCACTCTGGCTGTGTGTACAGGATCATACTTAACCAACTGAGCCACCCCGGCTGTGTGTACAGGACCATACCTAACCAACTGAGCCACCCCGGCTGTGTGTACAGGACCATACTTAACCAACTGAGCCACTCTGGCTGTGTGTACAGGACCATACTTAACCAACTGAGCCACCCCGGCTGTGTGTACAGGACCATACTTAACCAACTGAGCCACCCCGGCTGTGTGTACAGGACCATACTTAACCAACTGAGCCACCCCGGCTGTGTGTACAGGACCATACTTAACCAACTGAGCCACCCCGGCTGTGTGTACAGGACCATACTTAACCAACTGAGCCACCCCGGCTGTGTGTACAGGACCATACTTAACCAACTGAGCCACTCTGGCTGTGTGTACAGGACCATACTTAACCAACTGAGCCACTCTGGCTGTGTGTACAGGACCATACTTAACCAACTGAGCCACCCCGGCTGTGTGTACAGGACCATACTTAACCAACTGAGCCACCCCGGCTGTGTGTACAGGACCATACTTAACCAACTGAGCCACCCCGGCTGTGTGTACAGGACCATACTTAACCAACTGAGCCACCCCGGCTGTGTGTACAGGACCATACTTAACCAACTGAGCCACTCTGGCTGTGTGTACAGGACCATACTTAACCAACTGAGCCACCCCGGCTGTGTGTACAGTACCATACTTAACCAACTGAGCCACCCCGGCTGTGTGTACAGGACCATACTTAACCAACTGAGCCACCCCGGCTGTGTGTACAGGATCATACTTAACCAACTGAGCCACCCCGGCTGTGTGTACAGGACCATACTTAACCAACTGAGCCACCCCGGCTGTGTGTACAGGATCATACTTAACCAACTGAGCCACTCTGGCTGTGTGTACAGGACCATACTTAACCAACTGAGCCACCCCGGCTGTGTGTACAGGACCATACTTAACCAACTGAGCCACCCCGGCTGTGTGTACAGGACCATACTTAACCAACTGAGCCACTCTGGCTGTGTGTACAGGACCATACTTAACCAACTGAGCCACCCCGGCTGTGTGTACAGGACCATACTTAACCAACTGAGCCACCCCGGCTGTGTGTACAGGACCATACTTAACCAACTGAGCCACTCTGGCTGTGTGTACAGGACCATACTTAACCAACTGAGCCACCCCGGCTGTGTGTACAGGACCATACTTAACCAACTGAGCCACCCCGGCTGTGTGTACAGGACCATACTTAACCAACTGAGCCACCCCGGCTGTGTGTACAGGACCATACTTAACCAACTGAGCCACCCCGGCTGTGTGTACAGGACCATACTTAACCAACTGAGCCACCCTGGCTGTGTGTACAGGATCATACTTAACCAACTGAGCCACCCCGGCTGTGTGTACAGGATCATACTTAACCAACTGAGCCACCCCGGCTGTGTGTACAGGACCATACTTAACCAACTGAGCCACCCCGGCTGTGTGTACAGGATCATACTTAACCAACTGAGCCACTCTGGCTGTGTGTACAGGACCATACTTAACCAACTGAGCCACCCCGGCTGTGTGTACAGGACCATACCTAACCAACTGAGCCACCCCGGCTGTGTGTACAGGACCATACTTAACCAACTGAGCCACTCTGGCTGTGTGTACAGGATCATACTTAACCAACTGAGCCACCCCGGCTGTGTGTACAGGATCATACTTAACCAACTGAGCCACCCCGGCTGTGTGTACAGGACCATACTTAACCAACTGAGCCACCCCGGCTGTGTGTACAGGATCATACTTAACCAACTGAGCCACTCTGGCTGTGTGTACAGGACCATACTTAACCAACTGAGCCACCCCGGCTGTGTGTACAGGACCATACTTAACCAACTGAGCCACCCCGGCTGTGTGTACAGGACCATACTTAACCAACTGAGCCACTCTGGCTGTGTGTACAGGATCATACTTAACCAACTGAGCCACCCCGGCTGTGTGTACAGGACCATACCTAACCAACTGAGCCACCCCGGCTGTGTGTACAGGACCATACCTAACCAACTGAGCCACCCCGGCTGTGTGTACAGGACCATACCTAACCAACTGAGCCACCCCGGCTGTGTGTACAGGATCATACTTAACCAACTGAGCCACTCTGGCTGTGTGTACAGGACCATACTTAACCAACTGAGCCACCCCGGCTGTGTGTACAGGACCATACCTAACCAACTGAGCCACCCCGGCTGTGTGTACAGAACCATACTTAACCAACTGAGCCACCCCGGCTGTGTGTACAGGATCATGCTTAATCAACTGAGCCACTCTGGCTGTGTGTACAGCACCATACTTAACCAACTGAGCCACCCCGGCTGTGTGTACAGGACCATACTTAACCAACTGAGCCACCCCGGCTGTGTGTACAGGACCATACTTAACCAACTGAGCCACCCCGGCTGTGTGTACAGGACCATACCTAACCAACTGAGCCACCCCGGCTGTGTGTACAGGACCATACTTAACCAACTGAGCCACTCTGGCTGTGTGTACAGCACCATACTTAACCAACTGAGCCACCCCGGCTGTGTGTACAGGACCATACTTAACCAACTGAGCCACCCCGGCTGTGTGTACAGGACCATACTTAACCAACTGAGCCACTCTGGCTGTGTGTACAGGACCATACCTAACCAACTGAGCCACCCCGGCTGTGTGTACAGAACCATACTTACCCAACTGAGCCACCCCGGCTGTGTGTACAGGACCATACTTAACCAACTGAGCCACCCCGGCTGTGTGTACAGGATCATACCTAACCAACTGAGCCACCCCGGCTGTGTGTACAGGACCATACTTAACCAACTGAGCCACCCCGGCTGTGTGTACAGGACCATACCTAACCAACTGAGCCACCCCGGCTGTGTGTACAGGACCATACTTAACCAACTGAGCCACCCCGGCTGTGTGTACAGGATCATACTTAACCACCTGAGCCACCCCGGCTGTGTGTACAGGACCATACTTAACCAACTGAGCCACCCCGGCTGTGTGTACAGGATCATACTTAACCAACTGAGCCACCCCGGCTGTGTGTACAGGACCATACTTAACCAACTGAGCCACCCCGGCTGTGTGTACAGGACCATACCTAACCAACTGAGCCACCCCGGCTGTGTGTACAGGACCATACTTAACCAACTGAGCCACCCCGGCTGTGTGTACAGGACCATACTTAACCAACTGAGCCACCCCGGCTGTGTGTACAGGACCATACTTAACCAACTGAGCCACTCTGGCTGTGTGTACAGGACCATACTTAACCAACTGAGCCACTCTGGCTGTGTGTACAGGACCATACTTAACCAACTGAGCCACCCCGGCTGTGTGTACAGGACCATACCTAACCAACTGAGCCACCCCGGCTGTGTGTACAGGACCATACTTAACCAACTGAGCCACCCCGGCTGTGTGTACAGGACCATACTTAACCAACTGAGCCACCCCGGCTGTGTGTACAGGACCATACTTAACCAACTGAGCCACTCTGGCTGCTCAGAACTTCGTTGTCTTTCCTCATGGCTACTACAACCAACCACTACTTTCTCTGCTTAACACTGCAATTTTCAATACCCCCAAATTAGAACTGGCTTCTAATTTACACCAACTCGGTGGGCGTAGTTACCTCAGGTGTTAAAAACAGAATACACATCCCCTTAGCAAGAACAATACTCATTTAAAAAAATATCTGATGATGTAGTTACAGACATTCCCCACATCACACCTCTGCTGTGACTGGCTAAGGCAGTGGTTGGCAAACTGTGGCTCAATAGCCACATGCTGCTCTTTGGCCCCCTGAGCATTAGAGCCACTCTTCTTCAGAATAGACTCGCCCAGGCCAAAAAGCCAACTTGTGCACATGGGCCATGAAGTTTCAATCGCACTGTACGTGTGCGCTTTCACCAGGTATTTTGTGGAAGAGCCACACTCCAGGGGCCAAAGAGCCACATGTGGCTCGAGAGGCATGGTTTGCTGTCCACTGGGCTAAGGCTTCTGCTTCTATTATTGAGCTAAAAGTAGACAACTGGAAGAAGATTCAAGAAGCAGTGGAAGCCCTTGGATCTGCAGGGTTTGAAATAGCAGTTGGTTGCTAAAGAAAGATGTCAGCTTTAAGTGGGGATTCATAAAAAAATAAAACATACTTACTTAAAACATTTAGCTCAACATATAAATGTTCAAACCCGTGATGCAGGCCAAAGCACCCGACTTGTCACCGGGGTCAGCGGCCTAGATTTCCACATCTTTTGGTTGCAGAAGCCTCCCTCACGAGGCACAACCCACGGTGGGTTTCGTTACTGTGAAGACTAGAACGTAATGATGCCCTTCACCCACGTTTATGATATTACCCACCCCAAATTCAGCAGCAAAGTTCTTAGCCACTCAAAAACGTCTCTCTGGAGCATTATACCAGTCTATCTTTTGACTAGAGCCGTGGTCAGCAAACTGCGGCTCGTGAGCCACATGTGGCTCTTTGGCCCCTTGAGTGTGGCTCTTCCACAAAATACCACAGCCTGGGCGAGTCTATTTTGAAGAAGCGCCGTTAGAAGAAGTTGAAGTTTAAAAAATTTGGCTCTCAAGAAATTTCAATCGTTGTACTGTTGGTATTTGGCTCTGTCTGCTAATGAGTTTGCCCACCACAGGACTAGATTATTATTTCTAAGACCTACGACATGTTTAATTAAAGAATGAGCACTTTAAGAAGTAGCATAGGAAGAAACAGATTAGGGACCGAGCACCCACTGATGAGAGATAAACACTGAGCACACCCCTGGAAGCAAAGGCAGGGGTGGCCTACAGAGGGTCCTCCCAGCTCCGCCAGGACGTGCTGTGGGCACCTGCCCACATGTCTTAGGGAGGAGCTGTGGCTTCAGGGGTGGGAGGACTCAGGTTGCTCAAGCCATATTCAGTTAAATGGATCTATGCTTTTAAAGCATCCGTTTAAAAAAGTGTTCCTTGATACCAAGGGGTGACAAGATAGCAAAGCAAATGACAAGACAATAAAAGTGAGTGCAGCATAAAGCTTTGGACAGGTTACCAGTACTTGGTCATTTCAGTAGATGATGTAGAAATTAGCTCGGGCTGCAAGAGGTTTCCTTGATGAGTTAGAATTTGACAAGGAAAGCTCATGGCCGGTAAAAGCAGCAGCACATATTAAAAGTTATCCACAATATATTCCCTACTACAGTTTTATTCCCATTTTATAAAAGGCCACCTCCTTCACTCATTAGAGTTTATTTATTTTCTCAACTTTTGTACACTTGTGTCTACATGTGTACAATGTCCATAGTAGTCTAGAATGGTGATTTTCAACATTTTCCATATCATGACACACATACACAAATTACTAAAAATTCTGTGGCACACCAAAAATATATATCTCTTGCCTATCTGGGGGGAAAAAGGGGTATAATTTAGATTCATTCATACCAATGGCTATTGTTGTGTTGGCTATTATTTTTTTGGGGTGGGAGGGGAATCTAAGGGAAAAGTGGTTAGTGGCCCTGACTAAATAGTCAGGCATTGCATGCTTTAAAAATTCTTGTGCCACACCGGTCGAAAACTACTGGTCTAGCACAACCTCGCCATACAAGTTAATTATTCCAAATAGCTATCAAAAACTCACTCATCCACGGTTGAACATATCTAAAATCTTTAATTTTACAAATACCAATAGTGTCCCAATGTTTCATGCAGAAACATCATAACAGCACTGTGCTCTGCCCTAGATATTTTTTTTACCACCTACGGGTCTGCATCAGAATTTAAATTATTCACCGTTCTCCTCTGCTGCTGCTCTTTATTCTTCAGGAGAAGTAAGAGCCTCCACAGAAAAAGACTCCACATCCAGCGTGTGCGTAGGGTCCGGGTTCCTTCCCCAGGGCTCCACAACCAGAGGGTGGTCCCATGCGATGCGCCCTAACAGTGCACTGAGTGCAATATGCTTTTCAGATATTATTTTGGCTGTAGTTTCTGCACATGTTATTCATTACTTTCCTTACTGCCTATGTAGTAATTCTCGCAGCCCTGTGAACATGAGATTGTGGTAGTGGAATTTTTTTTTTTTTTTTTTTTTTTTACCATTTAGGCTAGAAAGTACATAGAGTGGCTCAAATCATATTTTGTACTCCTTTCATAGGATTAACTAAATTAATCACTTTTCAAAAAAATATGTCTTTATTGATTTAGAGGAAGAGGGAGGGAGAGAAAGACAGAAACATTGATGTGACAGAGACACATCAGTCGGCTGCCTCCTACAGTCCCCCTACTGGGGACCGAGCCCAAAACCCGAGCATGTGCCCTGACAGGGAATCGAACCAGTGACCTCATGATGCATGAGATGAGGCTCAAGCCACTGAGCAACACTGGCTGGGCGATGAGTCACCTTTTTGAATGAAATATGGATAAAGATGAAATGTGCAGGTATGCACCGAGGCACATAATAAAGAATATTTTAAGGGACTTTCTACAGGTAGACAAAAGGGGTGCCATAATGTATCTTACTGTATTGTGTTTTAGTTTAATAACCTTAAAATACCTTATGCAGCAAAAATTATGCTGGTAATACAACATGATCTCAATAACTTATACTGTTAACTTAAAAGTTATCATAAAGTTGCCTTCAGAAAGTGAATCGAGAAAAAAAATAGCACATGTAGGAATACAGAGGAATGTGTGCTACCCTGAAGTGCTTTCTACAGCGACCCTTGCTGACAGAGCCCCGCATTCACTAAGCTGGGGCGGCTCCCGGGACTCTTTAGAGATCAGGATCATTAGTGCCGGGAGCTGCTGTACTTTCCTTTGCAACACACTTCCTAAGATTTCTCCCTGGGAGTATCAGCCTATCCCCCATGGAGTCATGTTCTGCTGACTAATAAAGAAATTACAAAAAGAGAGGAAAGCCTAAGAGAAAAACTTATGAGATCTTGACTTAGTTCCTTTTTGAATTATAATTTGTTAGGCTCTTAAAAAGTTTTAAATAGAGGAAAAATTAAAATCTGGCAAAAATAAAGTCTGTGTCACATGCACCGAAATCACCCAAGCGTCCTCTAACACTTCCGGAAACTCGCCATCAGTTTGTTAATGGAATGAGAACGGCCACTTGTAAAATGAATCCTAAAAACGGTACTTAGGATGTGGCACATAATATAACATTCAACCACTTCTGGGCAAGAGAACTGTGTTATTCCAATGACTACAGAGTGGGCGCTTTCCTCGCCCCCAAAGGCAGTATCTGTGGATATACTGTGCAGCAGACCTTATAAATAATTTTATTTCTACAGAAATAAAAAAAGGAAAGTAACTTAAAAAAAGATTTCCCTTTGCAATGCATAACTTCTTTCATGGAATCTCAGTTGTTATAGGCGGACTACTATTGTTTTCAGGTTATATGGTTCAGAGAATGTTTTAACTAGTGACTAATTATATTGACAGTGTACATTTAAATATGCATGTATGTGGATGTGTATGTGTGCATCCACCCCAATTGGTAACTGGCAAACAGACCTTATCTTAAAAAAGGTACTAAGAAACCCCACAACCTCCCAGTCAGGACAGTGTGGCTTAGTGGTTGAGTGTCAACCTATGAGCCAGGATGTCACGGTTTCATTCCCCATCAGGGCACATGCTTGGGTGCGGGCTCCATCCCCGGTGTGGGGCATGCAGGAGGATAGCCAATCAATGATTCTCTGTTACCACTGATGTTTCTATGTCTCCCTCCCTCTCCCTTCCTCTCTTTCTAAGAATAATTAAAAACATATTTAAGCCGAGACCGGTTTGGCTCAGTGGATAGAGCGTCGGACTGCGGACTGAAGGGTCCCGGGTTCGATTCTGGCAAGGGCATGTGCCTTGGCTGCGGGCACATCCCCAGTAGGGGGCGTGAAAGAGGCAGCTGATCGATGTCTCTCTCTCATCGATGTTTCTGACTTTCTATCCCTCTCCCTTCTGCTCTGTAAAAAAAATCAATAAAATATATTTAAAAAAACATATTTAAAAATATGTTGGAAAGATATGGGAAGATAGAAGCAATGGGAAAATAAGTTATACAAAAATGTAATTGAAACAACTGGAAAATAAGTCATATAAAAATGTAACGGCTAAAAGAAAGAAACCAGTAGTAAACTGAATAGTAAATATGACAGCGCTCGAAAGGGCAACTCAATTAAATAAACTGTCTCCAAAATAGCAGGAAATTAAAGATTGTAAGAAAAATGCAAAGAAACAGATGAATACAGGTGAGTATATGTATATATATATATATATATAATGGAATGCCAAGAAGAGAATACAAAGGAACAGAATGTAAAAGAATGCTTAATAATTTCCCAGAATTAAAGGAAGACGTGTCCTTAGTTTCAAAGGTCTCATACAGTGCCAAAAGGAAATTCAAGAAAAAGGTACTTACTCCTAGACATATTATGCTTAACTTAAGAAAATGGGTAAACATTAAGAAAAATTTCTAAAAGCTTCTAAAAGAGAAAACAAAGATTATTTTACAAAGAAACAAAGATCTGACACTGGATGTACACACAAAATTACTTCAATATCTTTGGGAGGAGGGTTAGGGAAAGGAAGATACACTAACATGAATAATAAGCACTAATATAGTTATCAAACACTTAGAAATAACTACGTATAGGTTAGGTACAGAGTGTAAACTAGCAGCAGAAAATCTGATTTAGACAGTGAAAAGGAGAGGGAGGAAAAAACAACAAAGGCATAATGATTGGAAAACACAAAATAAAACAGGAGAAACAAGGCCTAACATAGCAATGGTTACTATAAATATATATGGGTTCATTGATCGAAAAACAGGTTCCTAGGTTGAATTAAAACAAAAATGTCCAGTGAAATGGTGTTTAAAACAGACATATTTATAATAGTAATCCTATCTAATAAAAGAGTAATATGCAAATTGACCATACCTCTGCTATACCCACAAGCCACACCAGCCAATAAGGAGTGAATATGCAAATAACCCAACCAAGACAGCTGCAGCCACAGAAAGTAGGATGGAGGCTTGGATTTCCCTGGCAATGGAGGAAGCCAGCTTTCCGTCTGCCCTTACCAGCTCAGGCCTCCACTTAAGGCTACAAAGTTTCAATTATAGAAGATACATAAATCCCAGATACCACTACCTCCACTTGGGTCGCTGAGGGTGTGGCCGGGCTGCCTCATGCCCCAAGGTTATCCCCATCCTGATCCAGGACACCCTTCAGGGCAAACCAGCTGGCCCCCACCCTGATTCAGGCCTCTATCCTATCTAATAAAAGAATAATTTGCAGATTGACCATCACTCTAACACACAAGATGGCTGTTCCCATGTGGTCAAAGATCCTGCCCCCATGTGGACACAAGATGGCCACCACAAGATGGTCTGCAGGGTAGGATAGTCGGGAGGGACCAGGCTTGCAAGGGAGGGCAGTTGGGGGTGATCAAGCCTGCAGGGGAGGGCAGTTAGGGGTGACCAGGCTGGCAGAGGAGGGAAATGGGGGTGACCAGGCCTGCAGGAAAAGTCAGTTGTGGGGGACCCAGGCCTGCAGGGGAGAGCAGTTGAAGGGTACAAGTTCTGCAGGGGAGGGCAGTTAGTGGTGACCAGGCCTGTAGGGGAGGGCAGTTAGGGTTAAACAGGCTGGCAGGGGATCAGTCAGGAGTCAATCAGGCTGGCAGGGGAGTGGTTAGGGGGTGATCAGGCTGGCAGGCAGAACTGGTTAGGGGCAATCAGGAAGGCAGGCAGGTGAGCAGTTGGGAGCCAGCAGTCCTGGATTGTGAGAGGGATGTCTGACTCCCCGTTTAGGCCCGATCCCTACTGGGATTGGGCCTACTGGGATCGAGCCTAAATGGGCAGTTGGACATCCTCAATGGGTCCCAGATTGGAGAGGGCTCAGGCTGGGCTGAGGGACTCCCCGTCCCCCACCCCCCCATGCACGAATTTCATGCACCGGGCCTCTAGTAGCTAATATAAGAGAACACTTTTTTGATCACCATGTTTAAGTTCATTACTTGTTTTAACTCATTCAATTCCCAGAAGAACCCTATGTGAGATGGGTTATTATTATTGCCATCTTACAAATGAGAACATTGAGGAACAGAAAGATGAAATCACTTAAGGTAAAACAGCAGGTACATGGTAAAGTCAAGGTTCACTTTAGCAGTGTGGATTTAGAGATAGCATTTTTAGTCACTATAATATACAGAAGGATTGAATATAAGGGTTCAGGGAAAAAAGACAAGGCCCATATGAAATAAAGGAATGCCAAGTTAGCCATTTTAATACTAGACAAAATAGAATTTGGGAAACAGAAAAGGCCTAATAATCAGAGAGAATTCTTTATGTTATGATAGCATTCCTCTTGCCAGAACTATTCAAGTAGGCCATATAGAAAATGTGATCGCATTTCTAAGAGTAACATAATTTTTAATAATGACTGCCAATGCACTGAATACATATATTCACCCATTTATTACTCACAACCCTATGATAACAATGATTTTTACCTTTATTTCAAAGATAAAGAAGTTAAGCAACATGCTACTCAGCTAATAAGAGGTGAAGTCTGTGCTTAGATTCTGGGAAGTCTGGTCTCAGGGCCTGAGTGCTAGAGCATGTGGCATCACCAGAGGGATGAGGGCATTGCGTATACTAGTAAGTGGCACTGGGAGAATTTGCTCACCATGTAGAAATGAAAAACATTCAATCTCTTCTCCTTCATAAGACATACAAAAACAAACCTCATATGAATTAGAGACCTATATGGAAAACAGAAAGCTGCACAGTTAACAGAAGAAAAAGCAGGAGAATAACTCTGTGAATGAAGTTCTCACTATCCAAAAAAGCACAAGTCATAAAGGGAAAATTTAATGAAATTTGACTACCTCAAGGTCAATGATTTTTGTCCAAGGAAGAACAGCAAAGGCAGAATTAAGAAGGGAGCCAGACTAGAAGATTTTTGCCATGTCTATAATCAACGAAGAATCAATACCCAGAACACACAAAGAGTTCTTGCATATAAGCAGCAAAATAAGTTAGGAAACCCAACATAAAGTTCAGTATCCATATCCCTCTTCAGTGTGCTACCTTTCTTCATAGCAACTGTTACCACTGACTTCATATGAATCTGTCTTATATGTAATAAATTGTTAGCACACAGCAATGACTGCCTTTTGAATGTACATGTATTTATTTTTATTAAACAACTAGAGGCCCGGTGCATGAAAATTCATGCATTGGATGGGGGTTTCTCAGCTCGGCCTGTCTGCTCTCACAGTCCAGAAGCCCTCAGGAGTGGAGGCAATGCAATGATCCGGGGAAGGCTACCCCCCCACCTCACCTCTGCTGCTACCACTGCTGGAAGCGCAAGCCTCGGTGGGCCCTGGTTACCCGAACCTTGGGCAACCCTGGGCAGCTGCCATCTGAGGCTTGCCTGTGTCTCGGGCTGGCCCTGGGTGGATGGGGGGCTGAGGAGACTGGAGGATTCTAGAGGCAGGTGCGCAGAGCAGCCAGACCTGCCTGGGGGTGGGCCCGGCTGTGCTATGTGCCTGCCGCCCCAGAGGGGCTGAGGCAACTGGGCATGGCCATCTTGTGGCTGTGGGCGCCACCATCTTTGTGAGGGCATCCTAGTCAATTAGCATATCCCCCTGTATTAGATAGGATAATTATAATGTGAAGGTGGGAACTATTTTTTTCCTGTTGGTCACTGCTCTATTTATAGTGCTTATAAAGGTACCTGCGCATGGTGGGTGCTCAAAAAACATTTGCTGAATGAATGGGAGAATGAATGAAAGAATGATCTTCCAAAGTAGACATCTAGAGAGGTAAACAGTTATAGGAGGAAATGCTTATTCTCCCTGGTCATCAGATGAATGA
Organism: Antrozous pallidus; assembly: GCA_027563665.1. Classification (NCBI taxonomy): domain Eukaryota; kingdom Metazoa; phylum Chordata; class Mammalia; order Chiroptera; family Vespertilionidae; genus Antrozous; species Antrozous pallidus. Next base: position 97,206,875 of record CM050511.1, on the reverse strand, counting down.
AAATCAAAACAATAAGGTGTCACTTTTCAACCATCAAATTGGCAAAGATGAATTCGGGAGTGTTACTTTTGAGGGAGAGGCAGGGATAGCATCTGTCCTACATGGATCTGGAGCACACACCAGGGCAGCTGTGTGGGAGCAATGCGGCAGCTCTGACTGAAGTGAGAGAAGCACACTGCCCATAGCCAACACTCCCATTCCCGAGTGTATATGCTGGAAAAAACACTCGCCTGGGAGCACAGAGAGGACACTCATTTCAGCCCTTCCCATGGCAGCAAAGGGTTAGAGGCAACCTCTGTGGCCATCAATATGGTAACAGATAAATAGAGTCAAATGCTGAATGTGTATTACTAAAATAGTAGTGCTGAAAATAATCAAACTTGTTCTACATCTAGTATCATGGAGAGGTCTTAAAATTGTAAAAATAATTTAAAAAGGCAAAAAGACATATGTTGAAATATTATAAACATGTAACTATCTTAACATAGGCATAACAATCCTGTCTAATAAAAGGGTAGCATGCAAATTGACCCTAACAGTGGAACGACTAGTCGCTATGACATGCATTGAGCACCAGGGGGCAGATACTCAATGCAGGAGCTCCCTCCTGGTGGGCAGTGCACTCCCACAGGGGGAGCTCTGCTCAGTCACAAGCCCGACTGAGGGCTGCGAGCACAGTGGCAGTGGTGGGAGCTTCTCCAGCCTCCTTGGCAGCACTAAGGCTGTCCCAGGCTGCCAGAGGGACGTCTGACTTTCAGCTTAAGCCCAATCCCCTGGGGAGCAGTCCTAAGCTGCAGGTGGACATCCCCCAAGGGGTCCTGGACTGCAAGAGAGCACAGGCTGGGCTGAGGGACACTCCCCCACCCCCACAGTGCACGGATTTTCGTGCACCGGGCCTCTAGTATTATATATTTTCCATAGCTACACACACCTACAAATAAAGTATGGTAGCTGGATGGAAACCTACTAAATTCCTGAGATTGTTTTCCCAGGGTGGAGTGAAGAGAAAAGGAATGAAGGGCAAAATGAAATAATATATAAACATCAAAGAAAAACTCGTTTTTGTTTGAGACTAGCAATGCCTGCAGCCTTGGGAGAAGGCTAATTGAGCATCTTCCCGCCTGATCCTTCTCTGGCATTATCTCTGGCACCTTTTGGCACTTCCAGGGAAGTCATTTTGGTGACAGAGCAAGATCTGATGTTTGTGGTCCTGGGTTCCTCACATTTCTCTTGTTGAGATATGTAAGTATTCACTGACATCTCATTTAAAAACAAACTGACTTCTGGGAATATCCACATTTTAAGGCGTTATCTTGAATCCCAGGGCGCAGAGGAATTAGATGGCATCCCCAGGCTGTGCTGCTACCACCACTGCGAGGGCCTGTCCTTTCTGAGGAATCATGGACAAAGGGAACCGTGCCAGATGAGATGGGAATACATCTCCATTTCCAAGAAAAGAAGGAGTCTGAAAATGACAGACTAAGGAGCCTGGAGTGAGCTTCATTAATATTCTCGGGAAGTTCTGTCAGAACCAACTCCCTCTGCTGTTCACTCATTAGCCACACATACTCCAGAGCAGGGCTGGCTGGCTGGCGATGGCCCCAGGGCCCGGCCCATGCAGCAGCCTGTTTTTCACATCAGCTCATGCTCCAACTGCAGAGCTGAGGAGCTGTGACAGGCACTCCACAGCTTGGAAAGCTTCACACATTTATTATCTATCCCTTTAGCAGCTTTCCCACCTCTTCATCAAAATTGTCATGCTCTGAGAGAATGCTACCTGGCATGACCTCCTCTTTCACCCTGAACTTGAAGCTTATTGTTTTATGTCCATTTCTTGTCTCTCTGTCTGATCCCTTGGTAATCTGCCTTTTGCTTTCCAAGGCCACCGTCCCCCTGGGATGCTGTCTCTCCTTTCCTTGGACTCTATGCCCTCCAGCTACTAGACAGTCATGGTCTAAGCCTACCTGGCCTTGTCCAGCCTGGCTCCAAGCACTAAGCTTTCACTTACTCCAAGTGGAGACGTCTCAGACAGGTTTAGTAAAAAGATGGCAATCACTGGAAACCATCATGACTTTAAGGAGAACCAGAAATGCCAAACTAACTCTGCTTCCCTTTCCCTCACCCTCGGGTCAGCAGACTGGCAGACGGGAGGAATGTTGCAGGTTCCATGTGCCATGTCCTCAGCAAACCAGAAAATGAAGTGCTTTCATCCTAGCACCGCAGAACTGAAGGAGAACTGTGAGCCCTCTCTGAGGTGGGTCTGCATCTGCCTGAGGCATATCTTAGGGTGCTGATGTGTTGATTTATGTGAAGCTTCAGGGAGGCCTTTCCTGGAAAGCTGCAGAGTTCTATGTTAAAATGGTTGAACAGAAAAGAATCGTCAAGAGTTTGAACGCAGTTACAGAAGACACAGACACTTATTCCAAATGAGCAAGACACAAAACAGAAAAAGACCAAAACAGATAGGACATCATTTAAGAGGGTGGGAGAGCGAAATAAAGACAGCCATTCCCCTCGGGAGGTCACAGGGCTGATGGGAACACAGGGGGTTCCTGGGGTGCTGTCATGTTTGGGTGCTTGAGGCAGGAGTGTGTTCACTGTGTGAAAACGCAATGAGCTGTCCACTTATACTTCATAGGCTTGCCAATACAGGTTAACTCTGTTTTATCAGAATATTTATATAATCTGCAGGTCTACTTTGTGTGTGTATGTGTGATCATGTGTTGTTGGTCTTGGTGCTTTATCTTACTTGAGTCACATCTAAAAGTACGTAATATCAAATTACAGTGAGATTCTACAGCATTTAGCTTTCTCATCTATTTTAGATATTTTACTGTTAAATATAAACTTCCCTGGTGGGGGACATCATAACTGGCTACCAGGCTGTCATGTGGCCATACAGTTCCTTTAACATTACCCAGTACAGGTAGAATAGCAAATGAGATAAGACACCTAATTGTTACATTATGTTAAAGCAAAATATGGTCATTTTATGAGATGATAAAATTTACTCACTATGTTCTCTTTTAGCCATACATGTCTGAAAAAAACATTCTCTCACCATTTCCAACGTTTATTCATATTATCTTGGAAGCAAATATGGGGTTGACATCCATTAACAGTTCGTAAGTATTCTCAGAGCCAAACATCTGCTTTGGCATCCATCGATGCTCACAAACATTTTTTTCTTGAAAGTTATGTCTGTTGACACTTATTAACTTCATTTGTGCTTTATGACTACCCTGTACGTAGAATACTTACTTAGAGAAATCCTTGAAGTTTAAGACAACCCTAAAAGATTCAAGACATAGATTCAAGAAGTAAATAAGTCCTTTATTTAACGCACTCAAGCTATGACAGAAAGTATGCGGAGTGTCCCTTTAGACCTCTCCTTGGAGGGTCCACTGATGGGATGAAGGTGAAAGGCCTTGCCTGGAATGCCACTCCCGAGCGACGACACTCACTGAGGTCAAGTGCTTTTTCATGCCTAAAAGGGGGTTAAAACTTTGATTGGAGATGTTGCAAGTAGAGAAAAATGCTTGCTTCAATTTAACTTCTGCTTTTCAGAAGACATGAGCACATAAATTATGTAGAAGAATGGTGATTACTGGACAGTCTAAAAGCTGGAGGCTCTAGGCCAATTTTCAACCAACTGTCACAGAACATAAGTTTCAATACATGTTTAAACTAAACTGACAACTACCGAGAAAATGTAAAATTCTCCGAAAGGCTGGGTTATGTGAACTGACGAGGATCTCAGAAACCACATGCCATTTAACACACGGCAGTACTTCCCTGCACGTTCGAACCGCGCTCTTCTGGGGGGAATAGTCACAGAGGTGGAACAGATGCTTCCCCAAATTAAGCTAATGCAAGCAGTAGGCAGAGTCTTCCCAGGACAGAGTGGCCAACACAAACACGGTTCATCTACAAAAAAAAAAGGGGGGGGGGGTGCTCGGAGCAATCTTCTGGCCCAGAAGCTCTCGAGCTGGAAGGAGCTGAGCCAGGAAGTGTGTGTGCACGGCTTTCCCGCCTTTCCGAGCCAGGGGAGCTCCCCTCTTTGCTGCTTTAGACACCAGCCTCCCTGGAGGACTGGAATGACTGCTGCATGCCAAGCTCCACAGGCCACAGAAGCAGGGCCGGAGAGGTGCTGTAAGGTATCCGCAGTGCCAGAGAAGTAGCATTCGAACAAGAAGTGTGTGCAGCCCCAGCCAAAACACCATTATACCAATAAGGCAAGCTATAAGACTTCAGGGAATAAAATATTGCAAACTGAGACGAGGCATTATTTTCTGACTCAGCTACTTTGCAGAATAGCTCTTGTTGTTACCTACACTAGTTGACACACATCTTTTTTTTTTTTTCAATGTCTCCCCATTCACAATACAGACCAGGCGAACAGCCTAATCTGAGGTGTACATGGGGTAGGTTTACTCTGCCTCCCGTTTCTGTACAGCCACCATAAGCACACAGACTGTGGTAAGCACACAGACTGTGGTAAGCACACAGACTGTGGTAAGCACCAGGAGGCCAGTCTACACACATCTTCATGACGCTTGGAGCAAGTCCCTTTCCTCTCCACCTGTCCAAGGAGCTTTGGGGAGTCTGGGCAACCCCTACAACAGCGCATGTAATTCGACACGTTTGTGTCTATTTTGGAGGAGCTGGTCCATAGCTTTCATGTTGTTCTTCAAGAGTACTGTGATCACACAGACAGAAAGCACCGTGTGCGGGAGCCAGGGACCCGAAGGAAGAGGCCACGAAGGCGCAGCCTGTGTTTGGCACCAGGAAAGTGGATCGGAAACTGCCCTGACATGAAGACGCATGTTTCCCATTAAGCTGCTCAGGTTCCACAGGTGCATGTGCGCGGAGTGAACGAATGCTGCGTGGTGCTCATGAAAATACAGTGCTTCGTAGACTGATAAAAACGGATTTCATTTTACTTCTTGGAGTTTACAAACTCAAAAAAAGTACCTGAGGAGTGACATGCAACCTTCCCTTGTAAACTAAAACCAGGACTCCAAAGCCCTGAATAATTTAGGGGCCAGGGGCTCCTTTCTGTTCCCCCTCCGAAAATGGTAAGAGACCTGATGTCCATGGATGAAGAACAACCGCTTCTTTCAATCCACCACGGACTCTTCAGGGAAAACGCTCATCTTTCATAACGGTGTCAATTAGGCAAACACTAAGAACTGCCTTCTGCCCTTTTCGCGGATAATGTCAGGGAAGAGAGGCTGATGTAATCCTGAAGACGCAGCTAATACAGGGACTCATTATCCATTATGGGATGCATTTCCCCCCTCTCTCCCCCCCGAACTGAGACAGAGAGGGGGCTGCAGACACAGGGCGGGATCTGAATATCTTCTTGTGCAGACTGACAAGAAAGAGATCGTTGAGGGAAAAACCCACTGAGCTTGGCAAACCCGAATTTGGGAAATAGTCCTGCACTGTATTTCGAAATAATGTCCAGTATTTACCGGGAGCATCTCCTATAATGGGGTAAAATAGAAATTTCCTGAGGCTGGGAGAGCATCATCATCTAAAAAAAAACAACCAAGAGCAACACAGGGGTTTCAGGGTGCAGACTGATCCACAGAGCTTCTCACCTGTGCCTGCCCAGGGAGAGGAGCCCCGGCAGGGAAATTGGAAACTACAGACATGAAGATGGCTTGTGCCAAGAGCTTATATGCCAAGAGGCACCGGGCCAAGAAGGTGCAGAGACATAAATTGGGCAGTGGCACTGATGTAATTATGGGCTTAGAGGAATTCTCAAAGCCAGACCGGAAGCCGAACCACAGTCCTTATGGGAAAAGAGAGAGTATGCAGATAATGAGAAGAAAAGGAGCCAGGGAAGATATTTTACGTAAAAACATCAGACACACACACACACACACACACACACACACACACACACGCACACACAACAAGCCTACAATTCTAAATAAAACTCAGTGTCTGCACAGGGACACGCACGAGGCAGGCCGGAGGGAGGCAGGGGCCACACACGTCTTTATAAGCGGCTGCAGAGCTGGGCTGCACGTGCACGGCTGGGCGGGATCCCCTCCCCAGGGCCTCGGGGAGCCCTGAGGTCCATGTGCCTTGTGAGCGTCCAGAACAAGGGTCTCGGGAGGGATTTTCACAAGCATAGAACATATTTTTCCTCCCTCGATGCTGCTTTCTAGTTTTCCTCTCCCTCTGCTATTGTTTAATTTGTGGTTCAACTTTTTGAAGAATGGTGGGAGGGACTGTGTTAGGCAATGCTGTAAGAATGAGGCTCAGCTGCTAGGCCTTGTATTTTGAAAACTGGCCTCCCACATCTTTCAAACCAATTGTGATTCTACTTAGTAACACAAAAAGGGCAGAGAGACGCAGGGAGGAGTGCGGGAGGGGGGGGGAGTGGGGGGAGTCTTATTCACGCTCCAGTGTGCACCGTCTACGTCCGGCACACAGTAGGCGCAGGACCGATGCTGCTGACTCAGGGGAACTGGTCATTTTAATCTAAATAGCCCTGGTTCTGTTCTGTGTCCACAGAGGAGTCAAGAGTTGTATCACTTAATGTGTTTTTGAGCAAACATGACTTGATCCTTGTGACCCAATTAGTGGCAATGATTAAACAACCAAATCTGGCACAATATTATCCTGATGAAGAGTGTCAGGAGCCAGGGGAAGTTACCGAAAATGCATTTTTTCAAAAAAGCACAAGGATACCAAAGTGCAAATGAGAGTCAGGATAACAAAATTGCCAATTCTTTCTTCAAGAGTAAGCAAAGAGCCTGATTATTACTAACATTAATTATCTGTGCACTATTTGATCTGCGAGCTTTATAGTAATACTATTTATTAATAGATGCCACTGAGAAGAATAGTAAGCAACTCAATTCTTTAGATATGACACACTTTTATAGGTTGAAATGAAGCTTATAAAGGGTACCTATTAAATACAATCCTATATAATAAAAGAGAAACATGCAAATGTGACCGTATCTTAGCTCCTGATTGGCTATGCTACCAGCCAATCAGGAGTGGATGCTCACAAATGGCATGAGCGCTGGGCCCTGGGGGGTGGAGATGAAACGGCAGTGGTGGTGGGTGCCCAGCCCCTGGGCACTGTGAGGGGAAGCGGCGGCAGCAGCAACGGTGGTGGCAGCAGCAGGGAGCACCTGGCCCCCAGGTGCTGTGAGCTCAAGTAGCGGCAAATGCCCAGCCTCCGGGGCTGGGTGGTCGCAGGCAGCCAGGGCTGAACTGAGCAGGGCGATGGCTGGGATGGCTGAGGGTGAGCCATCAGTTGGACATCCCCTGAGGGCTCCCAGTATGTGAGAGGGGGCAGGTTGGGTTGAGGGACCACCCACCCCCAGTGCACGAATTTCATGCATGGGGCCCCTAGTTTAAATTATATTTCACAAAGTATATATCAATTGAAATGTAGGAAACCTCTACATGGCATGACTAATAAATTTGGAGACAATATCATATACAGGATATTTAAGTGACTAAGCCTGGACCAAAAAAAATAAAAAGGCATAAAAAGCATGAGTCTTTAAAAAATACATACATTTTTAAGAAAATAATAAAAGCAAACAGTACACTCTTAAAGATAATATTAAAAGCACCAATTATAGGAAATTCCTCAGAAGCCCTGTTAACATTTCACTCCCAGGAAGAGAAACAACTTGAGACACTGCTACCCTGGACCCAGTGTGACCAGCTGGTAAGATTCAGTAAGTGAACAGCGCAGAGGAAAATCCTTAGGATTCATGGTGGCCGGAGGCAAGAGGCTGGGCACAATCATGAATACACTTTCAGTTTTAGGAAGACATAGTTCAAATAGTTCAGACAGGGAGATGGGGAAGAGTCTTGACAAGAAGCTCAGGAAGGACCAGATGGCTTATACAATTCTGTGGGTGGGCCCTTACAACTGGAAACAGATTTGATTTTAGGAGATAGGCAATATTATACTATTTTAGGGTATAGGCAATATTATTCTACATTAGAGGGTGAAGGACTGTACAGTCAATAATTATTTCCCAATAGCTGAGCCTTCAGGAAAATGTTCAGCTCTCAGGAAGATGATTTAATTAGTGCTTCCCATCCTGCCATTCCCCCGAATAAATCCTGACAGCAGGATCAGAGATTTCTGTGTGGATGATCATGTTAGTTATTTACAGAAATAATGCTAGCTGGAAATGCAGGCAAGTGATTGACTTCATACGCAGAAAATGGCAGGACGTCTGTCAGTTCTGATCATGAACAATAACTATTAAGGGATTTTTAGGACTCACTTTCAAAATCTCTGCTAATAAAGTCTATCCCAGTCTATGAACCTTACATTAATAAATAACCTGACATTTACAAATTCTGGAGAGAATAACTTTAAGGAACTTTAAAAACCAGGGGACTTAGGATAAAGTTGCTCTTTACTGAAATCTGACAATCTCAAGGAGAGCTTACCTGCAGCAAATCACAGCTTTGCACGACAAAGCAAGGTCCAGGAAGTAGTGGCGCACTCCGAAAGTTAAGGCGTACTTGAGGGTCTTCCCATCAATTATAAGAGCAAAATCATTCTCCTTGCGGAGAGCATCGCCAAGCGTGGTGCAGTGACGGCTGAGAGTTTCCCTTGTTCCCTGTAAAAGTAAACAAAGAAACCAAATGCTCATTTGTTCTACCTTAAGGATGTTCAGCAGCTACAGTAGCTATTTCTAGTGCTTGAGGTTTTCATGTACTTCCATTCATTTGATTCTCACAAAAGCCCCTCAAAGGAGATGGGACAAACATTATCAGGAGAAATAAGTTGCTGGCTCCAAGTCACACATGTGTTCCTACAGAGATGGGACTAGATCACAAATCACCCAATCCCCTGTGATCTTTGTTCATTACTCTAACCACGCAATCACGATCCCGCAAAAACATGTTCGGCAAATTATCTTATTAAAAGACAACATTGCCCTAATCTATGAGCTAGTCAAAACTGGTTAGCCATAAGTCAAGGGGGAAAGTTGGAGAACACCATTTAAACAATTTATGGGCTTTCTTTCAGAAGTACTCGATGCTATTAAATTTAATTCCCAGTAACCAACAGGAGAAAATGTCATCTCTTGCCACTTCATGAATTAGCTCCTGTAATTTTATTTTTATTTTTTTAAATATATTTTTATTTATGTCTTACAGAGAGGAAGGGAGAGGGTTAGAAAGTCAGAAACTTCGATGAGAGAAACATCGATCAGCTACCTCCTGCACACCCCCCCTCCACTGGGGATGTGCCCACAACGAAGGTACATGCCCCTGACAGAATTGAACCTGGGACTTTTCAGTCCGTATACTGACGCTCTATCCACTGAGCCAAACTGGTTTTGGCGGCTCCTGTAGCTTTAATCATTGTTTCATGATGCTGCATTCTTGTTGGGGATGGTGACAAATGGCTTGGTAATCTTGTTGGATCAAACAAAAGAATCCCTTCCATCAACAAAGAGTTCACACTCAGGTATAATAAAAACTTATAGTGTCAAAGAGAGCTTTGTTTACCTCAACTATACAGAGAAGCTGTATGAGTCTCTCCTCTGTCAAGAACTGCCTTCCCAGCTCTTCAAGGGCGAAACATTTCAGGATATTTTGTTTTTCTCCCCAAATCCTGTAGATTCTTCCTATCAGCTAATGAGACCCATTTCCTGTTTCCTAAGAGCCCTAACATTGTGAAGAAACAGAATCCTGGCTCCACACAAGGAAAAAAGAAGGAGCGATTCCCCCCTATTAGAGCTTTGTTCTGAGTGCTAATAACTGAGCCTGCAGTTATTTATATAATAAATGAAAATATACATTTATGTAAAGAAATAGACCTACAATGAAAATACTCATAATATTTTTTTATTATATTCATGGGAGACAGAAGTATTGTTCCAATTAAAGAATGTGATACAGTCATTTCAAAGTTACTTTCACAAAGATGGAAGCAAAGGCATGGGTGATTAAACTTTTATAATGGGGATTTGGGGAGGCGTTTCTCAGTCATATTTGAGTGTGGCTCACGCTAGGTTCTGGAATTCCAGAATCCGTTGACCACAATAATGGAACCAGGTTGTACCGTAAAGCAAGCCGGCCCCATTTCCCCAGCTCTGAGCCTCACTGAGCACCCCCCTGCTCCCTGTCACACGCCGGCCCCAAGAGCCACCACACAGCAGCATTCTTCGCACAGTTTTCTGTTCACACTTTACATGGAGGGGAAGTAGCTGTTTTAATTTACAAGCGTCACCCTCTTATTTCCTGCTGGAAATGTTTGGCCGAAGAGGAATTAAGAAAAGGAGACCCCTTCCTTCCCCCCACCCCCCAAAGTCAGTAAAATTCGTCAAGCAGAATTTACCAATGACAATCTACAGTAGATTAACCTGGATTGTTTTAAAACTGACTTCACATAGAGTGAATGAACAAACAAGGGAATTAATGAACTAAAAAACACTACAAATGAAGTGAGACAATATTTAGCATGTACCACGTACGAGGCGTGGTTCTAAGGGCCACACATACAGATATAACATTTTAGTCAAACGTATGACCACCCTACGCAGAAGGCCTCCTGCGATTCCCATTCTGTGGATGTGTAACGTTGAGACAGAGTGTTAAGTTCCCGGCCCATGAACACGTGGCTACTAAATCGTGAAACTGAGAATTCAGTTTCTGTGTGAGCTTTCTCTGCACAACCCAGCAAAACAAACCCAACTTCAGCCAGGACCAGGCCTAGTGAATGATACATGGAACGCTCACGCATTCCCTTTGCTGATTCCCTAGAGCCCCATCATCTGACTCCCACCTCTCTACCGCCAACAGAGACTTCTCTTTATGAAACAAATTTAAAACACAGATCATGTCTCTGCTTGTTCTTTTTTTCTATGGCTTCCTACTGTCTACACAATATATTCCAAACACCTTAAAATGGTATTGGAGGCTTTCCATAATAGAAGCCCAATGAATGAACATCCATTCTGCTTTCCTTTACCATCTCAACCCCTTCATTTCCTCTCTCTGGAATGAATGCCTTTCCCTCCAGAGGCTGGTCTACCACCTTCTAAAATACACTGAGTGGCCAGCTTATTATGATCTCTGAATGCATAATAATCTTGCCACTCAGTGTATATCCTATATAATAAAAGGAAAATATGCAAATTGTCCTCTCAACCAGGAGACCAGCAGGCAGGCTGGCCAATGGCCCTTGTCTCCCTCCCCCTGGCCAGGCTGGCTGGACCCCATCCATGCATGACTTCATGCACTGGGCCTCTAATACACACACACACACTTAGTGGTCAGATTATTATGTGTTTAGAAATCATACTAATCTGGCCACTCAGTGTAAGCTTACTGGTACCTACCAAGCCCTCCCAGATGCATTCTGCTGCCAGGTGTAACTCACTCTATGCTAGCAAGGCCCTCAGTTTCTGGAAGAGACAGACCATCCTTAATCTGCTTCCCAGCAACAAACACAGTTGGCCTGGGAGTACAGATGCTTGGGAAATAGAAGCTATTGAATGAGAGCACTGATAAGTTCTGATTTCATCCTATTGGCAGCATTCCATTTCCCCCTCTATTATATTATCACTTTTGATTTGACAGAGAGAGAAGGAGAGAAAGAGAGGGGGAGAGAGAGAGGGGGGAGAGAGAGAGAGAGAGAGAGAGAGAGAGAGAGAGAGAGAGAGAGAGAGGGGGAGAACATTATTCTCTTGTCTGCTCCTTAATTTTCCAGAGGAATAATCCATTACTTGAACAGTTTTTCAAATCAGCGCATTGCTCACTAAAATGCCACTATATTTTTCAAAGTGTTTACCCAAGAATCTCCTGAGCTGAAAACCCAAGTGAAACCTGAGATGGCCCTTGGGAGGACTTCACATTTCTTTCAAGATCGGCTGCAGAGCAAGCCCGGAAGTCCAGTCAACCCCTGAGCTGGGCAAGTGCCCTCATAACCCGCCCTGGCACATGGTCTCGGGTTATGACACTCCCTCTTTTAGAAGGCGTTCTATAAAGCCTCAACCTTCGCTGAGAATTCTCTTATTTGTGGCATGAGTACCCTGGCTTTCCTCAGTGATTATCACAGACCTTCAGCAAACCCAAAGGTGTTGGGAGACGTAATTGAGATAAAATATCTGAAGGTGAGTCAAAACCTCTCACAGTGAATTCTCCAGCCCAGCCCCCCGAAGGTGCAAGGTAACAACAAAAATCCTGCAAATGTTTTCTTATTTTAGTTCATGCTTTTCTTTTGCAAGTAGCTCTGGTGTTGGCTGTGTGCTGCCGGTTAGAAGTTATATTTTACCCTTATTTAGACTGCAGGAGTGTTTTAAAATTCCTTTATTTATAAAAGTTTACTGCTTCTCCCCTAAGCCTGGGAGCCATACTTTATGGCCACATTGCATTGAAGCTTATCTCCTGGTAGCTAGAAATAAATTTATTGCTATATGAGCTGTTGCTTTGTTTTCATTTTGGCTACTGAAGGGGGGAAATGTTTAAACATTTAAACTTAGTGACATGTGAAAGTGAAAATATATCCACGAGAAGCTAAATCAGAGAAGGAATAAAAGACCACATAGTACAACCAAATAAAGGCTCTGTATCTCCTCATTCCACACAGTCTTCTTGGAGAGCTGGAAGAAAAGGAGCAACTGTTGTTAACATCAGGGAGAGTCAGTGGTAGAGGCAATCTGGGGAGACAGACGAGGGGCAAGGGTGGGGTTCAGGCGCCATACCACGGAGCGATCTAGGTCAGGGACGGAGCCAGGAAAGTGGGACTCGCTTGTTCCTCCCATAACCTGTATCCCATGTGGACACTTCAATCATTCAACTGTATTCTCTCAACCCACAGCCAAGAGCTCAATGGAAGCCCAAAGCCTTGGACCTTCTACCCGCCTGCCAGCCTTGTCAATTCACATTTTATTATTATTTTAAAAAATATATTTTATTGATTTTTTTACAGAGAGGAAGGGAGCGAGATAGTTAGAAACATCGCTGAGAGAAAAACATTGATCAGCTGCCTCCTGCATACCCCAAACTGGGGATGTGCCTGAAACCAAGGTATATCCCTTGATTGGAATTGAACCTGGGACCCTTCAGTCTGCAGGCTGACGCTCTATCCACTGAGCCAAACTGGTTAGGGCACAATTTAGGCTACGACCAACCTTCTCCTAGGTTCTCAGTTAACAATAAAGAAGGGAAATACCACCGCCCCCTGAGGACAGGCTCTACTCCCCTGTCTCCTCTCCCAGGGGTGCTCATGGCTATTGATGCAAGCTGCCCTCCATGGCCCCTCGGCTCCATTGTTCCCAGAGGCTACTCCAGACCTTTCCCTCTTAAGATTCCAAATTTGGCCCCTGTCACTTCTGCAAACATCTACCTGCTTTACTGGGAGCATTTATGCCAGAAAGAATTCCCTCAACCATCATCCTCTCTTCACAAACACTTCCCTCTCTTTACCTAATCTTCCCTAATTCTTAAACTAAGGGTTAGAACCCTCTTCTCCTCACCTCTGTTCCACTCATGTCCCTCTTGCATCTTCTCTTCCCAACACCATTATTTCCCCAAGGCTGCATATTAAGAATAATGAACAAATAAACCAAGAAATGGTTCCTTGACCCAACTTTTACCGAGTCCTCTAGTTGCCATAAATATTCCCACCTTTTGGATTTTTCTAAGACTTTGCTTATACTTATGTAATATAGCATGATATATAATAGCTTATTTGTTTATATCTCTTATTTTCCCTCCAGACTGAGGCCTTTGAAGAAGAGATTAAATAAAATGAATAAAAGAATAATGAAATTACTAATGAATGAAGAATGCGGGAAGTTACAATGGTTTTTCTTGTGTGACCATTTTGAGGATTATTTTCTGCTGTCTATAAAACTCATGCATAATTTTGGATACTCTTAATTAGAACAGTAAGTTAAACAATAATGCTTATCTTATTATGGAAAAAAATAGAGAATAAAGTGGACATTATGACCCAAGGATTACTTTTGTCTTAAATAATATAAATTGTCTAATGAATACAACAAAATGAACATCTTGACTAGCTACTCAGAGACCAAGTCAGGCTGTAACAGTGGGCCAATATAAAAAAGAAGAATCTCTTACTCTTTGAGATAGAATGGAGGGATCTGAGAGTATTACGATAAGCGAAATAAAGTATCACATGAGAAAGACAAGTATCACGTGATCTCACTCCTATATGGAATCTAATGAATAGATCCAGAGACACTGAAACATGGAACAGACTGACATATTTCAGAGGGAAAGGGGGTGGGAAGAGATTAACCAATGAACTTTACATGCTTATATGATAACCCATAGACAGGCCATAGTGCGGGAAAGGCCTGGGGAGGAGACTCGAGTGGGGTGGCGGTGGTCAATGGGAGTAAAAAGGGGCTATTGGTAATACTTTCAATAACAGAGATAAATTAAAAAAGAAAAGAAAAGTAAACAATATACATTCAGTTTATAAGACACAGACTTGGAAAAGATAATTAGGTCAAGCAGAATTCCTCACAAAGACAACTCCCATCAGAAGGCTTTGAAAAAGTTCCATTGGAATCTTTAGGATACAGCCTGGTAAAACAGATGAACATGTCCATAAAACAACAACAATCTCAAAGAGAGCAGAGACTGGCCGCTTTATGGCAATCTTCTGCGTTACTTTTACATGACCTTTGCCAAGGAAACCCTGGGCAGGAGTCACAGAGGACAGGAAACAATGGCATCTGGCAGTTTTACCCCGAGACGAAGCAAAAGCCCTGCCCTGTCTGGGGACTCACCGCGCGCCAGGTGTCACTTCCACTCTGGCTCAAACCCTGCGTGGAACACCGGGGGAGCCCGGGGCCAGATGTGCCCCCCCCCCCTTGGTCCCTCAGTGCTGTTTCTGCTGGCCCTAATGGCACTGCTGCAGAGCCCCGGCATAGAAACGGTCCTTTCCAGCTTCTAGCCTTTTGGTGTTTCTCTTCCTGATTCCTTTCAGAAGTTTACAGGACAGACAGTCCCACTCAGGAAGACATCCCTCGTAGAGAATGTGGAAATATCTCTGAGGAAAGGAAAACAGAAGCCTCTAACTCTGACTAGAAGACAGGTCAGCCACAGCTCACCAGGTTAGAGAAAAACTGTCCAACACGCACACCTAGGGGTTGTGGCTTCCGCACCCTGCTCTGGGGCCGAAAGGACATGGAGTCACTACGCCCCAGAGGGTGTCCTCAGCAAGGCTAAGCCCAAACAGCAGACGTTTAAAGAAGAAAGTCTCCTTATCCATATTTAGTCCAAAGGGCAGGTGGGTGTCTGGGTCGTAACACAAATAAGTATATACTTGGCATTTCCATTTATTCCTGGGGATCTGATATATGTGTGTTGGTCCAATGATAAACCGAAAAGGAGGATTCGGTTCCCAGGATGAAGCAAAAAGAACATATCAAAATTCTAAAGTGCACTTTGACTTCGGACACGATATTGAACACTGAATCCCATTGCTCCTGCCTTCCTGAGCTCATGCCAGGGAAGGGAAATAAGCCTACACCCGGGCCAATGATGGCTCACTTTGGGGAGACGAGCAACTGTCACCCTTGTCAGAATGACCTTTAGGAAGCCGGGCCTTCTTACTTTGGTGTCCACATCACATGTTTATGTTTTCACTTGTTCTCCGTAAAAAGGGCAAAATGCAACAGAACGTTACAGGGGAACCTGGCAGGAATCTTGGGGGACAAAGACGGCGTCTTTGCTCAAACAGAGACCAGCGGGAGGCCGAGCCACTGGAAAGGCGCTCTTTAGACCCTGTCAGCTGATGTGCACACGTCGCAACCGCGAGGAGAAAACCACTGCCCACCTGTAACGTTCTCCCAATGTGCAGCCATAACACAGTGGGGTGTTAGAGAGTCGGGAGGGGGCTCACAAAATGCAGAAGCCACCTTGTAAAGAACTACAGTTCCAGGAGCCAAACACACCTATGGCTGAGCTGTCACGCTTTGCCGTGACTTCAGGTTTGTGTGGAATGTGAAAAAACCTTTAGCTTGCTAAGGGTCTGCCTTTAAAAACCTGTTATCAGTTTATTTCAAATGCCAAATCAGAGGATATCTATAAGAATCTTAAACGAAGACATATTTTATGAACTGTTTTGGTGGTTTGTGGTCCTACCTCATCTTAAGACACGAGGTATTTACAAATTTTGGACCACAAAATGTTTCATTCTTTCTCTACTTTTACACTCTCCAAATGTTCACACCCTAAAATTACAAATTAACAGAACATTCCAAGAATGATCTTCATAATACATTATGACCATATGAAGTATGGACAATGTTAGCACATTCTTAATGAGTGAATTATGACTCTCACAATAGCAATTGGAATAATCCACTGGGTATTACCTATTTTTTGACAATGTGTCATTGATTCAGTGGAACCCTAGACATTCCATATACCCCAGGCAATACATATACCTACTACCCCTGTTGCTACTGTAGGCTGTAGTAAGTTGTGAAGAGCTACCTGAGAGTAGAGACACTACATACACACACACACACACACACACAAGTGGTCCATTGAGTACTCACTCCAGTAAGGGTCACTAGCTCTCAGACATAGTTTTTGATTAAAACAAAACAAAACAAAACAAAACAAAACAAAAAAACCAACTGGTGTTTCTGAACTCCCAGACTATACATATTAGAAAGTAACCTTTAAAAACATATTCTCCTAGAATCAACAACATAGTGTAACCTTGCCAAAATGGGTAAGGAAAAAGATATGGTCCTAGACCTCCTCCAATTCAGCTTAGTGGAAGACAGCCAAGCAAATGCACTTAATCAATACCTATTGCTAAACATCTTTCAGTGTTGGGTGGGGCACAGAGCAAACAGAGACACATCCAGGGAAAAGAAGGAAGAGTGAGGTAGGGGATATAATTATATCATTTAAATAGTTTTGTGGATAAAGAGTTATACCAAAGCCCTCACGCAATTATTTTAAACCACCACTGACAGGCCCCTAAACACTCACTCCGAGCTGGGTATTACATCTCTCCCACAGCAGCAGAGGCTCAGGGCGGAAGAAGCCTCCGGAGGAACCCCTCCGGGTGGGGGGCAGACACCCAGTCTCTCCCGCTGCCTCCAATGCAGCCCGGAGACAGCTCACAATACACAACCGACTTTTTGAAAATAAGCAAATGACCAATTCAAAGGTGTGGAGACAGTAACAATCGGGGCCTGTGAGGACCTGTTCCCCAGAGCCACAAAGAAGGCTAATGCTGGGCCCATTTTCATAACGGTTTGAATTAATTAGCCCTTATATTCCTAATCTTCTGCCCTATTTACTCAGTGCAAATGCACACCATTTCTATTATTTCGTATGTGCACGCGATAGACTCTTAGGGTCAATTGTGGTAGCAGTAAAATAAAATAGAAAGTCTTTCCCGAATTCCATAAATGCCTTTGCCCCAGACCCACCATTTTCCAGGAGGACACCCCTCTTTCAGTGGTTCTGGAGTCTTGGTGATGAGTGAGGCAGGAGGCAGGGACAAGTTAGAAAATGGATCGCTTCCTTCTTTGACTGAGTGCTTGCCGCCACTGGGAAAAGCATGGGTATTCAAAAACGGAAAGAACCAACAGTTTTGGACTTAGCGGGATCTAGGTTGAAACTCAGGGTCCTGCACTGCTGCCTATGTGAACTCACAGCCTCTATCTGAGACTGAGCACACACCAGCCCCCCCAGGGCAGAGACTAACCCATACAGACACCCCTGGAACACCCTAGGCTTTCTATAAACTCAAAAGATATGGGTGTCAGAGAAGCAAAAAAGTCACAAGGCTCGGCTGCTCCCGTGGGGCAGCAGCCAGGGGACAGACTGGTTAGAAAGTATTTATCTGGAGTTCAAGGTCACAGGGAACTCTTGGAAGAAAGAGTTCAGATGTCCAGCCAGTAACAAAAGAGATAAAGAATATTCAAACAGAAACACTCTGAATTTGTGAACAACTTCACTTAAGGTTTTGCCCACAAGCCAAGATGACTGGATTTGGGCTTGTGGCTGACACCATGTTAAATTAGAGGAAAAGAGAGCAGATTATTTGTTCAGATGTTAATTTCATTTTTGGTAATGTTTACATATTTTTTACTAACCCATTTCTTTCCAACGTAATTCTTGCAACCAGACAGAGCTTTTGTTTTGGCAGGGATACATCAGCCACTTAAAAGTTAAACTAAGATCTTTAAATGTTCAGGCCCAAAAGCCGAAACAGCTTAGTTAATAATGGTAAGAGAAAATCCACACTATGAAAGCCCCAATGCTGGCGCTGGAGGGAAACTCAGTGTGGTTTCAAACCTGCCTAAACTATTTTTCAAAGCAACACAAAATGCACTGTATTGGACTCACGGGACATACGGACACAAAACCTGAAGTAGCCCCAGTTCTGTTTCCCCCCCTTTTCTGGAGTCGAGTCAATGACGTGCTTATTCTGGATTCCTTTCAGAGGCCGCTCAACGGTGGCTGGTCCCCAAACGGTGAGGTCTGTCTGCATAATACATACACGTCGGACTTAAAAGGGTACAGATGACAACTTCACCATTCATGTCATGAACGTTCTGTAAGTTATATTAGAAGCTTACATGGTGTTAGAAAATCAAGTTCAGCTAGGAAAAAAGTGAACAATCCCGTAAAGGCTTCCTTTTACCATGGCGTTGAAAAATATATATTCGTATACTTGCTAATATGAAATGTGGCTAACAATTCATTTTCTGTAAAAGGTATGGGAAGGGAGGGGAAAAACATTGGTATCCATAAACTAACCTGGGCTGGCTTGAAGTTCTAGTCTCAAATTAAGGAGAAAATTTAAGAAGTGAAAAGACAGAGGTTTAAAAGCACCTCTTAAAGTGGATGGCCTTAAGGTATCCTTGCTTTTTCTTTTTTTTTAAAATACATTTTATTAATTTTT